>SKCR01050733.1:1200000-1587710 GCA_019454045.1 Zanthoxylum bungeanum | reverse complement strand
CGACGTTGAATCGATGAAGGTGACAAGTGAAGTGACAATTAATTATAAAAAGAAAAGACAAAACCAACACGTACATTATATGTATCATGAAAAAATAATAATAATAATAATAATAATAATAATGGAAGGATAAAAAGAGTCGTTTTGAATTTGTTCTGTTAATGCCGTATCATGTGGTATCTGTTGTGTGAAAATGCCTTTCAATTCTTTCACTTTCCAAAAGCAGCTTCTTTAACAAACCCAATAAGTGCTTCTTCTTCATCACACTTGAGTAATGTTTGGTCATTGTCACTTTTGCCCACCAAATCTGCGGCTTTGAACGACTCTCTTTCCCAATCAGTTTTAAAAACAACGGTCAAAATTGACACAACACATGCAATTTGAGCACCAAGAAGCCCATAACAAAGACCCACAAAGCCAAGTTTCCAAACAAAGGCTAATACTATTGCCAATGGCGCACCCACCAAATAAAATGAGTAAAAGTTTATTGTTGCCCCAATACCTGGCCTAGCACTTCCTCTCAAAATCCCACAACTTGTGGTTTGTGGACAATTTGCTACCTCACATAACCCAATAATGGGCAAAACAGTCATTGTAAGCTCAAGCACTTCAACATCATTAGTAAAAACTCTCCCCCATGTTTCTCTCCCAAGACTTGTCCCTAACAACCCAAATAATGACACCATTAGGGCTAGTCCTATGGCCACCACCGTTGCCAAACGGGCTTTCTCCGGCCGGCCAGCTCCTAGCTCGTTACCTACTCGTGTCGATACCGATGCACTTAGAGCCATAGGCAATGTATACATTAGAGATGTAGTTTGTATCACTAGTGCTGATGTTGCTAGAGCCACTCGAGGGTTTTGCAAGTAGCCGGCTAAAATTGTCATGAACTCGTACCACCACCACTCTAAACAAACGGCTATACAACTCGGTAACGCTAATCGAAGTAGAATCCCCCATTCTTGACCTAGTGATGAAGAAGCTTTTAAAGAAAGTGATGACAATGTTTGAGTTTGAGATGATGATATTAATGCTGTTGATAAAGGTTCCTCACGGGCACGAGTAAAGAACATGTAGCATAAAAGGAAGAATAAGGAGTTAAAATTAGTAATGAAATTAGAAATTGCTATCCCGGGGACCCCAAGAGATAGAACAAAAGTTAGAGAAATGGTGATTGGGAAGTGAAAAGCTATTGAGATAAGAGTGCACCACATCAATGGCCATGTAGTGCCTTTGCTACGCAAATAGATACGTAAAGGGTGAAGAAAGCTATTAGCAACGAGGTCGGGGATTGCATAGCGACAATAAACACTAGCAACTCTTGTTATATCAGGGGTTTGATGGAGGCTAAGCATGAGAGGCTCAAGTTTAAACCATAACAAGGCAATAGGTATTGAAGCAAGAAGCAACATCAGAATTGTTCTTTGTAAAGTGAGGGATACTAATGACAAGTTTCTTGAACCAAAACCTTGCCCACAAAGCGGCTCCATGCCCATGGCCAGCCCGGAGAGGACTGAGTAGCCGGTGATGTTGGTGAAACCGATGGCTAAAGCCCCGCCGGCGAGCTCAAGACTCCCTAGTCTCCCCATGCAAATAACTAAAATCATATTTTTGAGATAATTCACCAAGCTCATGGCAGCAATTGGGAACCCTATGTCTGTAATTCTCTTTAGCTCATCCACCACCTAAGGAAAATAAATAATAATAATGATATGAGAAACAACAAAGAGAAAAGAAAGATAAAATATACAAGTGTTTGATTTTTTTTTTTTAAAAAAATTTAATTACCTCTGGCATTGTGGGATACTTTTTGGATTTTTGTGATGCAGCCATGTTTTAATTAATTCTCTTTTTGCTACTATTGTTTGCTTATACTTGCTTGTTTGTTTTGTTGAGTTTTTGAGAGAGATGCAAAAGTGAGTGAGAGATATTTAAGATGACACCTTTATATATAAGGTTTTGAAGGAGGTTGGATTAGACATTTTTGTGTCTCTATGTAACATTTTCATATATAAACACTTATTATAATTAAACAAAATGAATAATGATGTCTAATGGGTATGTAACACAATTCACATGAATCTTCTTTTAACCACAAGTGAAACCAACATGTTAGATCCAAATACTTGATAATATCTAGTGTTCTATATAATCATAATTTATCGTTTTACTCGTAACAAAAAAATAAAGAAAGTAATATTAAAATACACACGTGATGATAAAAGATATTTAAAAGCTCAGTACATATCAGATCCATGTGAGATCCATGTACATGATAATAGTTAATATTGAGGCCAACCCCTAGTATTCTATATATATAATCATGATTTGTCATTTTGCCTAAATAAATGAGAACATATCCACTTTCTTTTTGGAATACATCAAAGGCTATAGTGTTATTTTAATTACCTGAAAAAATCTATCTTCACTTGAGCAAGATTTTATCATATCTTTTTGTTTCGATTTTATTAGATGTCTATATTGGTTATATTCTAGCTCTAGAGTTTTCTTTTCTTTGATAAGCTTACAAAAAAAGCTATGAATTTTCCAACTTTTAAATATCTTGTATTCTTGCTCTTATAAATTTTAAGTTTGAGTATTATTGTTTAGACTCTTAATTACATTAGTTGTTTTTTTTTTTTATCAATTTAAGTGTTTTTTTTTTTTTTAAAAAAAAGAATGATGTTTTAAATATTTATCAAAGATTTAATCCAACTCTGCCTCAATTCCTTTTAGTTTCATTATCGCGAACGTAATCTAAGTGACTTAGTAGCCCAATCATGAGAACATACTACAACCCCAAGTTCATTTATTTATTAAAATTATTAAATTTGGTCATATATATATGCAAAAAAAAGAAAAAAAAGAAAAGAAAAAAAAAAGAGAGGTTAGATTTAAAGATTCTTGTGGGATGTTAATAATATTATCCCATCGTTGGTATCAAGTCACCTTCTCAATGTTCATAATCACTAGGGCCTATCAAGTGAACAATTAAAGAATTATGGCTTAATGTCCACATCACAAAACACAGAGTTAAATTAACCTTTAGTTTGTATTGGAAGCAAGAATTAAACTTTATATATTTTATTTTTTTCACATGTATTCAGTTAGTATTTTTCGATGGATCCAAAACAATTGGACCTAAAACCTTCCTCGTTTTCAATTGTCGCACGCACCTTGTCTATTAAAGCTACAACAGCCAGCTTCCTTTCTATTTCAATTTTCTATTTTTTCCGGGTATTAATTATACTTATTATAAGATAAAAATTGCTAATTGATTCTAGTAACAAAACTGAAAGTATAGACATTGTTTAGTTTAAGTTATTTGCCATTGTCAAACATTTTCAGTCCCTTTAAGACTTAACATGCACTGTTTCTAGAAAAAAAAAAAGGTGCCTTAAGTTCAATTTGATTAGGGCTCAATCAAATGTTTCTCTTTGTCAAAAGCCTACCAATACTTTCTTCTTTCGAAAATCATGCTTACATTTTCTTTAAAATTAAAAATAATATCCCAAAGGGGTGTGATTTGATGGTGTAGGGTTAAAGATCTCATATTGATGTCATGGGTTCGAATTCAGATGATGCGTTTCTAGTAAGAGTTTGAGACAGTCGGGGTTTCACCTGCTCCGCTTAAGCCCAGAATGAATGGTTCGAAGGTGGAGTTTCCAACAATTTCAAAAAAAAAAAAAAAACTACTTTTAATTTTTAGTTGTTAATCGCCGTATCACTCAAGAGAAAATCCTATCCATTTCTTTATCCCAATGTACACTAATCTATTCATTTATCTTGTGTCTCTTCTGAGTGCATGAGTGTTTATGCCAAATAAAATAAAGGATCAACACTTAAGTAAGAAAATTATCTTCACTTGTCACACTTACATGAAACCATGCATGTGCATTTAGTTACACCAAATGACTAAAAGGAATCAACTAATCTTATCAGCAATTATTACACCCACTTTCCATAATCTCTCTGTGGACAATTCCATTTCAAATCACTTTTCCTGTCCAATATTATTCTAAGATGAGATTTTACATCTTACCAATAATTCAACAAACATAATTAAAACGGGGTTTATAATTGTTTAATTGTATGTTATATATAACTGTAATATCTTACATCACTCGGAGGGATATAATGATAATGATGTATTTACAAATGTTGAGATAATGATGTACTTATAAGTATTGAGTGTTCTCAATTATTTAGAAGTTTTTTAGGTGAGTTTGTAATTCATGTTAAGAACAAACCGTAAAAAGAGCCAACCTTATTGACAGATTTTCAAACCTGTCAATATCTTATTAATAAGCCAAGTCATCACAATAATACTAAATTTTTTATTTCAAGACACAAATTTCTAACAGAAAATTTTCAATATGTATTTAAAAACTTGTAATCATTATTTATAACATACAATTGGGGATGATAATGAGCCGAGTATGTTATGATAATGTTAATATCTATATTTTTCTCATTTAATCAACGGGTAAGAAATTTATTTCTTTCAACACCTCTAACATATATATCGAGCCCTCATGTGGCTCCTTATTCATATATACGAGATTATTTCACCTCTATTTGAACGGGGATGATTTCAATATCCATCCCGATCCGTCCAATCAATGTATATAAAAAAATTTCCTCTTACCCGTCTCTAATATATCGGACCCCCACAAACTCCATCCCCACATAAATTTTTGTTATCCCTACATAAAACGATGGTATGGTAGCAATTTTCATCAAAATTAACACAATGCATATGCATCAATCAATCACATCTCTAATGGTTTTTGATTAGGTTAAATTTGTTACTAATGGTTATATCTTTAATTGGTCCGAAAGTCTAGGGCATTGCATTGAATAATACGAACATCAAGTTATATCTTTAATTGGTCCGAAAGTCTAGGGCATTGCATTGAATAATACGAACAACAAACACATATTTCCCATTTTCCCCGCAACGTGTGACAAAGAGACTCAAATTTTCTATCAACCGTTAATTTAATAGCCAATAATATAACATTGCTTAAGCAACTAGATATAGCCAAATACTCAATTTGCTCCATGCGCTTGTTTGTTGTTGTCCCATGCACCCTTAAATATATATATATATATATATATATATATATATATATATTGGTTGCTTGATTTGAATTGTTGCAAAACACTTATATCACTAATTAATAAATTTATAACATGTGTAGTTATATTGGATATAATTATTATTTATTTAATTTTTTTAAGGCACGTGATAAAATATAATTAAAATATTGAATGAGTGATATGGTATCATCATTACATTATATTTTTTTTAATTGTTAAAAGATCACAGTAGAAATTTAATACATGCAAGTCAAAATCCATGTTCAAAAAAGAGATTTAGTGGATCTTAGGGTAATAATCTTTGGTGGGGGGTCCCTTAATTTGACAATAATTTCTTACTAGATATAGCACTAATTTCCTTTTGTTTCCACTTTATTTTTATTAGTCGACAAGCATTCCCATATTTTAAACCCTAACTATGATTGTTGTTTATACCTCTACGATTTGCAAATCATAGTGGATAGAATCTTCTTGCCATTATCAACTAGATATTGTGCAAGATATTTGGTCTCTACTTGGCCTCTATAATGCGAACGCTAGGGCTAAAATCTCCGAGTCAAATTGCTTCGTGCCCCTTTTGACCATAAGTAAAAGGACGGTCTATTACATGAAAGCTCATGCCATTATCTGATTATAGGACTTGGGAAGACAATGTACGCAATCTTATCTCTGTAAATAAAAAAATTATTTCCAAAATTCTAATATTTGATGTAAAATTATTACAACGAAATAATCTTTACCATTACATCATGATTTATCATTTTACAAGTTAAAAAATATTATATTACTTAATTTAAATATGTGCCTGCGAGCATGAATATCTGCATAAGACAAAGACATGATGGTTAAATAAACAAAAACAATTCAGTAAGTTTGATTAATTATTTTATTATAAAACATTATATTTACATATGAAAATTCAATTTTATCTTAAGGTTATGATCTTATACGGAATACTATTCTATCTAAGACAAATCAAAGATAGAGCAACTATGGTTTGAATCAACAAGCACCCTTATTTTTTAAACAGGTGTAAATCAAGACAATAAAGAGAATCAACACAAGAAATTTTGTTGACGGAGTGCAAAATTCGTGGAAGTAAAAAATCACTCCGGATATAGGCTACCACCCCAATCTACTATAATAGAGAAAAATTACAGCGATGGTATAAGACATTTGGTGACAACTTCATCAATTCGAATACCTATAGATTGTAATAACTTGAAGAACTTCCTGAGTCCGCACCAAGCGACATTCTTCATAACCTCTAAAGTCTCTGAGTGGATCAACCCTGCGAACTCGCAACGCTAGAACTGTGCCAATCTTCCTCCTTTAGAATTCTGAAGGTTTAGGAAATTGGGTTAAAAACTTAAAATTGTGTTTTTCGTGCTGATGGTTACCAAAAAACAATCTTAACAAAGCAAATAAGACAATGAAAGCTTGATTGTCAAGAGGGAAGAAACAAAGTATATGGTGGCTCTCTGAATAGTGTTTCTCCTCATGGGTAAAGTGGTTATGTGTTTGTTTAAATAAGTATGGTCAAAGTGTGGGGCAGTTGTGGAACCCATAGGGTCGGATCGGTGCTCCGTGCAGCGGAAGTGAGTCTAACCCATGGATATCAAGAATTGGTGTATTTTTAAATTATTTTATGGAATAATATATTCCGTTACGAGTCCGTATGAAAAAAAGGGCAGAATCAGGGTCTAGAAACTCCGGAATGGAGAAATTAAAGTTTCAGCGGTCATGGGCAACAACTTTCGGTATGTCGCGACGCACAGACTTGAGAGTCACCACGCCTAATCTGCGAATGCTCGAAGTCACGAAGCGCAAGGGTGAGCGTCGCGACGCCCGCAACTATGAGAGCTGAGTGTCGCTATATTGGAGATTTGAGTCACAACGTTACCTTGAGTGAAATGTGGCAGAGAGCAAAATTGCCTTGAATCCAATTCAAAACACTTATAATTTTCTCCAAACACTTCAATACACCTAAAATCAAATTTTAACATCAAAACCAACATCAACACATGTTATACAATAAACATACATGTATTCTAAATACATATATGCATGATTGAATCAAAACATAAACCAAAATAGAATTCCACAATGAAATGATTCATGGACAATTCTAGGTCACTCAAATGTGATCAAGTGATTCTAGAATGGTAGATATAGCTGCAAGCTATCATCTAGAGTTTCAAACTCTAATTTTTATGTTTATGTCCAATATAAATATTTTGACCCAATTACAATCATATTTTATTTTATTCTTCTAAAGCATCTATACACAATTCATTAGCCTAATTTCAACATCAAGCTATGTTATTATGTATCCAATATATAATACACCACTATATGTTTCATTAATGATTACAACTCACTAATAAAAATATAGCTTTAGAGAATATCAAATTTACCTGGCAAGCTTGATTCCAAGATCCAATCTTATTCTCCTTGTTGAAATATTGTAGAAAACTTCTAAAACTAGCAAACTTGATTCCAAGATCCAATTTTCTTCTCCTTGTTGTTGTAGATAACTTTCAAAGTTAGCAAGTTTGATTTCAAGATCAAACCTTCTTCTGCTTGTTTTTGTAGAGAGTTTCCAAAGGTTATCTCACAAAAACTTTACTTAGGCTAATATTTATTTCTTCTGCTTAATGCTTATTTTTCCTTGTATAAAAACTTACTCAAACTTACATTTTATAATGAAGCTTATAAAATTTTTAATTAATAAAATTCTGATAAACTTTTACGTGGGGCTTAATCCAATTTGTCAAAGTATGTATAATTAGGTGTGACTAATCACATTTGTCTACCACTTTGATTTAATCTAATTAAATCAAGACAAAGTTTAACCAATTGATTAGATCATTGTCTACCACTTTGATTTAATCCAATTAAATCAAGCCAAATACACTTATTACTACATATTTTATAATTATCAAAATATCCTTTAATAGTAGAGATATTTATGAAATTACAATAAATTCATTGCATGATTTTGGATTAATCCAATATGGTCAAAGTAAATAATTGATGTTATCCAATAACATTTAATTATTTTAATTGATAGTTATAATATCAAATATTATTTATTATCAAATATTATCGGCTATCCAAGTGCTCAACGAGTACACTTCATATTACGAGACTCTAAGTTCAGACATGTTCGTCATATAAGCCAATCTTATATGTACGTAATTTTGCCACCTTCGAATTCGCGAAAAACACGAACGACGCTTCTAAACTATACAAGTCGATGTCATCACATATGTTTAACAATCCCTCCAACGTAGGCTATCCGAGTTGTGCTTAAGTAACATAGATTACACCATCAAGCTTTCGAAGCACACATCTTATATTATTGACATGTCCATAATTCTTTATTACTAATCAGAATACTATTTCTGATACATGCGATCCACCCTAGGTCATCAGCTTTGGTCAAGGTCTTAAGAATGTGACTTGCTTACATGGATACCTGGATCCCTTATGGTACACATATGGGCTGGCAAATTCTATCTTCATAATCACTTGATTAACAAGTACATCGGTCCACACCCAACGAACATCTAACGGTCAGACTATGAAAGGTCTCTGACATATATGGCATCCAAGTGTGAAGGATCACACACAAAATCAATGTTATCCTATAGTTAAAGGATTACATATGCCACTCAACTAGATGAGGAATTCTATTGACGATGCTGTGTACTTCTAACTATTAGGAATTACATGTGAGTTATTCAGTATTCGCTCCGATGAATACCCACATATCTGTACGACTCGAATACTTATAGTCTATAATAACTCGAAGAACTTCCCGAGTCCGCACCAAGCGGTCTTCTTCATAACCTATGAAGTCTCTGAGTGGATCAACCCTGCGAACTTGCAACGTCAGAACTCTGACTACCAATCTTCCTCTTTTAGAACTCTGAAGACTTAGGAAATTGGTTAATGTTGTGTTTTTCGTATTGATGGTTACCAAAAAAGAATCTTACCAAAACAAAGAAGATAATGTAATCAACGAAGTCTTCTATGTTTATTGTAAAGAACACATAAATAAAGTATATGATGGCTCTCAGAATAATGTCTCTCATCATGGGTAAAGTGACTATGTGTTTGTTTAAATGTGTAGGGTCAATGTAGGGGTTTCCTTGTGTAAAACTATCTTAAAACGCGTCCAAAATAACCCACTTACGAACGAACATTCGAACGCACCTTAAACGTAAAGTTTCTGTCTCCGGGTTAGAACACTCAAACGAACGCAACGTGAACACACGTCGCGGATTGGTTTTGAGGTACAATTTAAAACGTTTGTAACTTTCTCGTCCCTTGGCCAAATCATTCGTTCTTTATATTCACGCGATCGTTTTCGAGCCTAATTTCCAATGAAACTAACCTCATATCAATTAGAGCTCTAAATTCTCTAAAAAGTCCAACAGAGTGAACGTCGTTCTGATCTCTTCATTTGATGTTGTCCAAATACTTGTCCAATTACTCCGAAATCTTCATGACTCATTACAACTCAGTTAAACTTATTTTATTACGGAAGTTACCAGCACACATCAAATTAACAACATGATATCAATAAATATTTTATTTGGTTAAAAGATGGAATAATCTCATAATTAATAGGTATGAAATTGATTTTAATGGGACCAAATGTTTTTCAATGTTATGATTGGGTCATTAGAACATTGCTTTCAATCTAGCTAGAATGATTGTTCAAATGCTAGAGAGGTCGTTAAGTCATAAATATCTATTAGAGCTCTCTAGATCATGTCGTTTCTGATTATTTGGTTAATTTTTGCTAATTGAATTTGTGACCATAATTGAGCTCCAATCATTCAAATCAAGACGGCCAGATTAATGACCAACATACTATTCCTACTATTTGGTCTATTCCTTTTGGATTGTTTTTATAATTAGGGAACCAATCAAAATTGATTAATGGTTAGTCATTTCAATACCCAATTCAACAGTAACATGTAACCTCCCTAATGAACGACCTTTAATAATTTAGGCTAATTATGTTATACAACTTGCTTAAAAAGCTTGAGCTTGAAGGTAACATTATAAAATTGATTAATGTTTTTAACATTTAAATACCCAATTGAATATATATGAACATATATAACTTTTTAACTAATCGAGGATTTTTAATAATTTTGACATATCTATGCGTTCTTAGTGATCAAAAAATCATATTCTATCAAGTAGGTTTTGACGTCTTGGGTTTGAATTCTTACGTGGACGTGAACGAATAAAAAATTTATATAATTATCAATTTTCGAATCTGATTTTAACCTCTAGACCTTATTATAATCCCCTTTTGGGTCTAATCTCACACACACTCCATAAGGTCTAAAACTGGAGCATGTTAGCTTTAGCATAAACAAACATTGTTTTTTATTTTCCACTTTTCCACTTCTTTTAAAATAATTAATTAACTGTAATGGTGATTTATTTTCCACTTTTCCACTTCTTTTTAAAACAATTAATTAATTGTAATGGTGATTAAACATCCCATCATTAATTGATAATCTTTATAAAATGTTTCATCTTTAAAAACAAAAAACTGTATCATGAATCACGATATGCCTTTGACCGATCAGTTTAGAGCTTTTCGTCTTAATTAATTATAAATTAATTAAGAATAAACTATCCATAATTGGGTTGAAAAGAAAGAAGATTTATCGTACCAAACATGATTGTGATTTTGTAAAGAGGATTATTAAAGCAGGGCATGTGCATGATCTTATTAGATGATTAAAGTGGATAGCTTTATCTTACCAAATCTTTAAGCACAATTTAAGGTTGAGTATGAGCATCTTTATAAATCTTTCCCATGTATAAATTGATGATATCAAATATATATATTAATAATCAATTTCAAAATCTAATTTATTTGAAAAATTAAGTTGCTTAGATTATCATATATTTGTCATGATCTAGATCAATTTTATTATAACGTATTTTCTGTATTCGAACCTAAAATCTTAAGGTCAGATCCTAAATCCTACACCATCAAATCACGACAATTTAGGACAAATATGATGTAATATGCCAAATCAAATAAGCTAACCAGTAGTTTGGTAACTGTTAGGCCTTTAAAATTAAACTATCGGTTACAAATCGCACGGACTCAAAATGGGCCTCTAATTTCCTGATACATGGTGGGCCTCTATTGAAATAAAGAAAATCAAGTGTAATTACTTTATGCACCCTACATATATTCTTACGACACTTCCCAGAATTACTTTAAACACTGTGAGTATATTCTAATGACACTCTTTTTAAATAAGGCACAGTTTGTAATTGCTTGAAGGTGAGAAACATAAGGTGCATTTAAGTTTACTAGACTGTGGGCCTTTATTAGTCATCTTGGGCTGTTCGATTAAGTTTACTACATTATGGGCCTCTATTGGTCATCTTGGGCCGTTCGATGAATCTGCAAAGTAAGTTGAAAAATCTCGACGGATGGATATGATCAACGATCATCTTCATCGTCTTCGGCCAACTCAGCTCCACGTCATCATTCCTAATCTTCCTGATTTACTTTGAAGAAATCTATTTATTTTTTTGGAATTGTTGGAAATTATCTTATTCAGGCTTAAACAGTCCTAAATTTTTATAAGAAATATAATAGATTTAAACCCAAGATATTATAACTAAATTTTAAACTATTTATCACGGCAGAAGAAATCTAAATTTGGATTAGTTTTTAACTTCTAATGCTAAATGCTTAATCTGTCCAGCTCATGTGCAAGGAGCCAAGTCGAAAAAACAAAGTTTAGAAACTAAAAGCTACAACGATTAAAATCAAAAATTAAATGTTGTAGTCTTGTAGATGCAGCCGCTTCGTATATTTATTAATTAGGTATACCAAACATCTATTTATTTTAATCACAAAAGTTTGAAAATTAATAATATATTTTCTTCATAGATATCGTTATTGACTTATTGTCGTTGGTCCCCTTATCTTCAAAACCAAAAAAATTCCCAAAAAAAATTATGCTCCTTTTATTTATTCACAATTTCATACACATGCGATTTTATTAAAAAAAAAAAAAAATCTCCGATTTATTATATTAAAGGGATTTGAATTTCTTTATATAAAAGTAAATATCGGATATATATAGATATCTTAACTGTACTATAGCAAAACTATTCGCAACATTGGACAATAAAAAGAAAAAAAAATTAATATTGTAAAATGTAAAATAAAACAATAAATAAATGTAATAATGCTGGATGGATTGTGCTGGTTGACCTTTAGTTTTTTCAGATCTTCAGTTCATTAAACAACGTACACATTATAATGTAAAATTGAGGATTTTATTTTGAAGTCTTAAGTTCGAATTTAGAAAATACGTTTTTTTATAAGAATCTGCGATAGATATGAGATTTGTAATGAGATTTATAAATTATAATAATTCCAAAAATAAAGAGGGAGAGTTCATTAAATCACGTATCACAAGAGGTTATCCCCAAACAGTCCTTTAAATTTCATTTGAAACACAAACCAAAACGACAATACAGCTGTCGTTTCGTACTCGGTACAATGATTATCGGCAGAAGGATTTGGCAGAAGAAGAGGCTTCCGACCTCGAGCTGGAGCTCCGGCAGGATATTGCTTCGTCCGTACACTTCTCAAATCTCGTCTCCGTCGCCGGTGCAAAAGCCTTCACTTCTTGGAGCTTTCTCCAGCTATGCCGCCTCGTCGTCGTTTTGCTCTGTTAATAGAATTTGGAACGTGAGTTTCGGTAACTGGAAAAAAAAAAAAAAATTGATTGAGCTCAGTTATTTGAGTTTATTATTTGTTTCGTGCCTATTAATTTGTTACTTAGTAGTCTAACTTTTGCTTAATGTCTGATGTAGTTTCTTTTCGATTGTAATTTAGAGTTTTGTGAGCTTATAAGCTAATTTATATTAATAATTATATTCTCAATCAATACTTTATAAAAACAACGGTAACTAACTTGCTAGTTTAGTTAGTGTTAGATTGTTGGCTGATAAACTAGAATCACAAATTCATATATTCTTATGTCCCATGCATTTCTAGAGAGTTGCACAAGTTTTTGATTTGTATATCAATACTATGTACAAAGAGTTGCTGGTTTGAATTTTAACACAGTGCTGCCGTCTCCACGAGAGAGACTCTCTCTTTATGTATAGAACTTAGAAGGTTGAATTCAAATTTTGGCTCTGATAAGAAATATCATATTTCAGTCAACACATTCCAAGTGATGAAAATTCTAGCAAACAGAAAGAGAAAAATTTAATACCTTGTGATTTATTGGAGTTGTTTCATACTGTCCGTGAAGTAGAATGACTTGGTGGTTCTTCATTGGGCTTTCACTCTTGATTGCACCCATGTCTAGGAGGTTTCAAGGCGAAACTGTGGAGACCTTTCATTCAGAGCAATGTTGTTACAATATTGAAATTTTGTTTTTTTAATCATTTTATTTGTTTTGGCTATATTGTAGTTGGGGATGTCCGATACAGTTGGTAAATGTTCCTATTCGAATCATGCTTTGGCTGATCTCCCGGCAAGTGGGATAGTTGATGTACCATTAGCACAAACTGGTGAAGGAATTGCTGAGTGTGAACTTCTGAAATGGTTTGTAAAAGAGGTGAGTGAGGGATGTTTTTTGTCCTCTTCCTTGTGTTCTGATGGTTTACCAATGAATTGAAAATTTCTATTCATATTTTTTTGGTGGTTTTGGTTCTAGCTGTTGCAATTTGCCATGATTGTGTTTTCAATATCACCCACTGCTAACTAGGAGTCAAGTATTATTTGTCCTTGGTGAATGAAATCTTTTCAACTACTTGGTTGGCTTTTTTTGAGTATGAAGATATAGTGAGTCCTTTGTATTTTTGTGTATCTTAATTCTTATATGCCTATACATTGATATCCATGATGACCCGAGGTTTATTTTAGGAGGTCCATGTAAATATTCATGTAACTACACTGGCAGGGGGATGAAATAGAAGAGTTTCAACAGCTATGTGAAGTTCAGAGTGACAAAGCTACTATTGAAATAACAAGTCGTTACAAAGGAAAAGTTGCTCAAATTATCCATGTTCCTGGCAGCATTATAAAGGTGGGTTTCTTTTTCTTGTTTATTCTTTCTTTTTCTTCTGCATTTGGGAGGGGTTATGTGGTTCACATTGATTATTGCTTTGAGTTAATGAGTATACTGGCACTGAAAATGTGTGTCAACAGTGTATGCCAAGATCCACAAATATGTTTGTATAAATTATTTGACATTTATTTAACACTTCTGATATTTGGGATGAGATAGGATGAGATATGAAAGAGGATATTGGTGACCTTTAATGGGAAATGTGTATTGAGGATTTGGTCGCAATAGAAATTCTGTTTCAAAGGAATAATCATACTTGGAAGATTATAATAAACTGCATAATTTCGCTTCATCATTGTAGAGAAATTGATTATTGATTGTCCATTGATATGAAATATCAAACAGAAGAAATATTATAATTTCAGTTGCACAAGTAGATAGGAACTTTCAGAACTTGAATATAGACACTGTTACCATTTTATGTTTCTGGAGAAGCTTCTGTTATGGACAACCTTATTGTTGGATCAACTATTTGTACCTTGTACACTATGATATTATACTCTTAAAAAGGAATTTATAATTGCAAGATTTTATACAATTAAATTGCAGGTTGGGGAAACTCTTCTAAAGATGGTTGTTGAGGATTCTGCAGTTCCAACCCCAAGTTCTGCTGTCTTGGAAAGTGCAAAGCCTCCGGGCTCAGAGAACACAAACTCAATTGATTCTAAGCTGAATAAAGATACTGTAGGAGGAATTCTATCTACACCTGCTGTCCGGAACCTTGCCAAGCTATACGGAATAAACATAAATGATGTCCATGGAACTGGTAAAGATGGGAGAGTTTTAAAAGAAGATGTGCTTAAATATGCTGTTCAGAAAGGAGCTGTTGGTGGCCTATCTGCAACCATAAGTGCTGATTCTACCGAGCAGCTTTTAGAAGAAGAGACCTGCTCTCGAACATTAGCTGAAGCTAAATGGCACCCTGATGATAAGACAGTTCCCTTGAGGTAACGCTGGTAGATTGTTGGTGAAATTTATCCATAATCTATTTTTGTATATGATATCTAATTTGTTGGGTGAATGGTTTTCAGTGTGAAATTTAATTAACATAAAATATGTTAGTATCTCAACTGTTTTGGAATTAAATTTAATAATGAGTTAATTATGCCTGATTCTTTCAGGGGATTCCAGAGAGCAATGGTCAAAACAATGTCCATGGCTGCAAAAGTTCCTCATTTTCATTATGTAGAAGAGATAAACTGTGACGCTCTTGTGGAGCTCAAGGCATCTTTTCAAAATAATAATTCTGATCCAGACATTAAGCATACTTTCCTTCCATCATTGATAAAGTCACTTTCAATGGCCATTAGCAAATATCCCTTCATGAATAGTTGCTTCAATGAGGAGTCACTTGAGGTTATCCTTAAAGGTTTGTAGATTTAATTCTGCTAGGTTCTTGTTATCGTCACAAATTTTGTGCAGATAAGCATAAACATATAGTAATAAAATCAATGTCTAAATGTTTCAACTTTCACGGCATGTGTGTTAATAGGATGGTTTTATATGCTAGAAGCGAGTACACGACATGTTTACATCTCTTGGTTTTAACATCTTATTCTGTGGTTACAGCTGATTGTGCTTTTATGTGCATCTTTAAGTAAGTGTCTCTTCTATAAGTTTTGTAATTTTGCTCTTCATGCTTGATGCAGAGGATGGGTTAGATTTCCAATAATCCTAGTGATGGTTTTATTTCCAATAATCCTAGGATGGTTTTATTTCCTTAAATTGGAAAATTTGACCATGAAAATCTTATGGTTGAGTGCGGCTGTGGAACTTTTCTGCTGTAATCTGATTTTATATTTTCCATTGGGACTGGGCTGATCATTGCTAGAAAATTAGTGTCCAATGCAAATAAAATTGTTTGTACAGTTTGCTGTGGAAATAAACATATGCTGGTCTGGAAAAATAGACTGGGAGAGCAGTTATTCATTGTGTGTCGTGTATACACTACTCATTTCTACAACTGAAAATAATTGCTGTTGATTATGATAGGTTCTCACAATATTGGAATTGCCATGGCTACTCAATATGGTCTAGTTGTACCCAACGTAAAGAATATACAGTCCCTTTCCATCTTGGAGGTAAGTTATCTGGAACTTTGTATCCATGACTCTTTTTCAATTTCCATTTTTCTATTAGGGAAATAGTCTTTTCCAAGATTGAAGTGTAAATTTGATATTCTTGCATTGCCTCTTCATTTCACCAAGATGAATTTTGAGTACAAAATGAAAGAATACATTGTGCTTTGGGTTGATCACATTTTGTTTTGAATGCCTCTCTCTGTCGCATTCTTTTTGACTAATTCCTCAAGCATCGTTGTCTGATTATCGCTTAATATGCGCTGTCGTGTGCTCTCCATTTGAAATACTCTTTTATGTATTTAGATAACAAAGGAACTTTCACGGTTACAACAATTAGCAAGGGATAACAAACTAAATCCGGCTGATATTTCTGGTGGAACGATAACTCTCAGCAATATTGGAGCAATTGGCGGAAAATTTGGTGCACCCATTCTCAACTTGCCTGAAGTTGCAATCATTGCTATGGGCCGAATTCAGAAAGTTCCATGTCTTACAGACAATGGAGATGTGTACCCTTCATCAATTATGACTGTAAGCTAAAATCCACAATCACATATATTTTACCCTTATTTAACTGTGTGTATATCTTAAATGAGCCAAACGGCGATCATCTAAATTATCCATGTCTGAGCCGGAATTCGCCTTTTCAGGTTAATATAGGTGCCGATCACAGAGTTCTGGATGGAGCAACTGTGGCAAAATTCTGCAATGAGTGGAAACGGTTTATTGAAAATCCGGAGTTGCTTATGTTGCACATGAGATGAAAGGGTCTTTGTTGGTGATGAGATGCTGCATCTTTGTTTCCCTCACAGCTTACAATGTTCACTACTGTCCATTACACACAAAATAAAAGTTTCAATGCCAATAAAATTCGATTAAATTTATCGGTTGGGAAATAGCTAAATCTCTGTCGTTCAGTTATAATTTTTTTTTTTGGGATCTTAAATGTACATCTAAATGACATTTAAAGATGAAGGCATAAAATTCTAATTTTTCTGTTTTTAATTTTCAATTTCTTTTATGCCTCAAATGTAAAGTAATTTCTGCTAATACTAAAATGTTCTGTGACAAAAAGAAAAAAGAAAAAAGAATTTCGTTGCACTTCAATATGTCATTTTAAAAGAAAATTGATCCTCCCACCTCCCCTGACAAATTCCTCTCTCTGATCCCACCTTGTCTCTCTTGCAAATTATATTTTTACCCTCTTCTTCAATCAATTACATATATGTATATGTATTAATATATAAATTAAATACTTATTTTATTTTATTAATTAATATTTTAATTTTATAATTATTTTTTTTTGTTTTTTAATTTATATTTTTTACTCTTTATATATCTATTCTTTTTTATTATTTAATAAATATTATAAATTTCTTATTTATTTAATTTTATTTATTTTATGTTTATTTATTCATTTATTTTTTTTGATTTTTTTCATTTAATAAATATTTTTTATATTTATATTTTTTGATAGCCTATTCGTTTAATAAATCTCATATATTTTTTAATTCTGAAAGTAGAGAAATTTACTTTATTAAAGATTGTGTAACTTGTTATATGATTCATAATCAATTATGGTACGAAGTATTGGGTATATCAGAAAATACGACAGAATGAGACTTTGAACGCAACATATATTAGAATTTATGTTTTTATATTTTAAGTGTACTTTTTATTATTATTAATTGTACTATTCTTTTAAAATATATTTTTCTAAAATACATGAGAATATTTTTATTGTACAAAGTAGTGTTAAAAAAATTAATAAAGATTAAAAAAATTAAATGAATAAATGAAATAAAATAAATAATATAATACAAAATTTATAATATTTATTAAACAAATAAAAATGAATGAATATATAAAGAGTAAAAAATATAATTTAGCAAAATTATAAATAAATAAGTATATTGTTATTTTTAAATTATAATATATATAAAGGAGATTTGGGGAGAGGAGAGATTTGTATTAAAAAATGAGAGATTTTTGTCTTTTGGGGAAGAGACTGAGGAGCATGTGCCAGAGGGGGGGAGGATAAGTGCTCTTTTAAAAACTGCGCCAAGGACCCCAACCGTCACCAACTGCTCTCAAATATCCAACGGCTATAAAATTTCGGAAACAGAAACCGCTCTTGATAATTCAACCTTACAAATGATCACTTCATTAATACAGTAAGAATCAATCCAATTGTAAATCAATCATGGCTTTTGAACACTTGTTCATTCTCATATCAATCTTGGCTTCCACTTTCTTCTCACTCTCAGCCTCTGCTGCAGAACTAACAAGTAACTAATTTTTCTTTATCCTTTTTTTTTTCCTTCAAATTTTAGTCCTATGAAGTAATTTTTGTAACAAAATTAATTTGTTGCAGGCAATCCTTCGGTGCCCAAATTTGCTTTCAGTTGGTTAGATGACAACAATAAATTCCAAGCTGGAGACACAGCAACTATAAAGGTAATAGTGCTTGGAAATTTTGACAGTAAAGGAAATGCTTCACTTGAAAGAAGTGCTTTCAAGCCTTCACTCACAGTCAATGGAAAGTTGGGAAATAGTTCTTACATTTCTGGGGTTCTACTAGAAACTGGCGAAGATACTAGCAACTGGAGAATCTAGTATATTCTTATTCATTCCATTTATACTTGTTACAATGTTCAAGTAATGACTTTCTCCTTTCAAAGTATTACAGATTCTAGCTCTCTTTTCAAAGTTGAACCAGGTAAGTTTTGGCATATTTTAAAGTGTTGCTTTGAAGGATAAAGTGTTAAGCATGTTTGTTAATTTTTGATTGAAGGGCGATTATACCCATCAGTTTGTGTGGCTTCATGGATGGGACTCATCAATGAGTTTGAAGCAGGGAACATAGCTAGAATTGTGGTACTTCCTAAAGATGCATTTGGGAACAATGTTACTTCAACAAGCGAAGAACTGAGTTCTTACAATTTTACAGTATTTGCATCTTATGCCAACGGTTCCACTCTTATGCCAAATGTTACAAACATGGGTCGGAATGAAGTTGGTTATATCATTATAGAGTTTATTGTGAAAGAATCTGGAAACTTTTCATTGCATGTAGAAGCCGGAAATCAGACCTTGAATGGCTCCCCGTTACCATTCAAGGTAAATCCAGGTGATGTTCGGTAGCTTGTATTATAAGCAAAGATAGGTTCAAGGCCAATGATGTACTTGTTCTTCTAGGGAAATTATATCTCCTCCTAATGATTAGATTTTGAATTTGGCCTTTATCAGGACCTGTAGATATTTCTAATTGTGTGGCTAAATGGAAATATGAAGTGGCTGCGTGGCAGATTTTTTCCAAGATGGAAATATTCATACACCAGCAAGATCAATATGGGAACATTGCTTCCGGATTTTACGAGTTTGATGCTGATGTTGTTGAAAAAGAGACAAATCTGTCCATACCCATAGCGGATATGCAATTTGAAGAAGTGGTTCCCGGAATTCAGTTGTTTTCTTTCTCTCTACTGGAATCAGGGAACTTCTTGCTCACAATATCTGATAAGAAGCATAATAAAAGCATTTACAATATGCCGTATAATTATACTGTCTTTGTAGGTCTGTTTAATGTTATTTCTATGTCCTATTACAGCTATTTGGGTCGGTTATTCAAATACTTTTGATAATGTCCTTTAATAGGTTATTGCAGTGGATCAAGCAGTCTTGTCAACGGGTCTGGTTTAAACGATTCTATTGCTGGGGAAATTGCACACTTCTCAGTTTATTTGAATGATATGTTCCAATATCCATTTCCAGTTGAAGAAGAAAAGCTGCAAGTACAAATAGAAAGGGAAATTGATTCCTCAAATGGGGAAATTGATTCCTCAAATGTCTGGCCAAGCATAGCTCCCATACAGATCTACAATGGTTAGTGCAACCTCTCAGTCTCACCATTCAGTTGTTTCCCTTATATCAAATATTTATATTACAAGGAAGCATGAATCTTTGAACAGGTAGTCAGTCTACTGGAGAACTGAGTAATGTTAATATTGACGAGATAGGAAGTGCTCCAGCACCATCTGTTGACGAAATTCACGCTGTAAGAAACTAGTTTATGTTTTTGTTTTAAGCAGTCATAATCAAGATATTGTACTGATGCTATTTTGTTGAGTTCAGTCTCCCAGCAACTTGAAAGTTCAGGCCAGTGCTTTTGATATTACTTATACTCCAGAAAAGAGTGGAATTTATAAGATTCTTGTACTATGTGCCAATATCGTTTTGAATGGGGGTCATCCATTCAAAAAGGAAGTAAAAACAGGTTTTATCACTCACTCGGCATGATTTTCTTTGTCCCATGTTCTTTCTGTTTTTCATTTTCAGCTTAATGGATCCAGTTCATTTCCTTTTTTTTTTTTTTTGAATGGATATGTCTCTTTGCCATAGGTGATGTGAATATGTCTCTCTCTGGAGTTTTGAAGTTCACGCCTAAGGTGCCAAAGCTGATTAAACATGAAATAGTAGTGCAGCTCTTGGATACGTATTCTAATTCCATCCTGTCACAACAGTCAAGGCTGAAACTAGAGATTAGTTCAATGAATAGGTCTGGCTTTTCAAGTTGGATGTTTGAGGATAACAATGATGGATCATACATTGGGTACTATCTAGCTATGGATGTTGGCACGTATGAGATGTGCGTCTCATTTGACGACACACAGTTCTCTCATTGCCCTCTTCTGGTTAATGTGTACAGTAGTAAGTTGACATAAGATGTTTATTAAGCCTTTTCTCACATTTTTTTTTTTTTTTTTATTTTGTAATCAAGACTAAACATTTTCTGTTACTATTGATCTGTTTTACTTTCTCTTAGGTCAGTATTTTCCTAAAGCCTTTGTAATTAAGACTAAACATTTTCTGTTACTATTGATCTGTTTTACTTTCTCTTAGGTCAGTATTTTCCTAAAGCCTATGATGATACAGTGTCTGTCTGGGAGGATGAGTCAATTGCTTTTGATGCTTTAGCTAACGATTACTTTGCTGGCACCAACACGAGCATTATTGAATTCTCAAAAGTAAGATATTGATGTTATCAAATGGTTAGAACTACTTTGCATGCATAAATGCTATGACGTGCAAAATCACAAAGTTATTTAAGTTTGCTTCAGAACTGACCTTGTACTATCTATTATATTTTTTCAGCCTGTTTATGGTTCACTTCTGCAGTATGGACGAATCTTCAGATATACCCCTTTCAAAGATTATATTGGGAATGATTCTTTTTTGTATACTATATCTGACGTCAATGGCAATCTTGCAACTGCTGCTGTGAATATTTCAATCCTCAGTATCCCACCACAGTTTGTTTCCTTTCCAAGTCAGTTGCAAGCAACTGAAGATATAATAAGTCCCAGATTCAGGTAATATGTATACTGAATATTGTTTTTTTTTTTCCTCAAGAACTTTATGGATTAGTGTGATCAGGTTTGTCCTGTATGCTTGTTTTATGAACTTTCTTGTTCTTTCTCTTTGCAGTGGTTTCCTTGGGTTTGAGATCAGGTATTCAGAAATGATGGAGAACATCTCTGTCACTCTAAGTGCTCGTTCTGGGACTGTGTTTTTATCCTCTATGATGATGCAATTTTGGCAGCCAATGTGGACTGGACTTTCTGCAAAGATTAGGGATGGAGACAAAAAGGAACTGATCTTAGAGGGCAGTGTAGAAGCAATCAATTTGGCCCTTCACTCTATTCGATATCTCGGGTATTGCCTCTTGAATGATCCCTCTAGAATTTTTTTAGCTGAATATTTATACATATCTATCTGTGTATTGATTTTTCATTTCTTTTAACTCAGCAACGACAATTTTTATGGCGAAGATACTATTCAAGTCTCTGCCAGAAACAAGAATGGGAAAAATGATTTGGCCGTTTCAATTTTTGTGGATCCGGTTAATGATCCTCCATTTATTCAAGTTCCTGAATATATTATTCTGAAGAGTGATGCCGATGAGTCACAGATATTTGATAGAGAAATAAACAAGTTCAATTTCTCCATTGGAGATCCAGATGCTTTTAACTATCCGGGTATGTTCAAATATCATCATATACTTGCTTAAGTGTGTAGTATTATTGTCTTGGAGGCTTTTCATTTTACTGGTGAGTTTTGTGCCAGGTGGCGCATCTCGCTTTTTTGTCACATTTTCTTTTGAAGTTTATGATGGATTACTGGTTACCAGTCTACCAGCTGAGCTTATCAATTCAACTGAACTGAAGCTAAAGACTAGTTACCAATGGCAACCTCTACAGACATATGTCACTATCTCAAAACATTTCAAAGTTAAAGCTACTGGAGTAAGATTTCGGGGCACAATTAATGACTGCAACAGTATTATGGAACAACTCTTTTATCAAGTAAGATTTTTCTGCTTTGAAGTTGAAGAAGATACAGAACCACAAGACACACCACAATGAAAATCTCAATGAGTCATTGAAACTTCATCTTGATTCTGTTCTTTGTATAGGGTAGTGGAGGTCATGATGTTTTGAAAGTGAAAATAAATGACATGGGACACTATGGTTGCCATCAAGATTGTACTGAGAAAATATCAGCACCTTTATTCGCTGAGGCTACCGTAAACTTGATCAGAAGAAGGCCAATGAGTTCATTGTTGGCTCATAGTAAGTGCTTGATATAATTGAAATATGCCCTCATCTGGGTTTGTTGCACTTCCAATTCATTGTCCCTATTTTACTTTTGGCACAGCTCTAGGATCAGCTATCATCAGTGGATTCTTTATGGTGTTTTTTCTCGGCGTGCTGCTGCTTTTCTTTACATGCAAATGCGCATTTCTTCTTGTGAATGAAAGAAGAAACCGTGGGAACTCAGAGCCATCCAGAGTGCAAAGTTCCCAAAAACAAACTGTAAGCATCCCTTAAAAGTCTGTGTTTTCATATATGCATTGCAGTTTTAAGTTCTTATCAAATCCTCAAATTTGGCTTGTTCATTCAATATGCAGGCAAAAGAAAATTCACCAGATGATGATACAACATACTTCACTGGCTGTTGTTCAACTTCCTTCATGCTTGCTGGCCAAGCTTCCAACTTTCGCCAGCGGTAGTACTTAAATGAAGCAACTCTCTTTAAGTTCATACAAAATCTAATTTGGAAAAGAAATGCACATTTTTGCACAATCATTATTTTTTGACTTTATTAGTATCCCTTTTGTCCAAATTTTCAGTCCCTGGAGAGGCTCTGAAAGTGAAGAATTTGTCAAGGACATAAGACAATCATCTCAAGCTTCTGTGGATCAGTTTCCATCAACACTGATGCCACTTGCTATCCAAAAGGAGCAATGGAGCTTAAACGACTTGACGGCACCTTCTTCCAGTAGGCGACTTGTCGGCCCAATTCTGAGTGAAATTTGATAATAACATTTTGACAGCTAATGTTTTCGGTTTTATCAAATAAGGATATTGTTTGTCTATCTGTATGAAATAGGTTCTTAACCGATTAACCGTAATTAGGGATGATAGCATGTAAGTTTTGGTACGGGTTTATTAATACTAAACACTCACTGACTTAGAAAATATATTATAAACTCGCACCACACACATTGTTGATTTTATTTTCAATTACTAAACTCTTCTTAATAGATTTACATATATGCCCAAACATGTATTGTCACCCAACGTCCAGGGGTGTGGCTTGGTGGTGTAGGGTACAGGATCTCACCTTGAGGTTATGTGTTCGAATCTAGGGGGTGTATTTTGTAAGAGTCTGGGACAGCCGGTGGTTTTACCTGCCGCGGCCCCGAATGGATGGTTTGGTGTGGCGGGGTTTCTATCGTTTCCCAAAAAAAAAAAAAAAAAAATGTATTGTCTCCCAACGAGAAATTAAATTTTGAACATTAAATCAAATACCCATAAAGCATCAATCTAATATAAATTTTATAATTTATTCATAAAAATATACAATTACTTTAAGAGTTAAAAAGCATCACGTTACTGAACTCATTCAATATTAAGAATTAAAAATCTCAATATCATTTACCAATAGAACTAACACTCATTTAATATGAATATGGGGGTTTACTGAAAACTCATGGTGAGTATTTGATGGTATTTTGTTATTACTAAATTCACAATAAATTTTATTTTAAATTACCAATCACACATCAAATCTGATAAAAATACTTAGTAATTCCTACCCACGTCAAGAGGATAGTTATTGATTTGCGGGTTCATAGACAAACTTGTCATCTCTAACCGTTACTCGGTTAACCAAATTAAACTAGGCAATACCATACTTCTATAGGAACGTATCTGAAAGAAATAAAAAAAAATACTTTTTTTTTTATAAACAGTGTCAAATCAGGGACCCAGATGTTATTAGTTTCCGCAAGAACAGACGACACGTCGGTCTTACAATTAAACGACGTGTCATTGGAGCAAGTTTTCCTTTACAAATTAATGTCGTTTTGATTTGATCTTAATCCCGCTGACTCAGATCAGAAAGCTAGTCGAACTGATTTGCTGGAAGCTATCTCAGAACAAATTTTGGGTCAATCATAATCGCTTAGGTGATGGCGACTGCATCATCAGCCGTACAAAAGCTCCTTCAAGTGGGCACCAAGATCGTGGCCGTTGGCCGTAACTACGCGGCTCACGCCAAAGAGCTAGGCAACGCCGTGCCTAAGGTAAATTTTATTATTCGATTTGAATTTATTTATTTATTATTATTATCATTATGCAATTCGATAATAATCAAATTGTAAATAATGATCAGGAGCCTGTTTTGTTCCTCAAACCGACGTCGTCTTATTTAGAAAATGGAGGGACCATCGAGGTACCTCATCCGTTGGATTCGCTTCATCATGAGGTGGAGCTTGCGGTCGTGATCGGGCAGAAAGCTCGAGATGTGTCTGAAACCACTGCCATGGACTATGTTGGAGGTTTTATTTTCAAAACATTTTTATTGTTTTTTTTTATTACTAAAAATTACAATTAAAACTTGATGTCTTTATTTCTTTTAACTTGGTTTATGTGAATTAATTTTAATTTTCAAATAATGATTGTTGGATGATTCAGGCTATGCGGTGGCACTTGATATGACTGCAAGGGAAATCCAATCTTCTGCAAAGGTATGAGTTTCTATTTGTTTTGGTTTGCGAATAAGATTATTAGTTTGATGAGTCACATTTGAGATATTTGGAGAATACTATATTGACATTTTTGTAAGATTATTAGACGGGTTTCCGATCAATGTTTAATATTTTAGCTTTGTATTTCATGAGGATGAAAAGAGGGTAAATTTTGTTATTGAGTGTGTTAATATGTGATGAGCTGTGAAAAACTTTAGCAAGTTCTTAGAAAATCTATTTTTGGATTTTGTGAATTTGAATGTGGATTTATGCCAATGGGAGAATATCGGTTTTTCCTTTGGGGCGCCTGTGTTATGCTGTTGAACAGGAGAATCAATACATTCAATCGCAATCTGAATTATTTTTTGTTATAATCAGAAGCTTAACTACTTCCCCTGTGCTTCGTTGCGAAACAATTTGAGTGTTTGTAAGCTTGTAAAAATTGTCTTTTTTAAGCAGCCAAACATTTATGGTCTTTGTCCGTGATTTATGTTTTGTTCTTATGTCAGTCTGCAGGTCTTCCATGGACAGTGGCTAAAGGGCAGGACACCTTCACACCAATTAGCTCTGTTGTAAGAAACCAAATTAAGTACTTTGACGTTTCTGTCTCTGCCGAAATTTTATTTTGCGCTAATTAATTTTGATGCTCGATGTTGAAAACTTAACTTTAAACAGTTAGGTGTACTCTTTACACCAGTTGATGGATTGGCCTTTGACACCTCTAAGTGTGGAATTGTGATAGGATATGGGTAGGAAATAATCATACTTCAAAGTTCAGACTTACAAATTACGATTATACCTTGTTTGTAGTAGTTGTGTTAGGAAAATGGTGTTTTCTTTGAAAGCAGACAAGGGGTTTTTTTTTTTAATCATCTAATATATGTTTCAGCTATAGGGGAAAAGGAGAGAGGAAGAAGATTTTGTATTGCTAACTTTTTCAGTATTTATTAATCATACTCCATTTTTTTAACTCTTGTAAAATATATTTGCAGCTACCAAAATCAGCGGTGCCTGACCCTGACAACTTGGAACTATGGTTAAAGGTTCATAATTATTACTCTTACTCATTTGTTTCATTATATCTTTTGCTGAGTGCTCAAATTTTGTTTTTGAAATGGCTGGAAAAATCTCGAATGTGTTTCACCCCAGGTAGATGGAGAAATTCGACAGAAGGGCTCCACAAAGGATATGATTTTTAAGATACCATATCTCATTAGCCACATAAGTTCAATCATGACACTTTTTGAAGGAGATGTCATATTAACAGGTATTGCAGTTCATTTTCCTTGAAAGAAACAAACAAAAATGCTCCATATAAGTTGATAGTAGAGTCTGTTAATGATATTCATAATACGAGGTCCTGTTTAATTCCTTGCGAGTATTGTTAAAGTTTGATTTATTGTTCCATCGATCCTGCTGTGTAGGCACTCCACAAGGTGTTGGCCCTGTAAAAGCAGGTCAAAAGATAACAGCCGGCATAACAGGTCTCCTGGATGTACACTTTGATATTGAAAAACGCCGAAGGCCAGCAAGCGCCTGAGCTTAGGGCTATACGATGGCTACTCTTCTGCAACCACATTTAAAACCAAATCCACACAAAGGGACCGAATAAGCACCCATACTTGGGATTATTTTTTTTCCTGTAGTCTAGGATATTTTCCAAGAAGTACTTTTTATGAAACATTATTTGAAATAAAAAAAAATTGTATAATGTTGTTGCTGATCAACTCTTTTCCACTTGATGTGTGAGCCTATGGATAATGGATTGGAGCATTTATAAGTATAGGCATGGAGGATTCAATTCTTGCAAATACCCCTTTTCTGGTGACACTTTTCTCATAGATTTTGTGGGAAAAGAAAAAAAAAACAAATATTTGAAAGTGGAAAAGAATGATATATGTTTAATTTAAGGGGTTTTAGAAAAAGAAAAAAGAGTAAACTGATTTGGACAAAATTTAACTTAAATTTCAATAATGATATGCACACCAAATTGGACGGTATGTTTTCATTTGTTTATAAAACGCTTGAGAAGTACATTGTATTATCATACCTTTCATGAAATAAATAAATGAAGTACCATCAACTATTTAAATCGATTTTTCCTAACAAACTATTTAAAATGATTGTAACGTCTTTATGGCCGCTTGAGGGGAAAAAAATTATTGTTTTAAAAATTAAAACGGGTGATTGAATCTTGGATTTATAAGATCCAATAAATTATTGGTTGGATAATTGAATCAATCCGGTTGATCCGATAAAATTGCTTGATGTCTTAATTTCTTTTAATTAATTAAAAATTAAAAAAAAAATCGATTTTCTTTTTTTGGTTGAGTTAAGAATCAATCGGTCCGGTTCATCGATTTTGACCGATTTTTTCTTGTCCGATTTTTATGTTCAATTAGCCCGAACTCACGATCGGTCCCCGATTTAACTGATTCAACCGATCGGTCTAATTTGATTTTAAAAACAATGAAAAAACACCGTAACATAAAGTAGTAATTAATAACACTATATCAAACAAATATTCTTATGATTTGGTATAATGTTATAGATACTGATTAAGTTTGTATTCCAACTCAAGTGGTTTATGCATGACCACCATATATGTCATATCCGTTTATAGGGGTAGTTTGGATTCGAATTTGGTTTTTATCAAATTTATTTCAAAACCATTCGATTTGAAAATTTGAAATTATTTGGTTCTTGTGAAATTTGGATTGAGTTTGATATTTAGTTTAGTTTGATTCAGTTTAATAATTCAGTGAATTTAGGTAGGTGTAGCAATTTTAGGAAGGTATGGTGACTTGGAGAAGGTGATTTGACAATCCCGTTAATAGTTTAGTTGTATGGAATATTAAAATCGATTATATCAAATGATAAAATAATATATGATATACTAATTTATTATGTCAAATATGCTATTTTGAAATGTACATGTAGATTTTTGAAGAATTGTTTGCAACTAAGAACGTTGGAAAGGAAATTGCCAATACTTTTTTTGACAAGGAAATTATTAAACTATCCGACTTGGATTTAAACGAAATAGGTAAAATTCTGACTCAAACTCAAGACATAGTCATTTAGCAACGAGCCATGGGACAGAAATTGCCAACACCTACAACCATATTAACGATCTTGCCCTTACTGGGCTAAGTTTCTTTACGGTGTACGACCCTTGGGGGAGACCAGACATGGTTGGCTTCTTCTTCACAAAAGTCATCTTACAAGGCAAAAAGATTGATGTCTACAAAACACAAGATGATAAAGAAGTAGAGGCGCGTGAAAATGACGAGTAATAACATCATAATGTTGTGATTAAACACACACTAATAGAGGATAATTTGAGAGAAAACTCTTCTTTTATATACCCACAAAAGAATTACAAAGCTTCCAATACAAGCTTTACAAAAAACTCTCACCAATCACTCTCACTACACTTTCACACATTAAGGATGCTAATAACAATAGTTTGGGGCTCCTTATATATTGCTCAAACCGCGTGAACAGTGCCACGCGGTTTGAGCAAGCTATCAGCAAGCTTGCAGTGGCTGGCATGGCTGGCAAAGTCTCCATCAACTTTCGGTGCTTGATGTGGTTGCCTTCTGCATGCCTTGGGTGTGAAGAGCTGTCTTCAACAAATCTCCCCCTCGGTGAAGATTTCCCCAAAATCTGAGCCGACCATCAATCATCCAAATCGGATCCTCCAAAGGATCCACCCCTGGCTGCTTCTGTATGACTGCTTACGTACCCTGAGTTGGGATCAAGCCAATCGTAGTTCTCTTAATCTCCCCACTCTGACTATGTGGAGAGTTTTGTCATACCGGCTATGGCACGACAGATTTCAAGCTTCTCCTTCGGTAAAACCTTCGTGAACATATCGGCACCGTTGTCGTCGGTGTGAATTTTCCTGAGTTCTAACAGCCTTGAGCTCAGGACGTCCCGTATCCAGTGATACCTCACATCGATATGTTTTGACCTCGAATGAAATGTGGAATTTTTACCGAGATAGATAGCGCTCTGGCTATCACAGTACAAAATGTACTTCTCCTGCTTGAAACCCAATTCCTGGACGAATGTCTTCATCCACGACAATTCTTTGCAAGCTTCTGTAGCTGCAATGAATTCTGCCTCTGTTGTAGAAAGTGCAACACACCTCTGCAACCTCAACTGTCATGCCACAACTCCTCCTAAGAGAGTAATCAGATACCCCGAAGTAGACTTTCGGGTATCCACATCTCCTGCCATATCTGAATCGGTGTAGCCCATCAATACTGGCTTGTCACTGCTTCCAAAACATAACCTCATCTTGGAAGTGCCTCGAAGATACAACATAATCCATTTGACCGCATTCCAGTGTTCCCGTCCTGGGTTTGACATAAACCGGCTGACCAATCCAACTGCGTGTGCTAAGTCTGGCCTCGTGCACACCATGGCATACATTAGACTTCCCACTGCTGAGGTGTATGGAACCTGTTTCATTTCCTCCTTCCCTGTCTCAATAGAGGGACTCTGCTGTGTACTCAATCTAAAGTGGGTAGCAAGAGGAGTGCTAACCGCTTTAGCCTTGTCCATCTGGAATCTCTGAAGTACTTTCTCGATGTACTCCTCCTGTGACAAGTATAACTTCCTGGCTTTCCGATCACGTCCGATCCTGATGCCAAGAATCTGCTTAGCTGGCCCCAAGTCTTTCATCTCAAAAGACTTACTCAGTTGCTGCTTCAAGTTATCAATCATCGATTGATTCCTGCCAACTATCAACATATCATCTACATACAGCAGTAATATGATAAAGTCATCGTCGGAAAATTTCTGAACAAAAACACAATGGTTTGAAGTGGTCTTCTTGTATCCATGCTCCCTCATAACTGACTCAAACTTCACGTACCACTGTCTCGGTGCCTGTTTCAAACCATAGAGGTTTTTCCTGAGTCTGCACGCATAGTCCTCTTTCCCTCTGACTCTGAAGCCTTCTGGTTGCTCCATGTAAATTTCTTCTTCCAGATCTCCGTGAAGAAATGCGGTCTTGACATCCATCTGCTCAACTTCTAGGTCGAGGCTTGCTGCTAAGCTGAGTACCACTCTGATGGATGACATCTTCACAACTGGAGAGAAGATTTCATCAAAGTCAATGCATTTCCTCTGATTGAATCCCTTGACAACTAATCTGGCTTTGTACCGGGGTTGTGAAGTGTGCTCATGTTGCTTCACCCTATACACTCATTTATTCTTCAAAGCCCGTTTGCCTCTTGGCAATTTCACCAACTCAAAAGTGTGATTGTCATGCAAAGATTTCATCTCATCTTGCATGGCTTCCTCTCACTTTTCTTTGTCATCTGTTTCCACAGCCTCCTGATAGCTCTCGGGTTCTCCCCCGTCAGTAAGCAGCACATACTCATATGCAGAGTATCTAGTTGAAGGTCGCTTGTCTCTGTCAGACCTTCTCTGTGGAACTGTTGGTGTAGCTTCTGGTACTGGTGGTTGATCATGATCATCATCTCTGGAAGCTTCATCATATGTACCCTCATGTCTGGGAACCTCATCTTCAACACGTACTGGCACCGGTGTATGAGGTTCTGGATTCACATATATGTATTGTTGGGGCATTGTGTTCATCTCCTTTCAGATATCTTCTATGGTCTGGTCTTCAACAAAGACAACATCTCGGCTTCCGACAATCTTCTTCTCCACGGGATCATAGAGTTTGTAGCCGAAATCATCCTGACCATAGCCAATAAAGACACACTGTCACGTCTTTGCATCAAGCTTGGATCTCTCGTCCTTTGGGATGTGTACATAAACTTTGCACCCAAAGACATGTAAGTGCTCGTATGACACTTCTTTACCTGTCCAGGCTTGGTTAGGAACATTACCTTTCAGTGCGACCGCTGGGGACATGTTCAAAACATGAACTGCTGTGATGAGTGCCTATCCCCAAAATGTCTTCGGCGGCTTGGCTTGTGACAGCAAGCTTCTGATCCTCTCGCACAAGGTTATGTTCATCCTCTCAGCTAGGCCATTCAGCTGAGGTGTCTTCGGAGGTGTCGTTTGATGTCGGATTCCTTGCGTCTTGCAGTACTGATCAAACGGACCTCTGTATTCTCCACCATTGTCTGTTCTGATGCACTTCAGTTTCTTGCCGGTTTCTCTCTCCACCAAAGCATGAAACTCCTTGAACACTCCAAGCACTTGGTCTTTCTCTTCAAGGTGTATTCCCAGATCTTCCTTGAATGATCATCAATAAATGTCACATAATATAGTGACCCACCAAGTGTTCGTGTCTGCATCGGACCGCATACATCTGAATGTATGAGATCTAGTACCTCTGGTTTCCGTTGAGGCGGGGAGCTCTGGAAGGATACTCTGTTCTGCTTTCCAGCCATGCAGTGTTCACACTTCCGTAAGTGTGAGTTCTTCAGTTCCGGAAGAACATTCCTCCTGCGTAGTATCTCCATCCCTGTTTGGCTCATGTGACCGAGCTTTTTATGCCATAACTCGGCTGCCTCATTGTTGTTAACTGTATTTATGCTACTATTTGAAAGCTTAGCATGCATCAAATACAGGGTTGAGTCTTTCTTACCTCGTGCCACAACCATTGATCCTTTAGTGAGCTTCTAGCATCCGTCACTAAAGGTGCTGCAGAAACCTTCATCATCCAGCTTGCCTGTTGAGATCAGGTTTAACCGGTTATCTGGGATGTGCTTGACTCCCTTCAACACTAGTCTTGTTCCGTTGTCTGTTTCAAGGCAGATGTCTCCAATACCGACGGCTTTGGACTGTCTGTCATTCCTCATCCTTACAGCACCGTAGTCTCCTGGTGTGTAAGATGAAAAGAAGTCTCTGTGAGATGTGGCGTGTATGGAGGCGCCACTATCTATCACCCAACTGGTCTAGTGGCTGGCAAGATTCACAACATCTTCTTCATATATTATATGAAATTCTTTGGAGGTTTTCTCGGTGGTAGTAGCAACTCTTTCTTGATTAGAGTCACAATCTCTCCTGGACTGCTCGTTCTTCAACTTGTAGCAATCCCTCTTCATATGGCCTTTCTTTTTGCAGTGATAGCATTCAATATCCCTCGTTCTTGATTTCCCCCGGTTCTTGTCTGATCTCCCTGGGCCTCGGCTTTTACTCATCCCCCTTCTGGTGTTCTTTTCTGTCACTAGAGCTTCTGAGGTTGAGGCTGATGCTGACTCCTGCATTCTCGTCCTATTTTCTTCCTCGAAGATCTTGGTATTTGCCATCTCCATAGTGACTTTCCCATCTGCGGCTGAATTTATCACCGTAGATCTGAACGTTTCCCAAGATTCTGGTAACGTATTAAGGAGTATTAAGCCATTTACCTCATCTCCGAAGTCTATGCCCAATCCAGACAATTCCTTCATGGTTCCGAGGAAATCGTTGATATGGTCCGCCACAGCTGTACCTTCCTGGTATTTCAACCCCATCATCTTCTTGATGTAGTACAGCTTGTTGTTTCCAGTCTTTGCTCGGAAAAGCTCCTCCAGCTTTCTCCATAAGACACGTGCATTTGTTTCTTCACTGACATGGTTGACGATACTATCGTCGATCCACTGACGAATAGTATTGTATGTTTTCTGGTGAAGATTAGCCCACTTTCCATCGGTCATTACTTCTTATTTCTCCTCCAGAAATACCGATCCATCATAGTCCTTCACATACAGAAGGTCTTTCATCCTTCCTCTCCATGTGAAATAGTTTGTATTTGTTAACAAAATCATTTTTCCGTTGCTCCCCTCCATCATAAAAATTCTAAGCAGAATTTCAAAAAACGGACCTCACCGTTGCGTCCGGAATGGCCGAAAATGGTGAAATGACACTTCGTTTGTCAAAATCCGACACAGGGACCAATTTGCAAATTCCAGAAATTACAGGGGTCAAAGTGTAATTTCCGAAAGTTCAGGGGCCAAAGTGAAATTTCAAAAAAGTTCAGGGACTAAATTGAAAATTTCTGAAAGTATAGGGGCTAAACTGTAATTTCCAGAAAGTTTAGGGATCTCTCTGAACTTTACCAGACACCGCTGACGTGGCAGTTCTGCTGACGTGGCGGATTACGTGGATGCTGACTGGATGCCACGTGTCTGCTGACGTGTCCTACTGATGTGTCCTGCTGACTGGGCTGCTGACTGTGCAGGGTCTGCTGACGTGGCGCTGACTGGACGACACGTGGCGGCTGACGTGGTCGTCTTCTTTCTTGAGCAGCGCGTGACGCGTGTGATGCGACTGGGAGCGTGTGGGACAGCCTCTGCAAGGCGCGTGTGGCGCGTGACGACGTTCTGGACCTCCGATTGATCGCCGGAAAATACCACCGTGCTCGTCTCTCCGTGAAAAGTCCGATGATATGCTCAAAATCGATTTTCGACAGCTTTTTTCGGAACCTACTTTCCGAACCGAAACTCTGTTTCCGAGTTTCGGGATCCCTCCGAGTAACCTTAGCTACTGATACCACTTGTTGTGATTAAACACACACTAATAGAGGATAATTTGAGAGAAAACTCTTCTTTTATATACCCACAAAAGAATTACAAAGCTTCCAATACAAGCTTTACAAAAAACTCTCAGTCTCTCACCAATCACTCTCACTACACTTTCACACATTTAGGGATGCTAATAACAATAGTTTGGGGCTCCTTATATATTGCTCAAACCGCGTGAACAGTTCCACGCGGTTTGAGCAAGCTGTCAGCAAGCTTGCAGTGGCTGGCATGGCTGGCAAAGTCTCCATCAACTTTCGGTGCTTGATGTGGTTGCCTTCTGCATGCCTTGGGTGTGAAGAGCTGTCTTCAACACATAATAATATATTACAAAATAAAAAATAACTAAATGAATAATAATTTTATTTCACATATTCACATATGTTATATAATTATTGATAATATCATGACAATAGTATTTATGTAGGAAGGAGGGAAAGGACATATTTATTAGAACTGAAGTGCGCAGTACAATCAAAGTGGACATATGGCTGATTAATATATAAAGAAATCCAACTCTAAGAGATAATAATTAATTAGAACTTCTTGAAGAAGTCATAAATGTGCTTACTAATCTCATCACCTTTTTCTTGATTAATGAAGTGCCCAGCTCCTTCCATTACAATTACTTCCTCCAAAAATGGCACATCCCTTTTGAACCCACCTTTGTGTATGTATTCTTTGACCCCTGGCATATGATAAACCAAGTCTAGGTCGCCTACAATATACTTCGCTGGAATTTGTATTCGATTCCCCGCCCATGGTGCCCGAAGTTCCTTGTTCCTGCAATTTTATGATTAAAAGCCACAGCATCTCAATCTGGACAGAATTAGAAATCTTTAATTATATATAGGAAGGAGGGAAAGGGGCATTTACAGGTTTATGTTTCTGTAATAGTTGATTCCTCCAGTAAAGCCTGTCTTCTCGAATTTGGTGGTGAAATACTTTACATCTTCCTCTGACAACCAACTGGGCAAAGTTATTTGAGCATCTGGAGGATGCCCAAATCCTTTACCTTTTGGCAAAAGAATTGGACCTGGTTTGCGGAATGTCAAGAATTCTTTAATAAATTTCTCAGTACCAATCTGTTCAATCTCTGCTTCAATTTCTCCAGGCTCCTACAATTATATCATATCATAAAAGCAATTTGTGAAAATGACACTTGTTGATAAAAATATCTTTTCTCATGCATGAATTTCAATTTAAATATACACCCACCACAGAAGTTACCTGGAATCTGCACATGTAATAATCGTCGCCATAATAAGCCCTCAAAGCCTCAATCAAGTTCTTGCCAGAAGTGTTAGGATCAACAGGATCAAAAACAACACTCAAGTTGACTAAAGCTTTGACCCTGTCAGGTCTAAACAAACACAAGAACCAAGCGACGTAGGCACCCCAATCATGTCCCACAACAAACACCTTCTCCCCATCGGGTGCCACGATGTCGATGATTCCAACGATGTCCGCAATAACGTGGAAACACGTGTAGCTGGTGACCTCAGCAGGCGCGTCCGTGTCACCGAACCCACGTAAGTCGGGAGCCACGGCTCGGTAGCCGAGAGAAGCAAGTGTAGTGATCTGGTGGCGCCAGGAGTACCAGAGCTCGGGAAAGCCGTGAAGGAAGAGAATCACGGGACCTTGGCCTTTCTCGGCTACGTGCAAGTTAATGCCATTCACGTTCACAGTTCTGTGTTGAATGCCCTCCATATTTCGGTTAATTTTCTCAAAACGCAGCGTGTAAAGAGGTATTTTCTTGTTATTGGTGTCGCTAAATAGAGTATGATTGAAGGGAGGAGGGCTAGGAATCAACAGGAGTACCCGACAAGAAGATAAGGGCAATGAATTATAGGTGCATTTTCAGCCATATATATTTTGAAATTGAACAATAAAGAGCTTGTGATTTGTTCATTGAATATAGATGTTGAAAAATATCATCTCGTGATGCATATATTGGGTATGTTGCACATGGGAATTGAATTTTTTAAATTACCATTTGATCCGATTTTTAAAACACTAGTTATTATTTTTAAAATTTCTAGAAGCACGAAAGGAATTTATTATAAATGAATTACTCATAAAATAATACAACAATATAATATTATCTAGTCCAGAAAAAACTTCGAATTCGGACCAGGCCCGCATGAAAAAGCCTGGGGCAGTGCCGAAGTTTTGGCATCCCCTAGTGAGTTGGTAATGACAACAAATAATTCTGGAGTTTGTTCAGCAGCCAGTCAGCGAACTACCATTCATGGCTACGAAAACAATGGCTTCATATTGTCTTATGCAACTTGAATGGCTTTGTTTACAGCAATTCATTTTTGTTGGCTTGCAGTAGTCATTTTTTATTTGTCTTCATGACTTCTTCATTTGGTAAATTATGCTCAAGTCCATATGTCTCGCTTTTACTAACTTATTTTGGGTTCATAACTAAATATTTTAAACTAATAAGTCGGTTTTTGTCTGATTTTCATTTCAGAGATAATTCGGAAAAAATTACTCATTAAACAAATCTTCATCAACTGTGAATTTGTTTGGTTTGGGGATCAAATGTAAATTTAGTAAAAGATGAAAATACACAGACAGAACAGATGATTTAACATGGTTCGGCGAGATAGTCCCAACCTATGTCCACTGGCACAAATAAAATGAAGACTTTTATTTCCACCTCGGATCGGATCGACCTCTCTCTAACTCTAGCTCGGCTGACCGACCTCTTACTAGCTCTCACTCATGCTTAAGCTTTTTGCTCTCTTTTACAAGTGAATAAACAAATTAGACAACCCAAAAGAGAGAGCCCCTTATAATGAATTCTCAACCTCTTTATATACTATAACAAATTCTACTGTTACAATGACATCAGCCACATTTCCTTGCCATTATTACCCATTACTGGACGTTACTGCTCATTACTCGTATATTATGCTCATCCAACCATATGGCAACTCTAGAGCTTACGTCATCCATATAAGTACATAAGGTTCAGCATCCCCGACCGGGTCGGTGTGCTGGGACATGTAACATCTTTCATTGTGTCCACTAACAAATCAGGTCGGTGTGCCGAGACTTTAGGTGTTTGGTCTGACTTCCTCGACCGGGTCTGATTTGCTGAGTCGATCTTGACTTCAGAGGCTATCCCGAGAGTCTAATGCCGAGGCTTCTCTGAGAGTCTGATACCGAGGCTGTCCCGAGAGTCTGATGCCGAGACTTTCCCGAGAGTCTAATGCCGAGACTGCCCCAACCACATCGGGTAAGTTTTCACAAACGTCCTAATGTTGTCGGACCTGACCACCTCGGTGTCCCAACATGTACCTCGGGCTCGGGCCCCTCTGCCGACCTCATATCTTCACGATGTCCTTCGGCCTTTAGCTGTTAACTACAATTCTCATTCTACCATTCGTAGGAATTCTGATTTCTTGTAAGCTGAAAACCACCATCAATATGTATTCTAATTATAGCCAGCATTTAGTGAACTGTTTGTTCACTGTTAGGAATCTTTATGCTAACAACAATGCTAGATGTAAACCACAATGAGACGTCCTAGTTATAAAATTTTGATTGTAACGTTTGTCATGCTTTATTATCAAAGTATTTAAAAGCAAATTCTATCATATAATAAAAACTAGAACGAAAGTTCGAGGGGGAAAAACACCTTACCATAAAGCAATAATCCCACTATATTCAAGCAAATAAGGTTATGACTGGTATTAACTATTCAATATATGATAAAAAAAATTAAAAAATTTAAAAAAAAAAAATTAACTACACATACTAATTAAATTTATATTCCAACGCATATGACATATACATGAACCTCATGTATAAATCATATCTATCACATCAAATAGTTGAGATACGAATTTTGTAAATATAGCAACACTCTTCTAGTACTAGTGACACATTAGTTGGTATACTGAAGCCAATGAGAAGAAGACAAAACAGAACCATACCATATCAATTAATAATTAAATAACATTTATGAATTATTTTAAATAAAATTATTATTTATTTAATTATGATTTATTATTTAATATACATGTCAAAATATTATTGAATTATTACATATGTGACATAATATCACCGTTACACAGTATAGATTTTTCCAAAAAAAAAAAAAACATACTAGCAGCCAGATAATACAACACAGTACTGAGAGAGAAGCTCAAAAACAAACAAAAATATAAAGAGAGATCCAAGCGCTAATGTTCAGAACTTCTGAAAAAAGTCATAAATGTGCTTATTGACCACATCAGGCTTTTCTTCAATGATGAAATGGCCGACTCCTTCTATTACAATTACTTCCTCCAATAATGGAACTTCTTTCTTGAACCCTCCTTTGTTTATGTAATCCTTGGTCCCTGGAGCATTATAGGTCAAGTCAAGGTCTCCCACAATGAACTTAGCTGGTACCTCTATTTTAGCCCCTGTCCATGGGGCTGTAAGTTCCCAGTTCCTGAAATTAAATACAAATAAACAAAAATCTGATGAAAATGACGAGTTTTTAAAAGACAAAATCATTCGATCTGTACAGCCATCTGCATTTTCTCAACATGTAAACCAATCAAGAGTTGTTAAAATTATTTTGCCATTTTAGACGCTAAAAAATATAAATTCGATCTCAGAGAGTGCAACTATTATTATTCACTTGAGAATTTTGAGTCCTGGTTGAAAGGTACATACAGTTCAATATTTCTGTAATAGTTAATGCCTCCAGTGAAGCCTTTCTTCTCATATTTGCTAGTGTAATACTTAACATCTTCCTCTGACAACCAAGAAGGCAAAACAATTTGAGCACCTGGTGGATGCCCAAATCCTTTGCCTTTAGGCAAAATTAATGGACCTGGATTGCGGTATGTTAAAAATTCTTTGAGAACTGTCTCTTTACCAATCTGTGAAAACTCAGCTTCTATCTCTCCAGGCTCCTACAATTACATCACAAAGCAATTTGTTCATTACCATTGCTAAAACAAAAAATTCTAGAAATGCAATTAATAAAAATGGACAACTAGCCCGCAACGTTTTAGAAATGGATGTACTATAATGTCTCTATCTCCCAAGTGAGATGTTTAACAGTTATTAATTTCTGAATCCGTAAATGTTTAATTGATAGTTTTATTTAACACAATTCTCCTATATCTTATCGAGTTATTGATTAACGATATCACGTCACTCATATCAGGATTCGGTTAAAGAATTACTCTTATTTATGAAATGATAGGTGCCTGTGTTTTTTTCCTTAATTAATCAGTAATTACTAATAGTTACTGAAAAAAGTTGATTTGAAAGCTGAAATGCAAAAAGAAAGAAAAAATTAAGAACCTGAAATCTGCAGATGTAATAATCATCACCATAAACAGCCTTCAAAACCTGAAGAGGCTTCATCTTAGGATTCCTAGGATTAAACACAACACTCAAGTTGACCAAAGCTTTGACTCTATCGGGTCTAAACAAGCACAACTGCCACGCAATAAGAGCACCCCAATCATGTCCCACAACAAACACCTTCTCCTGATCACCAGCCACGGTCTCAAGAAGCGCAATGAGGTCACCAACCACGTGAAAATACGTGTAACGTGACACGTCAGCAGGCGCGTCCGTGTCCCCGTAGCCACGTAGGTCCGGAGCTACGGCCCGGTACCCGAGGGCGGCCAGGGCAGTGATCTGGTGCCGCCACGAGTACCATAACTCAGGAAAGCCGTGAAGGAAGAGAATTACGGGACCTTGCCCTTTTTCGGCCACGTGCATGTTAATACCGTTAACGCTCACTGTTTTGTGTTGTATATCCTCCATGACGTCGGTCGGATTTTTGTCTCGCTTATGTAGTGTTGTTGTTGAATCTTGTGAAAATGAAGAGGGTTGCACTTGTGGGATCTGTTTGTTTACTGAGAAAGCAAGAAGGAAAACTAACAAACAGGCACTCAATGGATAAGAAAAATGACACGAGACCATTGATGGTGATAAGATCACTATAGGGCCTTACGTTAGGTAATGTTGAAGCTGATAATTATTGACTGATGAGTATTGTGGAAAGAGAATATAATTTGGTTTTTTTCAATAATTAAAGTTGTCCGTTCGTGTTCTTTGGGAATTTTGATTGCTTGCTTTTAAGAAAAAACAGAGACACGTATGCTTTATTGATTCGTTTTTTTTCTAAGAGGATGAGGGTTTGCTTGAATTTTGAGTTTTATACTTTTATGGCATCAACGTGTTTCACAAAAAAGAATCCTTTATGGTGACTTCTCACTATTGCAAGGGTGGTAAAAGAGAGTCCAAATCTTCCATCAATTGTGCTTCACTCCGTGTTCTACCAATTAAATTTGGATAACTAATATTTCTCATTAAATGAGAGAACAATTTGATTGGTGAAGTGTTAAAATCAGAATTCTCTCATTTAATGAGAGATGTTAGTTGTCCAAATTTGATTGGTGGAGCACAATTGATGGGACAGAAAATTTGGACTCAGTAAAAGAAGCCCGGGTTCCGTCCGATTGAGAAAAAAAATTTCGAGTTTGTATAAAAAAAATTCGAGTCTCGGATCCGATTTTTATTAGTGAAAAATAATTTTTTAATTATATAAATTAATTTTTGATTCTAAATAAATATATTTGCAACTAAATTATCAAAATTTTATACAAAAACATTAAAATTCTTAATTTTTTTTTCATTTTTAAGTATTAAAAAAATCAAAAAATAATTTTTTCCAAAAATTAAAAAATATTTTATAAAAAATCGGCCCAGCTCAATCCATCTGATATCTCTCAGGTCCAGTCCGACCTATTGTTACACTTCATATTATTTCTATTTGCAACGATTGATGCATTAGATTACTGTCAATCCCCTTTTGATCGATTTAATCATTCGATAAAATTTTGCAATAATAGAGGAGCCTGAGGCCCATTCATTTTTTTTTGAAAGGCTAATAATTCACTAAGAAGGATACCAAAAAGAAAACTACATAGTACAACTAGTAGCTAATAACGACATGAAGGTCACTAAGTCAAAAGCCTTAATCAAGACCGTTACATGCAAGTTTCGTTAAATTGTCAGTCAAAACATTACAGCCTCTAGATTTAAATTTGAAGTACCAAGTACCAAATTTACCACGTTTAGGGCGTCAGATTCTATAATAAGAGGTGATATATTTGACTTTTTTAGCACAAATGAGGCCAAACATCATCCCATCAGCTTATGCAAGCTCCACATCCCCATTAAACTTCACTTTCTTAACCGTTGTAGTACCACTCTACCTGAATGATCTCTGAAAATTGAATTAAGTCATGCCCACTGTCGATCATTGCAAATGGCTACATCAACATTTCACTTTATCCAATTGAGAGGAGGAGGAGGAGACCACAACGCATCCTCAGGAGTCTTCATCTGGCTTAATGGTGAGTTATTATGTTGATTTACTAGGACAAATAAGCTACAAACCACTTATGTTCTCCCTATCATCTGAAATATGTCCAGAATATGCTTCTGAAATAACTGCTCGTTACGAGCTCCTCATATGGCTCACACCAAACAAAAGATCTGATTCAACTCCATAAGGCTCTTGAGACACATAGTTGAAAGAAATCCCAAAAGCAGTTGCGTTTGAAGCTTGTGACAAAACCAACAAATTGAGATGTGTTCCAGCATTGCTTCGAAAACTTACAATAGAATAAAGAGTGCACTACTGATTCAGCCCCTCTCCCACACCTCTGACATATATTAGAAGGCACTATTTTCCTCACTGACAGCATGGTTTAAGTTGGAAGTATGGTTATATTAGTGTCATTAAACGAAATTAACATGCATCAAACAAATCTTAACCATTCAAAACCAGAACAATGGAAATCACATCTACACTATCATGCCAATTTAACATGAACTATTAGATTTTAGAAAAACTTGGAAACTTGAAGATGATGATCAACTTGGTCCAAGTTGAGTTGCCTCTTTCCTTAAGAACTTATTAGCCCCGCCTCGGTACTCTACGGATGGTTTTGTGGCTAATGTTCTCCCAGGATTACTTGAATTCTTCTTAAGAGAGGAACATTCATTTCTCAAGATCTTGAATAAGGAAAAATAGTGAAAACTCTCTCTTAACTCCAAAAGTATATGACTCAAGACTTATATGATTTTCTGGATGCTTTGGAATGAACATAAGGCTCCTTTATATAGGCATGAAATGGTGCCTCTGAGGGCACCCTTTGGTTTGGGATGTAACCGTCATAAGGGTTATACCTCTTCCTTGCACCTTTTGGAGCCTAGAGGTGTGTTCTTCCAATTTTAGAGGACATGTCATTACATGTTTGTGCCTTTCTCATATGGCACTACTCAAAGGACATTATCCTCCTTCATCCATATTATATATTTAGAGAATTTACAACAGGAAGTAAGTCAGTCAAACATCTCCAAATGAAAATCTTGATCTTACCAGAGAGTTCCATCGACCACAGCTTGTTCCATAAGCTTTGACATTGACCCGAGCTAGAAGCTTTTTCTTGAGTAATATCATCATTTGCTACTCTATAAGCACTCTTAACTATAAAAAGTCCTAATTTTTCAAAATGCCAGCATAATTTATCCTCCACCGGCACTCTTGGTAAATGGATGTTCAAAATTTCTTCCACATCAATCTCTAAGAAGTGTTGTTTCAAGATTTTCTCATCCCACTGGTTTGCCTCATTGAGCAAAATGCTGACTTTGGACCTCATAGGCAGAGCAGACGAGGATATAGGTTTAAAGAGATTGGGTTTCAGAAGCCAATTACTCTCATATATCAAAATTGTTTTCTTATTCCCCACTCTCCATCTCAACCCTTTCAATAGTACTTTCCTGCCCCATAAAATACTTCGCCAAATAAAGGAAGAGTTGTAGCCAATGCAAGCCTCCATAAAATCCTCATCTTTAAAGTATCAAGCTTTGGGAATACTTGCAACTAGAAATCCCTGTTGTTGAACTATCTGTCAGCCTTGTTTAGCCAGAATAGCTTGATTAAAGCATACAAAGTCTCGGAAACCCAAACCAACGTCCCTATTTGTCCAACAAAAACGATCATTGCTAGCCCAATTAATTTTTTACGGAATCTGATGATCCCCACCAATACGCATTCAATTGCTTTTGGATATCACCACAAAGAGTTTCAGGAATCTTAAACACACTCATTGCAAATGATGAGATTGCTTGAGCCATCGCTTTTATGAGAATATTTTTACCACCGATCGAAAACAACTGATTCTGCCAATTCTTAATCTTATTACTGATCTTCAATTTGATCTCATTGAAAATGCTTCTTCTTTTTTGTCTCTGCCAATTAGCGATGGGAGTCCCAGGTACCTGTCATAGTTGGAAACTATATTGAAATTGAAAATTTCCTTAATTGTTGCGAGTCTGGTACTACTAACATTTGGACATAAAAACATGGAGGACTTGGCATAATTAAATATCTGACCCGAAGCTACGACATTAACAGTAAAAAATCTTCTTCAAATGGCTCACTCCTCTATCATAGCTTGAGAAAAAATTAGGCTATCGTCAGTAAAAAAGAGGTGGGACATATATAGATTTTCACCGAACTTAATTCCACTAATTTGCTTCTCTAACTCTGCTCTATGCAATAGGATGAGAGAGCTTTCGCACACATGATGAATAAATATGGAGAAAGTGAACACCATTGCCTTAAGCCCCTTTGATGATGGATCATACCTCTAGCCTCTTCGTCGATCGAGACCGAATAAGTAGGAGTTAATAAGCAATTCATAACCAATTCCCTCCATAAAGCCGAAAAACCACATCTTAGTCATCATTGCCTCAACAAACTTCCACTACATTCTATCATAAGTTTTGCTAATATCTAACTTTAAAGCCACCCAACCCTTCTTGCCTTTCTTCCTACCATAAGTTTGTGCAAGCTTTCATAACTTATAATAATATTGTCTGTAATCAACCTATTAGGAATGAAAGCAATTTGTTTTAAGGAAATTATTTGTTCCAAAATTAACTTCCGCATATTTACTATAGTTTTGGCTATGATTCTATAAACCACATTACAAAGACTTATAGGCTGATATACGGTGATGACCTTGGGTTGTTTCTGTTTAGGTATGAGGGTAATAAAAGTATGGTTTTGCCAGGGTTCTCTGTGTATACAACAATTATTACAATTATTACACGGTAATTGGGAAATCCGAATATGACAAAATTACAATTATAATTATTATCCTCAAACAGACCCTAACGGCGGACCCTGAGAGTAGACCCTGACGGTAGAGGCTGAGAGCGGAGGCTAAGGGCAGAGGCAGACCCTGAGAGCGGAGGCAGAGGCTGAAGGGCAGAGGCTGACAGCATAGGCTGATGGCAGAGGCAGAGCCTGATGGTAGAGGCTGACAGCAGAGGCTGATGGCAGAGGCAGAGGCTGACAGCAGAGGCTGATGGCAGAGGCTGAAGGCAGAGGTAGAGGCTGTTGTGCTGAGGTAGAGGCTGATCAGTAGAGGTAGAGGCTGTAAGTTAGACCCTGAAATTGATGATCCTTCTTCACTTTCCCGAGGCTTGTTGATTACAACAATATCCTTAAAACAAATTCGCCCCCTACCGTAGGTGCAGTAGAACTTGGGACGTTTGTTTCCCAGGATACAACGGAAAACCCGAACGAGTATGGGCACCACCAAATCCCGTTCCCAACGAACCACAAAAGTGCTTGAACTCTTCCAAAAACAAAGAAAATAAAATGCTCTGAAAATTTCTTGTTTGTTAATTTCGTTCCTCTCTTTTTTCAAAAACTAAGCATTGAGTCTCTTTATAAAACCAAAATAAAAACGTCTCAATTAAAGGAAATTAACTAGCCAATTAAATCTCATAAATGGGAGATGTTACACATTGTTGTAACCACCAAGCTAATTAAATTAGCTATTATGGAAATTAAACTTTTGTAACCACCAAGCTAATTAAATTAGCTATTATGGAAATTGAACTTTTGTAACCACCAAGCTAATTAAATTAGCTGTTTTAGAAATTAAACTTTTGTAACCACCAAGCAAATTAAATTAGCTGTTATGGAAATTCAAAATTTTCCAACACCAAAGGGTGAACTTTGAGCAACAATTTCTCATTCACCCAAGCACCATTTTAAGCATATGAATATACCATTTCGAAGTACTCACGGAGGAGTATCTGAATCATTCAATAAGAACCACTAACACGAAGTGGATCATGCTTAAAATTGAGCCTCAAAATGCTTACTCATAAGCATTTTTCCAACAATCCCCCACATGAATGAAATTGGCGAAAACGTCGAATAAAATTATTTTTTATAAAACTTTTTATTTTGACCTAGAAGAGTTCAACGGTTCAACACCTGCATAGGATAGGTAGGCCACAGCCTTTGAACCTTCCCTTGTGAAAATATATCTCATTACTGGCTGACAGTTGACGCGATGTCATTGAACTGTACTGCCATTCATGTAAATTGAGAATATATATCACACAGATATTTTACCTACACATCTGAGTTCTCATTATTATGTTCATTTTGGCCATGAACATCTACCTGGTTCTGCAAGAGTTTCTAAGAATTGTGCCCCGTACAATTCCCTTTGAAGCGGCCCCATTTCTCTCTCACATAGGTGATATCTTATTTAAGAGTATCTCGTAATACTCTGCTCGGATTCCCGACGCATAAGAATCATTAAAAGATTTTGCTTAACCTCTATCCATACGAGCATCACTGTTTCATTTCATCATAGGAATGGACTAGAGGGTAACCCCCCACAGTGATCCAATTATGTCTTTTACGAGTAGGTTGTCCCATTGAACCTAGATCTTGGGATCTCCAGTCAACAAGGTTGGGTTTTCCTTCGTAATAAACATTTATCTAATGGGCTTCAGTCCCATTCCCCTCGATGATTTCACAACTAACTCTCTATTAACCCTTTGGTTAGCGGATCCGCAATGTTATCCTTTGATTTTACATAGTCAATCGAAATAACTCCAGTAGAGAGTAATTGTCTAACGGTATTGTGTCTACGACGAATATGTCTAGACTTACCATTATACATATTGTTATGTGCCCTTCCAATTGCAGATTGACTATCGCAATGAATGCAAATTGCTGGCACTGGCTTAGGCCAACTTGGAATATCCTCTAGAAAATTTCGAAGCCATTCTGCTTCTTCAGCACACTTGTCTAATGCAATGAATTCTGATTCCATTGTAGATCTGGCTATCACAGTCTGTTTGGAGGATTTCCATGATATAGCTGCACCTGCTAGTGTAAACACATAACCACTAGTAGACTTTGAGTCTTTCATGTCAGATATCCAATTAGCATCACTGTATCCTTCGACTACAGCTGCATATCTATGATAGTGCAACCCATAATCACGAGTAAAACGTAAGTACCTAAGTACTCTCACTATTGCTTTCCAGTGATCAACCCCTGGATTACTCGTATATCTGCTGAGCTTGTTTAATGTACAGGCTATATCAGGCCTTGAACAACTCGATAGATACATCAAACTTCCGATCACTCTAGAGTATTCTACTTGAGATATACCATATCCCCTATTCTTCGATAGGTGTAAACTCACATCTAAAGGAGTTCTAGCCACAGCTGAATTATCATCGTTGAATTTACCAAGAATTTTGTCCACATAGTGCGACTGATCAAGAATAAGTCCATCTGGACTTCTCGAGATCTTTATTCCCAGAATGACATCTGCAAGACCCATGTCTTTCATGTCAAACTTGGATTTCAGCATATTCTTGGTAGATTTCACCATTTTGGCATTACTCCCGACAATCAGTATGTCATCAATGTAGAGACATAAAATGACATAGCCAACTCATGTCTCTCTGACATAAATGCATTTATCACATTCATTGATTTTAAAACCATTTGCCAACATGGTGTCATCAAACTTTTTATGCCACTGTTTCGGGGCTTGTTTCAATCCATACAAGGATTTAACTAACTTACAGACTTTCTTTTCTTGTCCTGGAGCTATAAAACCTTCAGGTTGTTCCATGTAGATTTATTCATCTAAATCTCCATTCAGAAAGGCTGTTTTCACATCCATCTGATGTACCTCAAGATTGCGCAACGCTGCAATCGCTAGTATCATCCTTATGGAATTTATTCTCGTTACAGGAGAATAAGTATCAAAGTAATCAAGACTTTCACGTTGTCTATAACCTTTAATTACAAGTCTTGCTTTGTACTTGTCAATTGATCCATCTGCTTTTATTTTCCTTTTGAAAATCCACTTGGACCCTAAAGGTTTACATCCTGGAGGAAGATTCACTAACTCCCATGTGTGATTTTGTAAGATGGATTCAATTTCACTATTGATGGCATCTTTCCACAAGGCACCATCAGCTGACCTTACAGCTTCGTTATAGCTTTGAGGATCATTCTCTAGCAAAAATGTCAGAAAATATGGACCAAATGATTTTTCCGTTCTAGCTCTTTTGCTACGTCTTAGTTCAGGTTCAACAACTTGTTGATCCTCTGGAACATTAATTTGTTCTCGGTCCTGACTATCTTCAATGATAGTCTCATGTGCCCGTTTGTGCACATCTGAATTCGAATTAGTTTTACAAGGAAAAACGTATTCGAAAAAGGATGCATTCCTCGATTCCATTATCGTATTCTTGTGAATATCTGGTACATTAGACTCATGCACAAGAAATCGATAAGCATTACTGTTATGAGCATATCCTATGAAAATGCAATCAACAGTTTTTGGTCATATCTTCACCTTTTTAGGTGGAGGAATGACTACCTTGGCAAGACACCCCCACACTCGAAGGAATTTATAGGAATGTACTCTTCCTTTCCACATTTCATAAGGAGTTTTCCCTGCTTCTTTCCGTGGTACCTTATTTAAAAGGTAATTAGCTGATAAGACAGCTTCTCCCCACATAGTCTGAGGTAAGCCAGAGCTGATTAACATAGCGTTCATCATCTCTTTCAAGGTACGATTCTTACGTTCCGCAATCCCATTGGATTGAGGCGAATAAGGAGCTGTGGTTTGATGTATGATTCCATTTTGTTCACAAAGTGATTCAAAAGGGAAAACATACTCACCACCACGATCACTTCTTAACTCCTTAATTCTTTTATTCAGTTGGTTCTCAACTTCATTCTTATAGAGAACAAATTTCTCTATAGCTTCGTCCTTGCTTTTCATTAAATACACATAGCAAAATCTTGTGCAATCATCAATAAAGGTAATAAAATATTTATTACCGCCTCTCGATTGTATTGAATTAAAATCACATACATCGGTATGAATTAGATCAAGTGGTTCAGAGTTTCTTTCAATACTATGAAAAGATGATCTTGTTAGTTATGCCTCAACACAAGTATCACACTTGTGTTTGTTATCAATTTTAAAATTGGGAATATGATTCATGTTAATTAACTTTCGCAATGAATTAAAATTAACATGTCCTAATCTGCCATGCCAAAGATTAGAATACTCAACAATATAAGCAGAAGAACTAGCTTTATTGATATTTTTGGGTTTAACAACCATTACATTGAGCTTAAAAAGCCCATCAGTTACATACCCTTTTCCCACATACATCCCATTTTTAGTCAAAACTACTTTATCAGACTCGAACATCATCCGGAATCCATGCTTGTTCAGAAGCGATCCAGACACAAGATTCTTCCGTATTTCAGGTACATACAGAACATTGTTCAGAGTCAACTCTTTCCCAGAGGCCATTTTCAGAATCACCTTTCCTTGACCTTCTATCTCAGATGTTGCTGAATTTCCCATGTATATCTTTTCCCCATTTTCAGCAGGCTCAAATGAAGAAAACATGCTCTTGTCTGAGCATACATGTCGAGTGGCACCAGTATCAATCCACCACTCTCTTGGGTTAGAACCCACCAGATTCACCTCAGAAACCACAGCAGAAAGGTTAATGTCTGAAACATCTTGAGTCATGTTTTCTAGCACATTAGCCTCTTGTTTCTTTTTCTTCTTTGGCAGTCTGCACTCAGAAGACTTGTGACCCATTTTGTCACAGTTGAAGCATTTTCCTTGAAATTTTGATTTCTTGGAAACTCCTCCTTTATGGCCCATCTTTGACCCTTTATTCTTGAGGTTATTGTTCTTATGGCCATGTTCGACAATATTTTCTTTGGCCTCATGAGTCATACCTCTCTTTTCAGAAACTCGGTTATCTTCCTCAATTCTTAGCTTAAGAACCAAGTCTTCAATGCTCATTTCTTTTCGCTTATGCTTTAAATAATTCTTGAAATCTTTCCAACCAGGTGGTAGTTTCTCAATTATCGAGGCTACTTGGAAGGTTTCACTTAAACTCATCCCCTCAGCATGAATTTCTGCTAGAATAATCTGCAGTTCTTGTACTTGGCTTATCACAGTTTTGGAATCAATCATTTTAAACTCTAGGAAACAGCCTACGACAAATTTCTTAGTACCGGCATCCTCAGTTTTATATTTTCGATCTAAAGATTCCCAAAGACCTTTAGCTGTTTTCATTTCAGCGTACACACTGTACAAGGAATCACTTAGCCCATTCAGCACATAATTCCGACATAGGAATTCAGAATGTTTCCAAGCTTCAATGGCACTGATGACTTGGATATCAATCTCACCCTCTTTGGGTACAAGAGCATCTTCCTTTAGAAACCTCGCAAGGTTCAACGTGGTCAGGTAGAAGAACATTTTCTGTTGCCACCTTTTGAAATTCTGACCACTGAATTTTTCAGGTTTTTCCGCAGCAGGGTTGACATGGCTCACATGTCCAACAGGTTGTCTAGCCATTGAGGCAGAAACACCTTGGCCAGCCACAACAGCTGCCATATTAAGCCCAGAGGCTGATGCAAGTTGGCCAGCCGAAGGGGCTGCCACTGCACTTTGGTCAGCCACGGGGGCTGCCACAACATTCTGGCCAGCCGAAGAGGCTGCCATATTCGGATCTACTGTGTTTGGACTGATTTCCATATCCACAGAGTCTCGAATTTGTTTTAAGACTGTATACAATAATTATTACAATTATTACACGGTAATTGGGAAATCCGAATATGACAAAATTACAATTATAATTATTATCCTCAAACAGACCCTAACGGCGGACCCTGAGAGTAGACCCTGACGGTAGAGGCTGAGAGCGGAGGCTGAGGGCAGAGGCAGACCCTGAGAGCGGAGGCAGAGGCTGAATGGCAGAGGCTGACAGCAGAGGCTGAAGGCATAGGTAGAGGCTGTTGTGCTAAGGTAGAGGCTGATCAGTAGAGGTAGAGGCTGTAAGTTAGACCCTGAAATTGAAAATTTCCTTAATTGTTGCGAGTCTGGTACTACTAACATTTGGACAGAAAAACATGGAGGACTTGGCATAATTAAATATCTGACCCGAAGCTACGACATTAACAGTAAAAAATCTTCTTCAAATGGCTCACTCCTCTATCATAGCTTGAGAAAAAATTAGGCTATCGTCAGTAAAAAAGAGGTGGGACACATATAGATTTTCACCGAACTTAATTCCACTAATTTGCTTCTCTAACTCTGCTCTATGCAATAGGATGAGAGAGCTTTCGCACACATGATGAATAAATACGGAGAAAGTGAACACCATTGCCTTAAGCCCCTTTGAGGATGGATCATACCTCTAGCCTCTTCGTCGATTGAGACCGAATAAGTAGGAGTTAATAAGCAATTCATAACCAATTCCCTCCATAGAGCCGAAAAACCTCATCTTAGTCATCATTGCCTCAACAAACTTCCACTACATTCTGTCATAAGTTTTGCTAATATCTAACTTTAAAGCCACCCAACCCTTCTTGCCTTTCTTCCTACCCTAAGTTTGTGCAAGCTTTCATAACTTATAATAATATTGTCTGTAATCAACCTATTAGGAATGAAAGAAATTTGTTTTAAGGAAATTATTTGTTCCAAAATTAACTTCCGCCTATTTACTATAGTTTTGGCTATGATTCTATAAACCACATTACAAAGACTTATAGGCTGATATACGGTGATGACCTTGGGTTATTTCTGCTTAGGTATGAGGGTAATAAAAGTATGGTTTAGCCAGGGTTCTCTGTGTATACAACAATTATTACAATTATTACACGGTAATTGAGAAATCCGAATATGACAAAATACAATTATAATTATTATCCTCAAACAGACCCTAACGGCGGACCCTGAGAGTAGACCCTGACGGTAGAGGCTGAGAGCGGAGGCTGAGGGCAGAGGCAGACCCTGAGAGCGGAGGCAGAGGCTGAAGGGCAGAGGCTGACCCTGAGAGCGGAGGCAGAGGCTGAAGGGCAGAGGCTGACAGCAGAGGCTGATGGCAGATGCTGACAGCAGAGGCAGAGGCTGATGGTAGAGGCTGACAGCAGAGGCTGATGGCAGAGGCTGACAGCAGAGGCTGATGGCAGAGGCTGACAGCAGAGGCTGATGGCAGAGGCTGACAGCAGAGGCTGAAGGCAGAGGTAGAGGCTGTTGTGCTGAGGTAGAGGCTGATCAATAGAGGTATAGGCTGTAAGTTAGACCCTGAAATTGATGATCCTTCTTCACTTTCCCGAGGCTTGTTGATTACAACAATATCCTTAAAACAAATTCGCCCCCTACCGTAGGTGCAGTAGAACTTGGGACGTTTGTTTCCCAGGATACAACGGAAAACCCGAACGAGTATGGGCACCACCAAATCCCGTTCCCAACGAACCACAAAAGTGCTTGAACTCTTCCAAAAACAAAGAAAATAAAATGCTCTGAAAATTTCTTGTTTGTTAATTTCGTTCCTCTCTTTTTTCAAAAACTAAGCATTGAGTCTCTTTATAAAACCAAAATAAAAACGTCTCAATTAAAGGAAATTAACTAGCCAATTAAATCTCATAAATGTGAGATGTTACACATTGTTGTAACCACCAAGCTAATTAAATTAGCTATTATGGAAATTAAACTTTTGTAACCACCAAGCTAATTAAATTAGCTATTATGGAAATTAAACTTTTGTAACCACCAAGCTAATTAAATTAGCTGTTATGGAAATTAAACTTTTGTAACCACCAAGCTAATTAAATTAGCTGTTATGGAAATTCAAAATTTTCCAACACCAAAGGGTGAACTTTGAGCAACAATTTCTCATTCACCCAAGCACCATTTTAAGCATATGAATATACCATTTCGAAGTACTCACGGAGGAGTATCCGAATCATTCAATAAGAACCACTAACACGAAGTGGATCATGCTTAAAATTGAGCCTCAAAATGCTTACTCATAAGCATTTTTCCAACACTCTGTGGGGTACATTTGCTTTAGAGCTGCTTGAACCTCTTCAGAAATGAAAGGAAGATCCAACTCACCATTTTTCTCGGTAGAGAGTTTGCAATTCAGTCCCTGAACAGCAGCATCTAATTGAGTTGCTGAAGTCCTAGTGGAAGTGAACAGACCTGTAAAGTAGTCACATATTTCGGCCTCAATTTCTTCATTTGTTTCCACCCAATTTCGCAAGAGTCTGAATACCCCTTATTGCGTTCTTTCTTGTCCTCTCTGACGCCCTTCCATGGAAGAATTTTGTATTACGATCCCTCTCTCTCAACCAACTTACCCTAGCTTTCAAAAGATTTCCTCTTCTTGAAGGAACTTATCCAATTAATGCCAATCCCAACTACCCAAATCTTCTGTTCCACCAAGTAAAAGTGTACATTATCCATCCCAAATCCATCAAATTGCACTTCCTAACCACACCTTTAAAATCTTCTACAAGCTCTGACCTCTTTTCAGGTCCTCATAACTTCTCCCCATCCCCAAAATTTCTTTAAAATCCCCTCTACAAATCCATGGAAGAGAAAACATGGAGACTAGCCTCCACAACAATTCCCACATTTGCTTTTTTTGGCCTATTTCAGGATGGTCGTAAATACCAAAGAAACGCCACCTATGCCCATTCCAATTACTCACTACAGAATCTACATGATGTAAACTAAAAGACATCACCTCAACATCAATATTTTGCTTCCACATTAAAGCCAGACCGCCACTCATTCATATTCTACCCACTGCCAAATAATTCGCAAAACCCAATTGCACACACACTCTCTTCATTTGCTTAACTATCTTCTTAGTTTCACACAAAAATAAAATGTGTGGCTTATTTACCTGGAGAATACTCTATTCCACAGGGTAAGTGTGCTTACCGATGATTTGACTCTTTCCCTCCAAAACGTCGAACGCCACCCACTCCTCCTTCCAAGCTACAGTATTTAGTCTTGATATCCACCACATCTGAAAAAGCATATGTATCATTAAATGTAACAACAGATTCCTCAACCTCAATGGAAACGCAACTCCTATCAATACCTACTCTCTCTCTCTCTCTAGGCCAAATGGGGAAAGTTTCGGGTAATGGGTTTCAGTTGGGTATGCACATGCGGATTATGGTTTTCAAGTTGGGTAAGTTTAGTCGGATTTTTATCCAAAGAAACTGTTGTTGTGTCATCCTGAACATGCTGAGAGAATTCTGAGCTTCTGGCAAAGTTCACCAGCTGAGAGTCATCCTGATTAACTGGATAGTTATCAAGACTCCCTGCATTACATGCCCGGGTTTCAGAATCAGAATCATCACTCATTGAAACCTCTTCTGACTTGTTATTCGCCCCAATGTTTTGACTATGGTGGGATTTGTTGAGCACAATATCCTGTATAGGGGCTTGATTTTGGGCTACCTTATGTTCACTTTTGCCATCCCCTTTACCTCAGTAACCTGGTTTATTCCATTCATTCGGAGGGAAATCCCTCATCCAAGGGCCAAAATTAAAATTCCGCTTACCCTCACCCTCTTCAAAACCTTGCTCCATTTCTCCACATTCTTAATTTATAATTTAAGTATAAATTATAATAATATAATAAATAAAAATAATTTTTGATACTTTTTTTTTAATTTTACATCCTAATTCGGATTTAAACAAATTCTAAAAATACAAATCGAATCCAAATAAACATGTCATTCCTACAACTACCTATTCGGAATTCAATATAGATTATCCATCATGAGCTCATATCAATATACGGCTGGCTGGCCTTGGTAATTACTAATTAATGGTCAAAAAAAAACCAACCAAAAATGCTAATATGATCGCACGTAAGACAAATAGATAGGCAGGAATTTAGGTTTCTAATGGCCTACTGGATCTATTTGAAGATTGTAACATGTATCATTCATTGTGCTTACAAGCCTATGCCTGAGACTTATCAAAAGCCCAATGGGATGACTTTTGAAAGGCCTGATGGTAGTAATATTTGGATCCTTCTCCAATGACGTGTGTGAGCGTGCGAAGGTTTTGTAGGTTTATCAAAATTAATTAAAAAATGACAATGTGACTTTTTGCGCATGAAATTAGGCTTAAATTTGAAACTATCTCAAAATTTAAGAAACGTTATGCCGTCCATCCTAAATTTATAAAAATGTATCAAATTCTACCTTAACGGTAACGTATACCAATTCCGTTAGTAATTTTGTAGGAAAATACTAAAACAACCTTAAACCTTATTTAACCATCATCCTCACCCAAACATGCAATTAAATGACTGTCTTTTTTTTTTTTTTAATAATTAATTTTCAAACACGATAATATTTTTTAATTGTAGATTTTTTTCCTCATAAGAAATTTAATAAAGTCTGCCCATCTTCCTCTCAAGAATCTGTTTTCTCCCAATAGGCTTTAGATTCTCTTAATTACAAATGCAAAAAAACGTGCACGTTGTAAATCAATAAAGAGCAATGGTTATAAAGAAAAATAAGTGAAAAAGTAAATATCGTCACATAAAAGTACACGTCATTGCAAAATGAAACCATAGTTTCCTTTTCTTATATTATATTTTTTGTTGTTGCAATATTGTTTTGTATTTTCCTATTTCACGAATAAGTCCTCTCCGGCCACGGTACCGAACCGGAATAGAACTAGATGGTTCTGATTCCTTCCGATTCCGTGTGATTCAGTTAGGGTTCTCATGATAACCGAACCGTTGGAACCGGACTGTTCCAATCATATAATTTTTTTAAAATTTCAAGCTATTTACTTTATTTTTAATTTAGGTTTTTAATTTAATATAATAAAATTCAAATAAATAATTTTTTATTATATTTATTTGGTTAATAATATCTCATTTCAAATTTTTTAATAATTATTTTCCATTTTATAATTTTTTTAAAAAAATAAAAATAAAAGGGAACGGAACCGAACGGTTCGGTTTCGATTTTTGGTTTCACATTTCGAAATTATCCGGTTCGGTTTCGATTCCACAAATATGGAACAATGAACCAGACGGTTTGGTTCCGGAACCGAACCGATGACCGAGTCTACTTAAAGCAAGTTGTAAATCAATAAGAGCAATGGTTATAAAGAAAAATAAGTGAAAAAGTAAATATCGTCACATAAAAGTACACGTCATTGCAAAATGAAACCATAGTTTCCTTTTCTTATATTATTTTATTTTATTGTTGCAATATTGTTTTGTATTTTCCTATTTCACGAACAAGCCCTCAAAGCTATATCCGGCCACGGTATCGAATCGGAATAGAACCGGACGGTTCCGATTCCTTCCGATTCCGTATGGTTCGGTTAGGGTTCTCATGATAACCGAACCGTTGGAACCGGACGGTTCCAATATCATATTATTTTTTTAAAATTTCAAGCTATTTACTTTATTTTTAATTTAAGTTTTTAATTTAATATAATAAAATTCAAATAAATAATTTTTTATTATATTTATTTGGTAATATATCTCATTTCAAATTTTTTAATAATTATTTTCCATTTTATAATTTTTTTAAAAAAATAAAAATAAAAGGGAACGGAACCGAACGGTTCGGTTTCGATTTTTGGTTTCACATTTCGAAATTATCCGGTTCGGTTTCGATTCCACAAATATGGAACAATGAACCAGACGGTTTGGTTCCGGAACCGAACCGATGACCGAGTCTACTTAAAGCAAGTTGTAAATCAATAAAGAGCCATGTTTATAAAGATACATAAGTGATAAGTTGGAAAACCATAAAATTTAACTTAAAATTAGAATTTCCATATTTAAAGAATGAGAAATGATACTCTCACTTATGTTTTACAAACAGACTCACCGAACGCAGCATATGCTGCCGTTTTGGGTAGAAAAAATTAAACGCGGATTGTATTTGCCTGGCAGCCAAACACCACTTCAAGCAGAAAAGCCCATAATCCCCAAATTAAAGAGATACCAATTTCTTCCTAACAGCAGCCCTATTTGAGACTCCACCTCTTCCTAACAGCAGCCCTATTTGAGACTCCACCATCGCCGTTCTCTTCAAAGTGCTCCACCGTCGCCGTCGAGCTGGTTCCAGAGCCCTCGAGCAGAGAAGCATCGCTTATCTGAGAATAGTCCTTGTATTTGCCTGTTTCGTTCTCCAACTGAGACGGTCGAGCTGATTCCACGTCGTCCCCGTGCAGCCCTGTTTCGTTCTCCACCGTCGACGTCGACCTGGTTCCACGGCATTGCATTTGAGGATTATCTTTTTGCATTAGGTAAATGCAGTGCATTTGTTTCTGTTGTTGTTGATTGGGAACAAACTGTAGTTAGAAGTGTCTCCAATTGTTTGTTCTGTAAATCACGGTTTGGGTATATGTCACTCTTGAATTACCGAATGATGGTAGGTTGGTAGTGTAGGATTGTTTATGCTGCTTAATTGGGATTTAGATTGTTGCCAACAATATATTATAAAGACTACCCTACCAAATTTTAGCATTGCAACCAATTTTGGAATTTGGTTGGGGTCTTAAAATATTACTCGATGTTATTTTTGAAAAGCCGCTTCTCCCACAAGCAAATGTCACATACCTAACATTCCCATCACCCCCTTTTCTACTACTTCTCCGCATTACTGGAAACCCCTTTCGTTTACCATATTCTTTATAATAATTAAACATCTCATCAGCATTATCAAAAACCATATCTGTCTTTGGATCATCATCGTGATTATCATTAATTTCATTAATATGAACATCTACACCGTTGTCTTGTTCGAATTCAGTTTCCAATTCTAAATTTTCCATTGTCTGTCACCCCCAAATTATGGATGAAGCCTGTATGAAAAAAATACACAAGTAAATCAGCTTTATATTGTAATGCAATCACTGAGTGAATATTTATAATGCAATCACAATCTTCAAGTAGTATTTCTTATAATGCTACTACTCAATTATGTGCAAAATGCATCATAATTCCGCTGTTTATGGTTATACAAACACCATATGGAATTCATCATCATCAACTCTATTTTTTCAACAAGTATGATTCTTTATACAATAAACTAGGACAATACAAAACTTGTGTGCACATTATTTTAAAATTCACTCCACATGAACCATGAACAGAATGTCTTATTTTAAAATTCACTCCACATGAACTATTAGCTAGCTAAGATGTCTTATAGATAATTAACAGCAGAATAACATGCATGATAATCCATCTCTGCATATTGAGCTTCATTATTTCCCAAAAATTTCTTAATAAATGAATCTGTCAAAAAACCAGCGAGACCATCTAGCAGCCACTCTGAAATTGATCATAAAGTAATGACATGAATAAAAATGGTAGGGTAGTCTTTATAATATATTGTTGGCAACAATCTAAATCCCAATTAAGCAGCATAAACAATCCTACACTACCAACCTACCATCATTCGGTAACTCAGGAGTGACATATACCCAAACCGTGATTTGCAGAACAAACAATTGGAGACACTTCTAACTACAGTTTGTTCCCAATCAACAACAACAGAAACAAATGCACTGCATTTACCTAATGTAAAAAGATAATTCTCAAATGCAATGCCGTGGAACCAGCTCGACGGCGACGGTGGAGAACGAAACAGGGCTGCACGGGGACGACGTGGAACCAGCTCGACGGTCTCAGTTGGAGAACGAAACAGGCAAATACAAGGACTATTCTCAGATAAGTGATGCTTCTCTGCTCGAGGGCTCTGGAACCAGCTCGACGGCGACGGTGGAGCACTTTGAAGAGAAAGGCGACGGTAGAGTCTCAAATAAGGCTGCTGTTAGGAAGAAATTGGTATCTCTTTAATTTGGGGATTATGGGCTTTTCTGCTTGAAGTCGTGTTTGGCTGCCAGGTGTCACGTTCCTAGTTTCAGACTAGGACGTGTAGTCGCTTTACAAGGAGCCCATGTCTCGGGACATCAGATAAAGCTCGTTCCTGGTTATACGTATCTCTTATATGACCTTGTACTGGAGATATTTCATTTGTGTGGCAATATTCGGAAGTTTGCCTGGAGATTTAGAAATGTGCTCGCTTGCCGCTAAGAGCTGGCCTAATTGTGCAGCGTTGTGAAGGAGCCTATATTTCGGATTGCCGGATTGAGCTTGCTCCAAGCCCTAAGTAACTCTCATGGGTAGATGTACTGGGAAGTTCTCACCCGTGGGGTCCCGTTCTGAAGTTTGGTAAGAAATTTTGAGATACGCTAGCTTGCCGCTAGTCGTTAGCCTAATTTGGTGCATTGTGAAGGAGCTAACGACCCGGGGTGTCGAATCGAGTGGGACCAAGTTCCAAAGTGAATCTTATGGTCACTTGTACTGGGAAAGCTTCAGCCCCAGAGTTGGATTTCGAGATTTGCCGGGAGATTTTGGCAGTAGGCCCACTTTTGGGTCTTTTCCGCTAAAGTGGGGGTGTTGTGGAAACCCATCAAGACGAGCTCGTTTAGGGACGAGATTTTAACCCAAAGTCGCTTATATGGTGGCTTACTGAATGCCCGGAAGAGTTCCTGAAAACTCCTATTAAGATAGGTTTTAGAGGGGGGTGTGACAACTCAAGCGCTAGGTGCGTATATTGGTGAGACATGTGCAATGTCTTTAAAACCTCCTTAGGGGGGGAAGCCTAGGTGAACCTTGGGTGTGGCCAAGGGGGCTTCGGTGGTCTTTGGGCTTTAGCCGTGAACCCTCTCGCCCTTAGACATCGTTGGGATAGTGTTGAAATGTTGCGATTGTGTTGGCTGGGAAAAGTGATATTTTATATCCGGTTGTGCCATTCGAGTGCCGGGTCCCGGTGCGGTACGGGCCCACTCATGTATGCTTCGAGATAGCTTGTGACCATTGTATCCTATATTATTGTGGGTATGTTCTCTTCCTAAACAGCGTAAAATTGGGGACAGAGGTTCCGGGTAGGCTGACTTATACGGGACGCGACCGTGTAAGTGCCGCACGAGCCCTTTTTCCGTTAAGGAAAAAGTCGGCCCGTGACAGTTGGTATCAGAGCCCTAGGTTGGGCACGTAGAATGTCTTTGGACGTGAATGGATGCTATTGAGACGATATGAACATCGTAAAGCTTGTGTGAAACCTCGGTAGAGAAACGGCTCGAGGTAAGCAGCGAGAGTGTGCGATAGTATGCACGGGGAAATGTAAAACCCCAATTGAGGTGGATTGATGCGAGATGATATGAGAGCACCCGATAAGTGCTAGTTTCATATGAGGTTGGCTCGGGTGCAGCTAAAATGCTCAGGAGAGACCCGAAATGGATGAGAAACGTGTCTACGAGAGACAAGCGAGTAGTTTATACACCTTGAAGGTGTGGGAGACATTTGGGATGTGTGAGTAACACCATGAGGGTGACGATGTGATAGTGACACACATATATGCGTTCATGAGAACCCGATGTGGGGTTGGTTGAAGTTGTGTAGGGTCCAAAAAGGGCATGAAACCCTTTTCCTATGGCAGTGAAATGCCAAGACATAATGTGAATGACGAGATGAGTATTCCTCTCGTGTGAGGGAATGTCAAGGACCGAGTGTGAACCCGATGGTTCGTATGAGTATTTTGGAAAAGGGTTATCAAGTAAAACCCTTGTAAGGCTGTGGGTACGAATTCCTTGAAGCCTCGTGTATGGGAATGCCTTCAATTCAAGGCTACGAGTAATGTGGTGCGTGGACTCCCGAGAGTGGGAATTCTAACAAAGTGGGATGGCTTGAGATAAGCCAAAGTAAAAGTGGGGGAGTGAGCCTGAAACGAGTCAGGTATCCCCAAGGACCCTTGTGGAATGCGATAACCATTATGTTGGTTATACAACGAAATATCCTTAAAAGGCTGAATGCCTAGTGAAAGTTTAGAATCTTAAACAATGGTTTGCATGTGTGTGGCAACCATGAGAAATGTGAATGTAGCTCCAAAAGAGAATACCGAGATGCATGGTATTTTGGAATGCTAGTGGCTTGATGCGACTACGAGTAGTAGTAATGAGAATATGCATACCAGTTACACTGGTAATGAGACAAATTTGTGATTTTGGTTGTGGAGTGAGTTTGAGAATAATGATTACTTCAAATAAGTGATCTAATGTCGAACTAAACTCCGTGTAATGACCTTGAGGGTCAGAGTAGAATTGGCAATAGTTCCAATTATGAGTTGGCTTAGTGCCTAAAGAGTAATGTGTTGAGATGACCTAGAGTGGTCATGCAGATGATAAACCTTACATATACAAAAGGTAGAAATCAAAATAATGGAGAAGCTCGTGAAAAGAACAAGTGACCTTGAGTTGAATATGAGCACGAGACAGTTGTGCTGAAATGATAGTACCCTTTGCTACCCAAAATAAAGATTGTGCAATGCTCCAGAGAAGACCGAAGGAAATTAGCTCCAACATAAGCTAATGGATCGTGGGTGTTTGTCGTCGTGATACCCAGTGGGCTACGCCGAGCGCCTTGAGTGAAAGGTAGGCAGGGGGTCAGGGTGAAGAAAACAACTGATCGGTACAACTCCAACCCCGAAGACCACGTCAAGCACCTGGAGGAAAAGGTATGTAGGAGACCAGGGTGAAGAGAACGAGCCATCGAACAACTTGAACCATGTGACGACGTCGTGCGCTTGGAGGTGAAAGGTATGTAAAGAACCAGAGTGAAGGGAGCAAGCAACCTGATCAACGTGACAACGAGTGAAGACCCTATGCTTTATGGAAATGGACGGCGTTTGGAGGTGAAAGGTATGTAAAGAACCAGAGTGAAGGGAGCAAGCAACCTGATCAACGTGACAACGAGTGAAGACCCTATGCTTTATGGAAATGGAGACTCTCACACAAGAATGTGTACAGAGTAGTGACTGAGTCAGACGCACTCATGCATGAGAGACTGTATGGAGTAGGGACTGAGTCTGGATACATAAACTAATACACAACTGCGTGTAAAGAGTTTCTCTACATAATGTGATGGGGTGAATCCTGAAAGTCGTATGATCAGTGTGTGGAGTTGATATCTTAACATGTATGGGAATCAAAGGGTTCCAAACATGTATGGAGATAATATCAAACTCATATTGTGGTAAGTTACAGAAGTTGAAGATTTCAACAAAAAGGGTAAACTTGTGCCAAGTGTCGATGTTGAGCCATTATATCAGGAACCAAGACTTATGTACGAAAGCGTATATGATGTTGTTGTGTTTAGATATTTTGTGCCCAATTTAATATAGAGTTGGATAATGTGGCTAACATAGACATGTGATTCCATTCATTAACATATGAATGTGGTTTCAATGTCTTCCTTGTGGGCCTATAACCCACAGGTCTCAGGATCGAAGAGATTCGTAACAGATACAACTTGAGTTGCCATTGTTGAGAATGTCACTGAACGAAGTGGGGGAGGACATTACAATCCTAACCCTCAATTTATTTCATCGTCGAGGACGACGATAAATGAAGTGGGGGAGAATGTCACGTTCCTAGTTTCAGACTAGGACGTGTAGTCGCTTTACAAAGGAGCCCATGTCTCGGGACATCAGATAAAGCTCGTTCATGGTCATACGTATCTCTTATATGACCTTGTACTGGAGATATTTCATTTGTGTGGCAATATTCGGAAGTTTGCCTGTAGATTTAGAAATGTGCTCGTTTGCCGCTAGGAGCTGGCCTAGTTGTGCAGCGTTGTGAAGGAGCCTATATTTCGGATTGCCGGATTGAGCTTGCTCCAAGCCCTAAGTAACTCTCATGGGTAGATGTACTGGGAAGTTCTCACCCGTGGGGTCCCGTTCTGAAGTTTGGCAAGAGATTTTGAGATACGCTAGCTTGCCGCTAGTCGTTAGCCTAATTTGGTGCATTGTGAAGGAGCTAACGACCCGGGGTGTCGAATCGAGTGGGACCAAGTTCCAAAGTGAATCTTATGGTCACTTGTACTGGGAAAGCTTCAGCCCCAGAGTTGGATTTCGAGATTTGCCGGGAGATTTAGGCAGTAGACCCACTTTTCGGTCTTTTCCGCTAAAGTGGGGGTGTTGTGGAAACCCATCAAGACGAGCTCGTTTAGGGACGAGATTTTAACCCAAAGTCGCTTATATGGTGGCTTACTGAATGCCCGGAAGAGTTCCTGAAAACTCCTCTTAAGATAGGTTTTAGAGGGGGGTGTGACAACTCAAGCGCTAGGTGCGTATATTGGTGAGACATGTGCAATGTCTTTAAAACCTCATTATGGGGGGAAGCCTAGGTGAACCTTGGGTGTGGCCAATGGGGCTTCGGTGGTCTTTGGGCTTTAGCCGTGAACCCTCTCGCCCTTAGACATCGTTGGGATAGTGTTGGAATGTTGCGATTGTGTTGGCTGGGAAAAGTGATATTTTATATCCGGTTGTGCCATTCGAGTGCCGGGTCCCGGTGCGGTACGGGTCTGCTCATGTATGCTTCGAGATAGCTTGTGACCCTTGTATCCTATATTATTGTGGGTATGTTCTCTTTCTAAACAGCGTAAAATTGGGGACAGATGTTCCGGGTAGGCTGACTTATACGGGACGCGACCATGTAAGTGCCGCACGAGCCCTTTTTCCGTTAAGGAAAAAGTCGGCCCGTGACACCAGGCAAATACAATCCGCGTTTAATTTTTTTTACCCAAAACGGCAGCATAAGATGCGTTCGGTGAGTCTGCTTGTAAAACAATAAGTGAGAGTATCATTTCTCTTAAAGAATTAGGTAGAGCACATGACATTGCAAAATTAAACCATAGTGTCTCATGGAAGGGTAATAATCTGTTATGTGGGTGCCATAAATGGACTGAACAGAACAAAGCAACCAAACAAAAGGGGCACTTGTTTCTCCAACTGACATAGCCATGTTACAGTGTTTGTGCCAATAACAGCGACTTGCACTGATCAAAGTCTGCAACGAACGAGGCAGACGACAACTCTGCACATGATCCGCCGCAGCCGCTTGTCGTTTTGGTCCCCATCCTTCTTGCCTGAAACCGACATTGAACGTAGCCTCTATAACACGAAACTCCTCTTTAGGCCGCTTTTTGGAATAGCCGCACTCTTTTCAAATTATCTAACGCCGTCTGATTGGTTCATGATAAAAATCAGACGGTTCTCAATCAAGTCTGCTTTATTTCTTCTCCAATACGTTTGCTTGTATTGGATCCAACTACCAATTCAAGACTCATTATTGTAATCATCACATTAATTAATTATCAATGCCCATCACAACTAATCGACGATTCAAACATGAAATTTTTCATATTAAATATACAACTTAAATTATTAAATATGTAAAATATGTCAATAAATATGAAATTTTTCAAAATATAAAATTAATTACATATTTATTAATAAAATTTATATATTTAATAATTTAAATTATATATTTGAACTCAATAATATTTGATATCCGTGTTCATGAATATAATCATATAATAGATAATGACTTTAAGAACTTTTAAAAATTTTCCTTAAAATTTGCGATTTTGATCTTCAATTAATATACAATATCATAAATGATCAAAGGAAATGTGAAGTGACTTGAGTCAAAACATTAGTTGATTAGTTGTACAAATCAAGAAAGTGAACTAAAATAAGACAAACACAAAATAGAGGAATCAGCTTTTCCTCCACCAATTAATAAAAGATCAAACTTTTATCAAACACTTTCATGGTTGATTTGCAGAAAGCAAATGGGGGAACCCTCCACAATTAGATGACTTGAAGAAAGCATAAAAGCTACAAAAAGCTCAAAATTAAAACTTTAATTAGTAAATATGTTTATGTAAAAATTAATCACTTTTTTTTTCAAGTAACCAGATATATAGGCATTGAAGAAGTTGAGTTCCTCTGCTGCTGTTGCTGCTCCATGTTAAGTTCCCTGAGACTCAAGTAAGGAACTTGCACGTCACCTTTGTTAACCGGCGTGAGGGTTCCGGCGAGTGGACCGGAAGTTGGCCTGCTTGTGCTTCTATATGGTGTACTTGACCCGCTTCTGCTTTCGGTTATATAAACCGGTCCTGATATTGATGCCCTAAAAGCTCTAGCTCTAGTATGATGTACATCATCATCATGATCATCATCAAGATCATGATGGGTGTTGTGGATCCACTTCCATTTGAAGAACAAGAGGGCATTTTTCCACCAACGTTTCTTTTTAGTCGATTTCTTGGACTTTGATTCTTCTTTTGAGATGGGTTTTTGAAGCTTGAAGTGTAATGAGTCTATGGATCTTGATGATGCATCTCTCTTGTGATTCCTCGCTTCTTCTAACACCTAGTATATGAAAAAATAAAATAAACAAATGGGTCAGTTACAAACTTTGTAATAAAGAATCAGAAAATATAAAAGAGTTTTATGAACCTGAAAATAATTGATTTGAGGATCAAAGCCATAGTCACTGAAATGTTGTGGCTCTGGCATGGGAAAAATCGGGGATTTGTTTGACATATTTGTTTTTGTTTGGTGTTATGTAACTTGTGTTTGGTGGCAGATAAATTGAAGCAGAGTAAAAGGCTAAAGCCTAAAAGGGAGACTTTGAGGGCTCGAGATGGAATGGAAGTTGACGTTGGCTGAACCAAACCCTAGTAAATGCTACTGCTGGATAGCATATGTTTGGGATTCCAATGCTGTTTTATTTATTAGCATTTGTACTATTATATTTATATTATTATTATTATTATAAATCATTTTTTTTTAATTATTGAAAATCCCGACTGTAAAATCACAATTCTTAACTCAAATAGAATTAGTAAAATCTCAATTGTTCTATATTTTTATAAGAAATACACACATTAGATTCAAATCCAAGACCTAAAAATCAGATATTAAATTGTACATCAACAAACCATATCTTCTGGACTATTATAAACTAAATGTTGTATCTTCTATGAAAAGTTATAAATTTTTGTTATCTTGTATTTATTACCGGCTCTGTCTCTACTCTCTAGACAGTTCCAATTTCAAACATGTGCTGTGCTTGCTTGAATGTGGACTCTTAGATTCAGAAGGATGAATATTGAGGGAGATCTAGGGGTGTATTAATTAATTATTACTAATACATATTGCCCTCATCTCAAGTATTCTTATATAAATATGATTTTGTATTCTAATATTAGGCTAGTTTGAATTTGAATCGCTAAAAACTTAAAATGTAATGTTAATAATACTTTAATCATTTCATGTCATCATTTTAAATGGTGGCGGCCCATGTTCAAGTACGAACCTGATTTTTTATTTTCTTATTTTAAATCATAATTATACAATATTTAATTCATTAATATTATGGTACAGAAAAGTAACCACATCTAAAATTAAATATTGTCCCATCATTTAATTCCGATAATATTTCTCACGAATATAATATTATAATCTACCTACATAAAAAATCCGGCCAAACTTTAGTTAAAATCCTGCTTAAATAGCTACGGTTACACACAATATGTACCATCCTACTACAAATGGATGGTTCCGTAAAAGATTTCAATAGAATTGATAAATATAGAGAAATTAAAGCAGAATTAAACAGATACAATGATAACGATGGATTAATACAGAGGCCATAGCAATATGCAGCATTGCATCTTCACCAATTGAAGATGGAATTACAAAAGTCACGAGCATCATGTGACTCTCACATTTTCTTGTAATTAAAAAATTGGGTCAAAATTTTAGATGAAAATATATATATATATATATATAAAATCGATATTATTTTTGGATATGAATTTTTGTCTTAAATCTTGATTTGTTTACTTAAAAATCTCGGATCCCAAACTATTCAATCTAAAATTTAAAATAATTTTTTATTTTGATTCAAAAATATATATCAGATTCAAGACGGTGGCATTTCTTATTGCAGCATTAGTATAATTAAAATAAATAAATTAGAGTAGTGTAAATGCTGAGAGAATAGAATCAATATCTCACGTGCATCAAAATGGGAGATGCTTTGAATCAATTTATATTATAAGTACAGTTCTCGTGAGTTATCCATTGCAAGCAAAAGCAACGACACATACGCATGGGCTGTTGAATTATCATCTGTCTTGGGATGGAGTTCTGATTCTGTCAATTTTATTTATTTTATTTTTTATTTTTCGCTTGTTTATTTTTATCAAGTTGTCACAAAAATCTTAAATGGCTATGCGTGGCAATTTCATAAGTGCAGGCCAATGTATTATTTTAACTAGTATTTTGAGTTAGTAGTATAATTAGTGAACGGTTCCCATAGAACGTAGCCCAACGGTTGAATCTTTGGATATTGTTTTTACGATCGTAGATTTTAATCATGGATAACATCATTATAAGAGTATGAGATAGTACCGATTTATCCACGAAAGGTTTCCATGACATTCCAAAAACAAGTATAATTAGTGAATACGTAGTATTTTTATTTTATTTAAAAGATATAAGTGTTTTTCCTCATAAAACATTGTATATGATTTTCTTATAATTTTAAAGTACCACATAATTTTTTGTTCTTTAAAAAATATTACTGTTTTTCTTCCTAAAACGCCACATGATTTTTAAAGAGGTTCTAAGACCAGTGTAGAGTATGGTGAATTCCTCAATGAATAGTGAGGCTATTGGTTTCATTATAAATAAGGAAATTACAACAGGAAGATCCTATATAATAGGAAACAAATTAATCACATAATATTCAGAACCTATAAACTAGGAAAGGAAAGATATGTACAATCATTTAGAATCAATGATAGAAGTGGAAGAATTCTTCCTTATCACCCCCTTCAAGCTGAACGTGGGAAACGGAATCACGTGAAGTTTGTTACGAAAAAGGAGAAATTGAGGCTTGGTGACTCCCTTGGTAAATGAATCAGCGAGTTGAAGATTGGAGGGAACATAGGCGACTTTTAGCGAACCATTGGCAATTAAATCACGAACAAAATGGTAGTCAATTGCAATATGTTTAGAGTGAGGTCGAGTGACAGGATTGACTGCCATAAAAATAACACTCTTGTTTTCGCATAAGATTTTCGGAGGGGAAGGCATTGGACGATGTAGGTCACGAAGTAGTTGAACAATCCAAGCAACCTCAGTTGTAGCAACAGCTAAGGATCTATACTCAGTTTCAGCACTGGATCGTGAAACAGTAGATTGTTTCTTGGAGCACCAAGAAACAAGATTGGCACCTAAGAAGATAACATATCTAGTAGTAGATCGCCGTGTATCAGGACAACCCGCCCAATCGGCATCAGAATACGCAAGTAACTCATGGGAGGAGGTGCGGTGAAGTTGGAGACCATGATGTACCGTGCCTTTAACATAACACAAGATGCGTTTGACTGCACGAAAATGATCTTCAGTTGGAGCATGCAAGTACTGACAAATGAAATTGACACTAAATGAGAGTTCAAGTCGAGTAATTGTCAAGTACTGTAGAGCTCCTGCAAGAGACCGAAAAAGGGTGGGATCCGAGAAGGGCTTCCCTTCGGCGGAGAGATGGTGACCAACGACAAATGGAGTGGTAATGGGTTTGGCCTCGAACATGTCAGCACGTTGTAGTAAGTCAAGAGCATATTTGGTTTGGCTAAGAAATAAGCCTTAGGAATTAGAGTGAACCTCGACACCAAGAAAATAGTGGAGGGAACCTAAATCTTTCATAGCAAATTCGGTTGACAATCGGTTAATAAGAGTCTTTATCAAAGTAGGATTGCTGCCAGTAAGCACCATGTCATCAACATAGAGTAAGAGATAAAACGTGACTGCCGTGGTGTGATGAACAAATAGAGAAGAGTCAGCCTGACTGAGTAGAAAACCAAGTTTCACCAAAAAGGAGCTGAAGCGTTGGAACCAAGCACGAGGGGCTTGTTTCAGTCCATAAAGAGCACGTTTTAAACGGCACACATGGTGAGGAAATTTTGGATCAATGTAGCCAGGTGGTTGATCCATGTAAACTTCTTCAGAAATATGACCATGGATTAACATCTAATTGATGTAAGGGCCATCCAGAAGTAACCGCAATAGAAAGAATGATCCGAACAGTAGCAGGGCGTACCACAGGGCTGAACATATCCTAAAAATCAAGGCCATGAATCTGAGAGTAGCCTTTGGCCACAAGGCGGGCCTTTTGGCGTTCAATGGAACCATCAGCATGACGTTTGATCTTAAAGATCCAACGACAACCAATCACATTGTGATGTCGAGGTCGAGGTATGACCGGCGTAAATACACACGTATAACGCAAGCGCACGTATCGTTCAAGTAGTATAAAAATATCGATCCCACGAGGACTTAATTCCTACTGTTGTTATTAATTATTGAATCTATTTATTTACAGATATCTAATTATAGGGAGAAGGGAATTGATTGCTTTGATTGGTTGAATGTGGAATTGCTTAATAAAAATAAAATAAACAAAAGAAAATACTAAGGAAAATAAATAAAAGACTCAAAAGATCTAGGGTCGTGATTCCACACAATACTGTTAAAAGGATGAATTGATTCTCTTATTTATGTGTACTAATTCAGTTTGCTAACCTGGAACACGAAAATATACAAAAAGCCTCTTCCGATGGTCAGACGCAAATACCCAGTATAACCCAATTGAACCATATTCCTATGTCAACCACATTACCTGAATTCATTAAGTTTAAGTTCCAATTATGGCTACCCCCGCCCACAGGTATATTCCTATCCTGTAAGGAAATCTATTAAAGGGTTATCTATCCTCAAGGAAGATCGTGGACTATTGAATCTAAGGCTGAAACCTAAAATCCCTATGTCTAGTTCATTTTAGATTTACCCCAATCAATCTTATTAATTGCCAGTTAACAAGACGCATTAAGCTTAAGACTCAATAAACAAACTAAAGAACTACCCATAAAAAGAAAATCAATTATTAAGTGTGTGTATTGTGTTTCATCACTTCCCTAGAATAAAAATAAAATGCTGGGGGTTAGGGATCCACTTTTACTATTTATAATTTAGATATCTCCCTTAATATAATACATAAATTAAACATGATATTACCGACCAGCCATAAAGGCGGTATTCTTTATTAAGTTAAAATTAAGTCCGACCAGCCATAAAGGCGGTAATAGTATTTGAACATAAACCAGCCATATAGGCGGTAATTACCTGTCACCTAAAGACCAGCCATATAGGCGGTGCCACATTATGTCAAATAAATAAAACCAGCCATTAAGGCGGTAATCTTTTATATTTTGAATTATAATTTCCATATTATATTTAAAGGAGATTAATCTAAATTAAAATAATAAAAGCTTCACCTTATCCCCAGCAGAAAAATAACTACTAAACATTAAAGAAAGGTAGAAGAAGAGAACTACTATTACTGAAAATTAAAAGACATAAGATAAAATATTATTTATATATACAAAAATAGATGCTTCCTATAAAATCAGGGAGAATTTCCCAAGGAGAGCATGAAGAAAAATGAATCTGGCGGCCTCCTTTTATAGGCTAATTTTGGGCCAGCGTCGCGACGCCCAAATTGCACTAGCGTCGCGACGCTGGCAACAGTTACGCAGAGTCCACGCGGGTTGACCACGCGTTTGTCGGCATCAATAATTGAGACACGTGTCATGCTCTGGTTGGCTGGCAATGCGGTCCAATGAAATTCTGACACGTGTCAGCTTGTGATTGGGTGGAAATTCGGTCTAATAGAATGGTGACACGTGGCAAGCTCTGATTCATCGATTATTCGGTCCAATAGGAAGAGGACACGTGGCACACGCTTAGGTTGGTCGAATAGGATCTTGACACGTGGCGTCCGGCGCACGTTAGTAGAACCGTTGTGATAGTGACACGTGTCACGGCGCACGTTAGCATGACCGGCGCACGTTAGCAGATTTTGACGAATCAGATTTTGACACGTGGTTGACGGTGTACGTTAGCAGATCCGGCGCAGGCTGGGCGTCGCGACGCGCAAGGCTTCATCGGCGCGACGCCAAAATGACGAAAATGCCCTTTTTGTCCAATTTTGTCCATTTTGCCCCCAAATTGTCTCCAATGCTTTCCAAACTTTATTTATCTGCAAAATAACACAAAATACATCAAACGTTCACAAAACTCAAGAAACTATACAAAATATTAGGTTAAATGAGTGGGAAATAGTGATAGATTTACCACTCATCGAGGTACAAGATCCCAAGTATCATTGTCCTTCAAAGCTTGGATTTCATCATCCATTACCGAGAGCCATTTAGGGTGTTTAACAGCAGACTTGAAACCTCGAGGTTCTTTTATGGCAAGTAGGACCTGTAAAAACTGAGAGGAATGACAATGATTAGCAGCAAAAGCCTGCCTTGTGGCCAAACTGCTTCAAGCAAAAGTCATTAGATTCTGGAATCGAACAAGCAGCAAAAGCCTCAGCAAGATTAGCAGACTGCTTTTTCGTGAGATTAAGAAAGGTCCAGCAGCGTTTAGCCAAGTGCCACTCTTTGTGGCATAGTTGACAGTAAACGGGAGATGAGGTGGATGATTTTGAGGCAGATGAAGGTTTGGGCTTCCCTTTCTTGATGTGGCGTGGTCTGGTGGAGGAGTTCTGCTGAGCATAGAATGCAGAGTGGGTAGATTGGTGAGACACCGATCTCTCAAATATCTCGTGGCTCAATGCTTTCGGAACAATATCTGCAAACGAAGGTAACGGAAATTGAGCAAGCATTGTAATAGAGAAGATTTTGTAATCGGGACCTAAGGCTCGCAAGAACCAGTGGACTTTATCCAGGTCGTCAATGGGCCGACCAATCGCTGCTAGTTGATCACAGATTCCTTTGAAGAGTCGAGATAATTCAGCGACAGATTTCAAGCCTCGCTGCATGAGTTGAAGCTCATCTTTGAGTTGAAGCTCTCGAGTGTTGGATCAGTGAGAGAATGAGGCTTCAAGAGTGGTCCAGGCCTCATGAGCGTGACTTAAACCAAGTACTTCACTCATAGACTCCTATGTAAGAGAAGAATATAGAAGACTTAGGAGAGTCTGATCTGTATTGAGCCAAGACGTGTAGTCGGGATTCACCACCGTGGTGCCATCAGAGCTCGTAACCTTCGGAGAAGGAGCCCGTACACTGCCATCCAGAAATCCAAATAGATCTTGGCTGGTCAACAGAGGAATGAACTGATTTCTCCATAGCAAATAATTAGAGGAGGTCAATTTGATGGTGAGAATATGCACCATCGTGTTCAGCGGAAGTGGAGATGATGAGGACGAAGCAGCCATTGAAAGGATCAAAGAGTCTGATACCATAAAGAGGTTCTAAGACCAGTGTAGAGTATGGTTGAAATCCTCAATGAATAGTGAGGCTATTGGTTTCATTATAAATAAGGAAATTACAACAGGAAGATCCTATATAATAGGAAACAAATTAATCACATAATATTCAGAACCTATAAACTAGGAAAGGAAAGATATGTACAATCATTTAGAATCAATGATAGAAGTGGAAGAGGATTCTTCCTTATCAATTTTTACTTTCAATTCCTAAAGAGTCACATATGATTTTTCTTTTATTTAAAAGATACAAATCATATGCCTAATTAGACTTTCCCTCAAATCTTTTTATTATTATAAAAAAAAAATATTGAATTCTATTAAATCCGAGAGAGCCAGTATTTTTTACTAATAGCAAAATATAAAACGACTCCAAAATTTGTCGTATAAGTTTGGTGGATCATGGATATGATTAGATACTCTCGGGCTTTAGCTTCCTTTCACTTATTGTCGGTTTGACTACTCTGGGCCTTACCATTTATGTCCATAAGGAGCTGGAGCTGTTGACCCTTTCAAAAAAAATATATAATAATTTTAGAGGGTGCCAATAGCATCACTCAATAATTAGTTTTGTGTAGAACTTTGAATAGCCCAATACAGCTACCTTTCTAGTCTTTAAAAAAAAAAAAAAAAAAAAACCATTAACTCATTATTAAATTTAAATAAATATTGAATCTTCATTCACGGGCAATAATATTATAAAGTATATTAAATTTGGGTATACGATCAAGTATTTGATATATACTCATATATTTAATATGTAGATGTTTTATATACTTTTGATACATTTTGTAATATTTAGGTTGATTGATGAATAAATTTTTTAATATATATATTTTGTTAAAGATTCAAAAGATTTGAGTATAGGATTAATAATTTTTTTTAAATAAAAAAACAAAATTCTTGCTCACGAGATTAAATTAGAACGGCCCATGGGAAACTAAAAGCCGTCAACTGTAACCACATTCATCCTCTTTCTGTGTGCTGTGTTGTTTATACTTTATACAACTAAAAAATTTAAAATCCTTTTTTCTTTTTCCAAAAATAGAATATTAATCAATCCAAAAAAAAAAACAAGAAGCATATTTAATATAAGGTAAGGCGTAAATACCAATTTTCACGGAAATTATGAAATCGTTTTTTTTTTTCATTTGACATTTCAAATATGTTAAATATTTCAAATATGTTTATCAAGTATCAATTAACTTAACCTAAATCTAGCCCAGGAGTATGATATAAGATATAGAATTTGATAGATTTGAATTCAAAAATATATTTCTTATAAGAGTGAAATAATCGAAAATTTTACTTAATCCGTTTAAACCTATATTAATTGGTTTATCAATTAAATTTCCAACATTTTATTAAAAAAAAAAAGAGGGCTTATCCTCGCCCCCTTGACATTTTTTTTAATTTTGTCTCCCATGGAATTCCCAAAATACCTCATTTCTTTCTCAAAAATCCAATTTCCCAATTAGTCAAATATATCTCAATTTTATATATATATATATATATAACTAAAAAATAACATATATATATATATTTTATTTTATTAATTAAATTTGTTATTTTATAATTTTTTTTATAATTTTTTGCTCTTTATTTATATATATATTGTTGATGGTGTTTTTAGGCACTACGGTATTTAAGACAGCACGACAGGGGCAAAAGGGTAATTTCTCTTTGGTCAAAATCATTAATACCGACCCGACCACATGAGTGAGTGGCCGAGAACTTTATGATCCGATAACCGACCACTTTGGTTCGGATGACCGGGTAATTATCAGGTCGACAGCAGCATTCTCAGTACAAAAGACTATTATGACCGACCACATGAAGACCGAGCATAGGGCAAGACATGTTCGGGAAAACAAGGCATTCTATCCATATGAGATAAGATAATAAGTTATCCTACTTTCATGGGGTAAACTAGTAAGTCAATGTCCTAGTATGATAAAGGAAGTAAATGTAGTTTTTGGCTAGGAATCCTTATGGAAAAATGGAATAGTTTTGACTAGGAATCCTTATGGGAAAAAGGAATAGTTTCAACTAGGAAATTCTTGTACAAATAGGAATATGATTTCTTCACCATTATAAATAGGAGGGTAGAGTGAAGAGAAAGAAACAACAACAAAAAAAGAGAGAATAAGAAGAACAAGTTGAGAGCAAGGTAGAGTTGAGATCAGAATCACCAAGCTCTGACTTGTAAAACACAATGAACGGTCTGAGAAGCGCATTTTGAATAATAAAAGTATCATCTTGTTTGTGCCCGTGGACGTAGGTCGGATCCAAATCCACCGAACCACGTTAAATCTCCTTGTTGATTGGTGTATTTATCTGTTTTTCTGCTAAGTTTGCCTTTGGTCCCCCATAACCAAACAAATTCACAGTTGGAGGAGGATTTCCTCGGGAGTGATATTCCAATATTACCCTGAGACCAAAATCCGCCGTCAACAGTTGGCGCCGTCTGTGGGGAACTTCACAAAAAGCAGTTCACGTGATAAGACAAATGGCGGAGGACGGAAATCACCAACCAGGAGGTCCGGCAATAGACTGGATGAAAAGAATGGAAGATGGGATGAGGTATATGATGGATCGACTAGAAAGAATGGAAGGAGCAAACAACGAGAGAACTGAAACCGAGGCCTGACAGAGGAGAGAAAGAGGGAAAAGAGTAGTAGATGTAAGTGAAGACGAGGGACCCAGAAAGAAAGGCCCCTATGGGATAAGATCTGCGGTGGTAGGAAGATCAGAAGACACATGGGAAGAAGAAGAGGAGGAACAATCACCCGACCCCTCCTCCGACAGTTTTTACAACTCCAAGAGGGAGGATAGAAAGTATAACGAAGACGTACATGAGACCTCTGAGTTTAAAGAACGCCACGCCCGGGGCGGCAGGCGAACAGAAGAACACAGGAGGCGGCACGGGGGCACAACCCGTGAAATAAAATCTTGGTTGAGAAAAGAGATGACCAGATGGGGAGAAAGCCTGAAGATCGGGGCGGGAGACACCCGAGGCGAGGAAGAGGGGTCTCCCCTTACGGAAGAGATAAGGTCAGCACAGTTCCCGAAGCGATTTAACATGCCGACCATGGCACCATACAAAGGCCACTCCGACCCAAAATCCCACATCGAAAACTTTGTCCTCCTGATGGAAGTACAGGGAGTAACGGGCGACGCCATATGCAAAGTTTTCCCCCTAACTATGGCCGGACCGGCCATCCTATGGTACAGAAGCCTAGCTCCGAGAAGCATCAACAGCTTGACACAACTAAAGAAGTCATTCATACGACACTTCAAAGGGGCTTGTGTTCCTAAGAAAACGATTGGAGAACTCAGGCTCATGAAGCAAGAAGACGATGAACCTCTGAAGATATTCATTGAAAGATACCATAATATGGTGCTCGAGGTCGGAGGGTATGAATCCCCCGAGGCCCTGGAAGTTTGAAAGGAGCCTTGAGGGTCGGAAAACTGTGGACCCACCTGAGGATCCATGAGACACCAGACTACGCTACCGCACTGGAGGTAGCCAGGAAATACGTCCTACTAGAAAGCGAGAAAAAGTATCCCGGCGAGGGACAACCACCAGGGAAAGGATAACCAGGAGAGAAGACCATCGGCGACCGGAGAGAGAATTCCGGAAGTTCAATCCAAGACCCAAAGAGTTCGAACCAATGGCACAAAAGGATCAAGGCAAAAGCCCGCAACTCAAGTAAACCATGTGGTCGGGGAAGATGCATACATTCCCCTAAAGAAACCACTAGGGCGAATTGTCATGGAGATCCAGGGGAAAGGCCTCTTAGTAGAACCCGACAAAGGAGATTCCCCCCGGACAAAAGAAACCAAAGGGCTTATTTGTACACCACAACGCCAAAGGACATGCAACGGACGGATGTAAAGATCTGCGAGAACAAATGGAAGACCTGGCACGGAACGGGTATCTCAACAAATACATCGACCACGAGGTCATGACAGCCAGGCAAAGAGCACGTGGTCGCCAAATCAATATCATCGCAGGAGGAAGAACACTGGCCGGAAACTCTAACCGGTCAAGGAAATATTACAGCAGAACCCAAGGACCAGATGTCTTACAAACAGAGCAGGGCACAAGGCTACCGGGAGGCCGGTCAGTACCAATAATGTTCACCGAGGAGGATACCCGAGGAGTAAGTTTCCCTCATGACGATGCATTGACAATCAAGGCAGTCATCAGCGGGTCAGAAGCAGACAGAATCCTAGTGGACCCCGGGAGCGCAGTGGATATAATTTCCAGAGAAGCGCTGGACAACCTAGGGGTAGAATATGCAACCCTTACCAACGATAGCACCCCCTTATACGGTTTCGGAGGAGCAGTCGTTATCCCACTGGGAAGAATACAGTTGGCAATAACTGTCGGGACACATCCCCGGACCCGGACGATCATGACAGACTTCACTGTGGTAAAACTGCATGAGCAGTTACCAGGCCATCGTCGGACGACCCTTCATGATGAAAACGAAAGCTGCGATGTCCTGCTACCACCTAAAACTGAAATTCCCCACCCGGGAAGGGATTGTAATTGTGGGCGGAAGCCAGAAAACAGCTCGCAGCTGCTTCGCAACTCTCTCACGAGAAACTCTATGCATCGCAGAAGACAGTCGAAAACGACAAATGAACCAGGGAGAAGAAGAAGAAGACAGAGGCCCAGGCGTTTGGCCGAACAAAAATGCTCGACTCACAACAGCCGAGGAAACCGAGGAGAGAGAACTTTACGGAACAGGCCCCGAGATTACAAAATGGCGGTCGGTATCAAACAATGCCCACCAATGAACCAAATATAAAGTTTTTTCTCAAAGTATTACGCAGAAGAACTGTAAGGAGGACAGTATGTCCCCAAATATGAATAAAACATTTTTTATCCGTTTTCTAAAAAAAAAAAAACAAAAAAAAAAAAAAACAAAAAACAAAATTGAAAGACATATTCAAAGACAGGGGGCATACTCAAACGCCCACTACATAAAGACAGTCGGGCGCCAAGGCCCCTTGAACCATCAGCTCGAGACTGGATCTTATTCCGCCGGGGTCGTTCAGCTCGGGGTCGGGCACGTCCCACCGAGTCAGCCCTTCGGACTGGGGACATAACATTCCCCCAGGTCCAAGTGCCTTTCTCAGCTCGGGGTCGGGTATATCCCACCGAGTCAGCCCTTCGGACTGGGGACATAACATTCCCCCAGTCCAAGTGCCTTTCTCTCAGCTCGGGGTCGGGTATATCCCACCGAGTCAGCCCTTCGGACTGGGGACGTAACATTCCCCCAGGTCCAAGTGCCTTTCTCAGCTCGGGGTCGGGTATATCCCACCGAGTCAGCCCTTCGGACTGGGGACGTAACATTCCCCCAGATCCAAGTGCCTTTTTCTACTCGGGGTCGGGTATATCCCACCGAGTCAGCCCTTCGGACTGGGGAGGTAACATTCCCCCAGATCCAAGTGCCTTTTTCAGCTCGGGGTCGGGCTATGTCCCACCGAGGCATGCTCATTTGGACTGGGGAGGTAACATTCCCCCAGAGCCAAGTGTTTCATTCAGCTCGGGGTCCCCAGGGACATACTCGATGCATAGGATCCGTAAGAAGCATAACACGGGGAGGGATGATACCCCTGTGACGATTGCTTGCTCCAGTGTTACCGAACACTCTCTGATCCTCACTTACCCGATGTAATGGATCCGTGGGAAAGCATAGCACGGGGGATAGTGATGCCCCGTGACGATTGCTAGCTCCAGTGATGCCGGGCCTAAGGAGGAATGTGCCCTTAGTATCCCGGACACTCTTTGATCCATTCATCACCTCGGATCCGCGAGAGATGCAGCACGGGGATGAGTGGTGCCCCTGTAGCGTGTGCCTACTCCAGCGTGGTAAGGAGGAGCCCTCATATGATACACAGGCTCCCCAGTGAACCGACGTGTAGAGGATGTGCCCTTACCAATCAAACGCTCTATTTGATCCGAATCCTGGTTCGCCGGGACACTGAATTGAAAGATTCAGAATTGTGTTTTGGAGGCCTCAGGCAGGACGCTGTTTTGAGGCATCCGTGCTGTTGTTTACATTTGTAAAAAGTTTTCTTTTGGGACAAGTGCCGAGTCACCCCCACCTTTTTGGTCTTGTTTTTCAAAGTTTTGATTTTGTTTTTCGCTGGTCTGGCAAGGGGACGCCCGTGCCAGATTCGGTAGGGCTTCACAAGGTTGATTCAATTCCCTTCTGAGCAAGTCCCAAAGATTACCTGGCACAGGGCTGGATTCGTTCCGCCGAGGCACTTGTTTATTCAGCTCGGGGCTGGATTCGTTCCGCCGATGCCACTTTTTATTCAGCTCGGGGCTGGATTCGTTCCGCCGAGGCCACTTGTTTATTCAGCTCGGGGCCTGGATTCGTTCCGCCGATGCCACTTGTTTATTCAGCTCGGGGCTGGATTCGTTCCGCCAATGCCACTTGTTTATTCGGCTCGGGGCTGGATTCGTTCCGCCAAGGTCACTTGGTTTCTCTCAGCTCGGGGTCGGGTTACGTCCCACTGACCGGCGTAAACACACACGTATAACGCAAGCGCACGTATCGTTCAAGTAGTATAAAAATATCGATCCCACGAGGACTTAATTCCTACTGTTGTTATTAATTGTTGATTCTATTTATTTACAAATATCTAATTATAGGGAGAAGGGAATTGATTGCTTGAAATGATTTGATTTGTAGATTTACTAAATAAATAAAAAGACAAAAGATAAAAGAAAATACTAAGGAAAATAAAAAGACTTAAAGATCTGGGGTTGTGAATCTTTCTAATATCAATTAAAAGATGAAGTAGTTAAATCATAGTTGGGTAAATTATTGAATTATTAATCTGGAACACTAAATTATGTAAAAGCCTCTTCCGAATGATCATTTACAAATACCTAGTATAATCCAATTGAACCATATGTCTATGTCAATTAAATTACCTAGATTCATTAAGATTGAGTTCCAATTATGACTACCCCCGCCCAACAGATATATTCCTATCCTGTAAGGAAATCTATTAAAAGGTTTATCTATCCTTAAAGAAGATCGTGGGTTGTTGAGTCTGTGGTCTTAAACTTAAAATCCCTATGTCTAGTTCATTTTAAGTTTATCTAAATCAATTTTATTAATGGCCAATTAAAAAAAAGGCATTAAGATTATGACTCAATAAATAACTCTTTTAAATTACTCAAACTATAATCTAACCCTTTTAAAACCGATTATATTAGATTTTATCACAACCCTAGATATTTAATTTAGTTACTATAATAATTAAAACTGATATAAACTTAAAAGACAGAAAATGAAATTGCAGAAAGTAATTAAAATAAATAAATGAAATGCTAAGGTAAAAGGAAATAACTTCTACTATATACTATTTAGATATCTCCCATAAAATAATAATATATTAACTTGTGATATTTTAAACCAACCGTCCAGAATGGCGGTATCCTGATTAAGTCAAATTCAAATATACCAGCCATAAGGCGGAACAGAAATATAAATTTAAACCAACCGACCTAGAATGGCGGTATCCTCATTAAGTCATGTTTAACCAGTTTAAATTGAATAACCAACCGACCTAGAATGGCGGTATCTTTTTATTAATTCAGATTTTAATAGTTTATATATTATATTTTAAGGGAGATTAATCTAAAAAGCAAAAGTAAAAGAATTACCTTATAACCTCAGCATGGTGAGGTTACTCCCTCATGGTTGAATAGAATTACTACTACAAAGCGTAAATAAAACTGAATATATAGAAAATATGAAGAACTCTCTATTATATAAGTATTTACAGAGGATTTGGTACATTTGAAACTAAAAATTCGAAATCTATTTATAGGCAAAAAAATCTAATTTTTTATTATTATTTTTCTGATTTTTATTATTTTATTATTATTATTTTTTTTGGATCGCTGAATTTTCGACACGTGGCATGGTGTGCTAAAAATGACGGCTCGTTGAATCTTTGACACGTGGCATGGTGGTTAAATTACTAAAATACCCTCGGTGTCAGGATGCCCAAAATTACCAAAATACCCTTTTCGCCAAATTTCACAATTTTGCTCCAAATCACCTCCAGAATATCTTGAAACTTTATTTCGGTGTCGGGATGTCCAAAATTACCAAAATTTGTGTCGGGACGTCCAAAATTACCAAAATACCCTTTTTGCCAAATTTCACCAAATTTCACAGTTTTGCTTCAAATCACCTCCAGAATGTCCTGAAACTTTATTTATCTACAAAATAACACAAAACACATCAAAATATTCACAAAACTCAAGAAACTATACAAAACATTAAGTTAAATGAGTGAGAAATAGTGATACATTTATCACTCATCACACCCCCAAACCTAACATTTTGCTAGTCCTCGAGCAAAATAAAATAACATAGTAAATTTAACTAAGCCACTTTCGTAGGGATCACGATTGCATTTAGCATATACAACAAGCCTTTAAACCCCTAGGTGTCCCTAGTGGACGAGTTGTAGTCTCGTGAAGGTTTACAGCAATGATACCCACAAACATCTTATAAAAGTAAAAAGGAAGTGAAACTAATGCATACAAAAGCAAAAAGACAAGAGAAAAGAGAATAAAGAAGTCAGTGACTCATTAGATGAAACTTCTACTCCAAGTTTAGTAGTTGTTTTGTTTCATTCTAAATTACTAAATAAGTAAATTCTCCGATTATTTTTACCATTCTTCATATACACAGCCAACAAAATATTAAACAACTCATTTTTGCCCACAACGGTCATAAGTGCAGTTGATAAGAGAGTAATATTTTTGTCCTAAAGTTTTATCAGATTTCACATCTTTTGTAGTAATGGAATAAATTTTCTGATTTTCTGATTTTTTTTCTTTGATTTTTTTTCTTTTTTCTATTTTTTATTTATATACAATATCTTCCATCTATGTAGCGAGCTTTAGGTCGGTGACTCCCAAACCAGTTGGCTTTAGGGCATCAGGTGTTAAGACACCCCTAAGGACTTAATTACTCAGACTTCAGATATATATACATATATATAAAATTTTCATCATTTTTTTGATCCATGTAACGAGTTTTGGGCCAATGACTCCCAAACCAGTTGGTTTTAGGGCACTAGGTATTAAAATACCCTTACAGACTTAATAACTCGGATCTCAGATGTATTTTTTTTTTTTATTCCATCACTATTTTTTTAGATGTTTCCTCCAAATGAACTAGAGTACTGGATATACAAACTTTTCAATTTTAGCTTATGTGTATGTTACCATGTATGTTGATAATATCTGCTAACTAAGTATATGAAGATTCATTTTAGTCAGTTTTATGGAGAATTTACAGATTTAATAATTCAAAAGTGAATAAACAAAAATTAACTTGTTTTGAATTAGGTTTGAAATACGTCTCAGAGTGGAAATTCCTTACACAACTATTTCTACCAATTTCATCTTTTTAGTCAACATAACAACCACATATTTCTACTAGTCATAAAACTATAATTTACATGTTTTTTTAAAAGTTTAATAAAGGCTCAGTTTATGGTGTGTGACTAACTGTCGAATGGACTTCCCGTTGTAGATTCCCCAGAGGGAAGGTGGAGCGAGGCTCACTTAAATACCCAAGCCCCTTAGGCTCTTATCGCTTGTTGTCAGGAATAAACAACGAGTCCTCCAAACTAGTCTGTCACAACACGCTACAAGTGAATGATTATCTAGGTGCCTCCACAGCTTTTCCTTATAAAAAGGTAGTGAGTGAAGGAAGACACCAAACCATTACCTAGCTTTAAATATGCCCTTTGTTTTTATTAATTTTTTAATTTTTTGTATTTTTCGAAAAATTTTGGACTAAAACTAAAAACATAATACAAACAAGTACTATTAACTAAAAACATAATACAAACAAGTACTATTAACTATTCCTCACCCCCAAACCTAAATGAGACATTGTCCCCAATGTCTTAAAAAGTAGAAAGAATAGTTTAGAAAATCGTACCTGGTTGGCTGAAATTCTACAGGAAATTAAAGGTTAAGATCCAGATTTATTCGACGCTTCTTACCACGATCATCATCGGACCATTTTATCTTTGAAATGATAGGGTCAACTTGTGGTTCAAAGGCTACGAGTTGATCAATTAGATCCGGTGCAGTTCTGGCAGTGAATAAGAGTTCTTTCATAGGTTTTGACACGAACCCATTTCTCCGAGCATCATCAAGAAACACACAAAGAAAATCATAAAATCCATCAACGTTAAGCAATCCAAGCGGTTTCTGGTGTATGTTCAGGTTCGCCCAAGATAGTACTATAAAAATTTCCTCCAATGTGCCCAAGCCACCTGGCAAAGCAATAAAAGCATCAGAACGGTTAATCATTTCAACCAGTCGTTCAGACATACCTGGCACGATCAGTTCCTCTCCGTTTGATGATCCAATAAGATTCGCCTCTGCCAAGGGTTTTGGGATGATTCCCAAAACATGACTGCCTCCTTCTTGTACGGCTTTTGAAACGATCCCCATTAGTCCAAGATTGCATCCGCCATATATTAAGTGCATATTCCTTGCTGCTAAGACTCGACCCAATTCCTGTGCTGCTTCTATGTATTGTGGTTTAGTACCAATAGTACTACCGCAAAATACACAGATGTTCTCAACTCGTCTTCTTGAAGTGGCTTCCATTTTTTATGTATTTCTTTCTCAACTATGGATGCCTTCAAAAGTGCAATGACGGGCTGAATTTATAGTACCTGAAAAGGGTGAGTAATAATAGCACTAGTATCTTCCAAAGGAAGCTTGTTAGCTAAACAACAAAAGAAATCGTGAAAGGTCAAAAAGTCTGGATCCTGTCTACGAAAATAAAGATAATTTCAATAGAAAAGCAAATCAAAGCAATAATTAAGGCAACAGAATTGTGTACGCAATACGCCACTTGCTTAGTATAAATTCATTAGGATGCGTCTCAAGAAATCATTCTTTACTCAGCCATCACAAATGAATTAGCTCTCCTTTTTGTGATTGTCAAACACCATTCCTTCTGTCTTAAAATGCTCCATTTGTGCTTTTCCCTACAAAATAACACACAAAATTTAAAAAGTTCACACAAATATGAAAATAAATTACAACAAATTGCATGGGTTGCCTCCCTGCTAGCGCTAAATTTTTCGTCTTCAGCCAGACGTGACTGAAATCTATCTGTTAAGGAGGTTTCAGCGTCGTTTTGGATGTCCGATCAAAGACAATCCGTGAGCGTTGCTTTTGAAGGGTCTCTTCCAATGGTAAAGTGTCAAAAATAGTTTTGTCTCATTCAGTGCTTGTGCCACCTTTTTAATCTTTGTTGCTCCAGTGGTTCCTGAAAAGAAAGAAAGAAAATCAGGAGGTCTTGTATGGTGCTTGACTTGGAATGGAAGTTCCATTCTGTCAAGCTTCTGGTTGATATCTTTATATTGTACTCCCCAAAACAGCGATGTTTTCCTGAATGCTCTGGATCTTTAATAAAGTCAGACATTTGCTCCTCCATTTGCTCTGTTTCTTGCTCCACCTTTTCTTCACAGATGAGTTTGAAAATTTCTGCATTCAGCTCTTCATCTGTCATCTGTGAAATACATGTTTCAAAATTTTCAACCTGAGGAGAAATGTTAGTTTTTAGGTCTTCATCCTCTGATCTGGTTGAAATGATTGGCTCAGGTAGATCTTCATCAAACATTTGTGCAATGGAATCTCCAAGATCTTCATTTTGAGGATACAGAATTCCATCCTCAATTTTTGATGCAGTTGGCACAACAGCTCAGTTTCATCCTCGTCAGAATCTGAAAAATAGAAATCAAATCGAGACTTTGCCGGTTCGGGTTCCTGAACTGATACCTCTGGTTCTTGATTCTCCTCAGCCTCCTCTTTCGCTAAAGTGTCATCGTGAAATGTTTGGTACTCTGAGGCTTCATCTATGTCATCTGAAACTGGTTCTTGAGGTATGTAGCTCTGGTTTTCTATTAATTGTCTGATCTGATCTGTCATTCTCTGTATGGATCCTGCGTTACTCTGAATTTGTGCATCAAATCGAACTGCTTGTTCTTTGAACATGTGAATTAATTGATCTTCCTCAGATGGTTCTGGTTCTTGATAAGAATCGAAGGAAGATGGTGGATAAGATAGAAAATGTGATGATTCTTCGTACCTTGGTTGATTCCAAAAATTCTGCCACTCTGAAAGGTAAATACATTGATCGCTCGGGTGGTTGCCATCACAAATTACACATCTCCCCATTTCATTCTGTTGAGCAAATGTAGTATTGCTTGATTCTGAATTCCAGTGATAATTGTTGGGCTGGACAACAGGCCTCAGAAAACTAGACTGTTGCTCCCAGATTTGGGGTGTATCTTCTTGTAAAGTTCGTGATTTCTCAATTTCCCAATAGTGTTACATTTTTTTTAATCACCTGAAAACAAAAGAAATAAAAATTACAGATAAAAAAAAAAAAGAAAATTAGATACAAGTAAATTAGATAGCTTCAAAATTAATAACTCAAGAAAAATAAGTCCCCGGCAACGGCGCAAAAACTTGACCGGCGTAAACACACACGTATAACCCGCAAGCGCACGTATCGTTCAAGTAGTATAAAAATATCGATCCCACGAGGACTTAATTCCTACTGTTGTTATTAATTGTTGATTCTATTTATTTACAAATATCTAATTATAGGGAGAAGGGAATTGATTGCTTGAAATGATTTGATTTGTAGATTTACTAAATAAAAAAAGACAAAAGATAAAAGAAAATACTAAGGAAAATAAAAAGACTTAAAGATCTGGGGTTGTGAATCTTTCTAATATCAATTAAAAGATGAAGTAGTTAAATCATAGTTGGGTAAATTATTGAATTATTAATCTGGAACACTAAATTATGTAAAAGCCTCTTCCGAATGATCATTTACAAATACCTAGTATAATCCAATTGAACCATATGTCTATGTCAATTAAATTACCTAGATTCATTAAGATTGAGTTCCAATTATGACCTACCCCCGCCCAACAGATATATTCCTATCCTGTAAGGAAATCTATTAAAAGGTTTATCTATCCTTAAAGAAGATCGTGGGTTGTTGAGTCTGTGGTCTTAAACTTAAAATCCCTATGTCTAGTTCATTTTAAGTTTATCTAAATCAATTTTATTAATGGCCAATTAATAAAAAGGCATTAAGATTATGACTCAATAAATAACTCTTTTAAATTACTCAAACTATAATCTAACCCTTTTAAAACCGATTATATTAGATTTTATCACAACCCTAGATATTTAATTTAGTTACTATACATAATTAAAACTGATATAAACTTAAAAGACAGAAAATGAAATTGCAGAAAGTATTAAAATAAATAAATGAAATGCTAAGGTAAAAGGAAATAACTTCTACTATATACTATTTAGATATCTCCCATAAAATAATAATATATTAACTTGTGATATTTTAAACCAACCGTCCAGAATGGCGGTATCCTGATTAAGTCAAATTCAAATATACCAGCCATAAGGCGGAACAGAAATATAAATTTAAACCAACCGACCTAGAATGGCGGTATCCTCATTAAGTCAGGTTTAACCAGTTTAAATTGAATAACCAACCGACCTAGAATGGCGGTATCTTTTTATTAATTCAGATTTTAAATAGTTTATATATTATATTTTAAGGGAGATTAATCTAAAAAGCAAAAGTAAAAGAATTACCTTATAACCTCAGCATGGTGAGGTTACTCCCTCATGGTTGATAGAATTACTACTACAAAGCGTAAATAAAACTGAATATATGAAGAAAATATGAAGAACTCTCTATTATATAAGTATTTACAGAGGATTTGGTACATTTGAAACTAAAAATTCGAAATCTATTTATAGGCAAAAAAATCTAATTTTTTATTATTATTTTTCTGATTTTATATTATTATTATTATTATTTTTTTTGGATCGCTGAATTTTCGACACGTGGCATGGTGTGCTAAAAATGACGGCTCGTTGAATCTTTGACACGTGGCATGGTGGTTAAATTACTAAAATACCCTCGGTGTCAGGATGCCCAAAATTACCAAAATACCCTTTTCGCCAAATTTCACAATTTTGCTCCAAATCACCTCCAGAATATCTTGAAACTTTATTTCGGTGTCGGGATGTCCAAAATTACCAAAATTTGTGTCGGGACGTCCAAAATTATCAAAATACCCTTTTTGCCAAATTTCACCAAATTTCACAGTTTTGCTTCAAATCACCTCCAGAATGTCCTGAAACTTTATTTATCTACAAAATAACACAAAACACATCAAAATATTCACAAAACTCAAGAAACTATACAAAACATTAAGTTAAATGAGTGGGAAATAGTGATACATTTATCACTCATCACCCACCGAGTCCGTCCCTTGGTCGGGGACGTAATATTCCCCCAGGGCCAAGCATTCATCTCAGCTCGGGGTGGGTCGTGTCCCACCGAGTCCGTCCTTTTGGTCTGGGGACGTAATATTCCCCCAGGGCCAAGCGTTCATCTCAGCTCGGGGTCGGTCGTGTCCCACCGAGTCCGTCCTTTTGGTCTGGGGACGTAATATTCCCAGGGTCAAGCGTTCATCTCAGCTCGGGGTGGGTTACGTCCCACCGAGTCGGCCGTCGTCAGCATAAGGGCAAAGCATTGTCTCCACGGGTAGATATCGGGATCCTCGTTGACTGAGCACATGAGGGTGGCAGGAAGGACCAGATTTGCAGCCAAGACATTTTTCTTTGCGATTCCTGGAGTGACCACCGACGGATTCATCGGCACACCATCTTTTTTATAGTTCCCGGCATCAACTCGCAAACTCGTTGTTACCGAGAACTAGGGGACATATGTTGATGGTGTTTTTAGGCACTACGGTATTTAAGACAGCACGACAGGGGCAAAAGGGTAATTTCTCTTTGGTCAAAATCATTAATACCGACCCGACCACATGAGTGAGTGGCCGAGAACTTTATGATCCGATAACCGACCACTTTGGTTCGGATGACCGGGTAATTATCAGGTCGACAGCAGCATTCTCAGTACAAAAGACTATTATGACCGACCACATGAAGACCGAGCATAGGGCAAGACATGTTCGGGAAAACAAGGCATTCTATCCATATGAGATAAGATAATAAGTTATCCTACTTTCATGGGGTAAACTAGTAAGTCAATGTCCTAGTATGATAAAGGAAGTAAATGTAGTTTTTGGCTAGGAATCCTTATGGAAAAAGGGAATAGTTTTGACTAGGAATCCTTATGGAAAAAGGAATAGTTTCAACTAGGAAATTCTTGTACAAATAGGAATATGATTTCTTCACCATTATAAATAGGAGGGTAGAGTGAAGAGAAAGAAACAACAACAAAAAAAGAGAGAATAAGAAGAACAAGTTGAGAGCAAGGTAGAGTTGAGATCAGAATCACCAAGCTCTGACTTGTAAAACACAATGAACGGTCTGAGAAGCGCATTTTGAATAATAAAAGTATCATCTTGTTTGTGCCCGTGGACGTAGGTCGGATCCAAATCCACCGAACCACGTTAAATCTCCTTGTTGATTGGTGTATTTATCTGTTTTTCTGCTAAGTTTGCCTTTGGTCCCCCATAACCAAACAAATTCACAGTTGGAGGAGGATTTCCTCGGGAGTGATATTCCAATATTACCCTGAGACCAAAATCCGCCGTCAACATATATATATATTATTTATTTAATAAATATTACAAATTTCAGAATTATTATTATTTATTATAAAAAAAAAAAAGAAGAAGTTATCCAGACCTACAATTTAAATAAAAAAAATAGAGTGACAAAAACAACTGAAGGCTAAATCAGTATTTTCACCGATCCCGCGTCAACTTAGTCGTGCTTCTGCGACACTGCAATAACAGAGCAGGTTCGCGCGTTTAATTCATTAATTGATTTCATAAGAAACTGTCAAGAACTTTCCTCTTCTTCCTTTTTATTTATCCCTCCTTCTTAAACCCCACCAAAAATATTTATTCTTGCGCCTCTCAGTTCGTTTCATTTCACTCTAATAAACCCTTTTGATTGTTCCTTAAATGGAAAACGACGTCGTTCCGCGAGACGGCCGTCATCAGAGTTACTACGCCGACAGCAAAGGCTACGCTCTGAGCGGAAGATTAATGCTGAGCACGATCGTGATCCTATTCTTCATCGTCATTCTAATGGTCTGCTTGCATCTCTACGCGCGCTGGTACCTTGTCCAGGCGCGTCGCCGACAAATCCGCCGCTACCGCCAGCGTCGCACCCACTTCGTTTTCTACGTTGACCCCACCAACCCGTCGAACACCGTCCCCTCGCGTGGCCTCGACGCGTCCGTGTTGAAGTCCCTCCCCGTTTTCGTTTACTCGTCCAAGACCCACGCCGACACCATGGACGACTGCGCCGTTTGTTTGTCCGAATTCGAAGAACACGAGTCGGGTCGGGTCTTGCCCCAGTGCAATCACAGCTTTCATATTGATTGTATTGACCTGTGGTTTCGCTCTCATTCTACTTGCCCTCTTTGTCGTTCCCCCGTCGAATTGGTGACATGTCAATCCGAAAACCCGGTCCATGATGTCCCGGTTCAACCCGTAAACCCGGTTAGGGTTGAGCTGTCCGTGGATGAACCGGGCTCGAGCCCGGAAGCTGAGGCGACCGTTAGTGACTCGTCAGCGAGTCATGGGTCATCGTTTGTGTCATCGTTTAGGAGAATGTTAAGTCGAGACAAGAAAGGGAACTCGACGGCGTCGGCAAGTGATGTGGATATCGAACGAGGTAGAGATGAGACTCGCTGATGACTCGGCGTTTGTAGATGGGCTTGCCACGTGTTGATTTTTCATAGGAGTTCAAGAATAAAAAAAAGAAAAAAAAAACATTCTGGGAGGATTTACAAGTCTCGAGGAGAATGGACATTGGACAGTCTTGTACACGTGGTTGATTTTGGTGCAGCGGTGGATTTTTAACGGATTCCCAACAAATGATGACGTGGTGCACAAAAAATCTCATTGAATTAATTTTTTGGTTTGCTTAAACAGATGGATTAATTTGGTTATTGTTTTTTTTTCCCCAAATGCTTATATTAAAAAATTTGATATAAAATAGATACAGTGATTAATTTCTTATGATATAAAATTTTGAATTTGGATGGTTGTATTTTTTGTTTATATTTTGTTATTTAATGTTGAGGATTATGTTGATTGGTGTACATTTTGTTTGATTAATAAGTTGGTGGTATTTCTTTGTCCATGGGAAATGAAAGGATCATGGAAGGCATGATGAACTATTTCATGTGTTGCACATGTGGATTTTGTTTATAATGTTTTGTTATTATTATTATTTTGAAGTGATGAAAATATTCATTGTTTACTCAAAGGTAATTGTCGTAATTGAAGTTATGATTCGTGTATTCGTTCGATTAGATTCACAATAAAGAAAATATAAGTTTAGAAAAATTGATTCATTTAATATATATTCATTCGATTCATTTAATAAATGAATCGAATTTAAATTTAAGTTGCAGTTGTTTATTGCTTCTCATGTAAATCTAGAGTTTAGTATGCAAGCATTAGTGAATTTTGTTTAACTTATTCTTTTGTTATAATTTTTATTTCTTATTTTTGTTTCGGTAAACTTTTTTTTTTCCATTAAATATGATTCATGCATCAATGACAATCACCACCAAACATGCATTCTTCAATTAATTGGATGGTATGTATTATCATATGAAAATTTGTCAACAAAGAATGTGAAAGAGGTAGGAAACCCGAAACACTCAAGATTCTTAATTTAGCTTAGCTACAAAGCAAAGCACTAATTAGCTTTTAATTTGTTCGGCAGTTACAGACACATGGCCAACACCAACTCCATTGATTTTGACTTGAGAGAGATTTAGAATCTTAATTAGGAGAAAAAAATTATATCATTTTTTTTACTTATTTTTTTATTTTTGGTAATGGAGTGATACAAGGAATATAATCCCTTGAGATACGGTTCACTATAATTATTATTCATCATCATCAACATCATACTTATTTCCATTTTTGAGCATTTTTCTCTTTCGATACTCTCATGGTCAGGAGGATCCGTTAAAATCTTAGAAAACTAATCTAGTTGATAATAAAAATAATAAGAGTCATAAATATTTTAGGAAACATTCAAATAAAATAAATTAGAAAAGAAAATGAGAAAGAGACATAAAATTAAATGCAAATTTGCATGGAATTAAATTAAAATGAAATTAAAATAATATATAAAATATACACATATCACACAGCATGCACACACTTGCAGAGGTGGGTAAGTTGGTTTTAGTTCGGTATAATTATAAAAAGTTTGTAATTATAATTATTCTTTTTTTTTTTTTTTTGAAAAATTACTATTCGATTTTTATCTTTTAAAAAAAATTATAATTATTTTTACTTGTCGGATCGGTCCGGTTCTTCGAAATTTTTTTTTTCAATTTTTTTAACATTAATAATACAAAATTAAAAATAAAAAAAAAAAAAACTCTTCTATCATTTAAATTATTTAAAGGGTAAGCAAGTAAAAATAAATAAATAAATAAATTCATAACCAAAGGAAAAAATTACAAATATTTCATGAAATTAATCATAAATATTGACCAAATAAATTGAATAATGAACAAATATAATATATAAAATTATAACATAACATGATTAAACTTAAAAATTTGAATTAAAAAATTGAATAGTTATTCTTTAAATTAAAAAATTATCAATTAGGTTGGTTTGATTTTTTAAGTTTCAATTATTTTTTTGTCTACCCCTACACACTTAACATCATAAATTTCTAACCACATTGTACATGTACATCATTGGTTGGTCAATTGCTTGTTAATTGTAATTTATATTTCAGTTATAGGTTACTTATACATCATATTATTCAATTATACTTTGACCTATTATATTTTTTGTTAAAACGTTGGAAATCTTACCGTCAAATCATCCGATCCGAGTTTAAACGAAACAGATAAAGCCCTGATTGCTTTAAACTCTTATAAGAAATACACCATCTGACTCAAATTCATAATCTGACAATCAAATCATAAATTATTTACCACCAAATCAGAGAGCTTTTGAGATGTTATACACGACAAATTTCTTAAACATATATGTTTATGAGTTCCGATTGTGTTCTCAAAGTCCTGATTAATAATAATGTATAGATTATTAAAATCACGTGCTGATTTAAAAACGGTAAGTGGGTTGCGTAGTCAAGTTTCTGTTAGCAAATCTCAACACTGCTCATTCAACCGACATCTTGCCGTGATTCTTTTAATAATACAATAAAATATTTAATCATTTATTATTATTTTCTCTGATAATGTCTAGAAAATGAGCGAAACTTTATTATTTAGGGAAATCAACTGAAATATTTTTAATATTTTAAAATTAAACGAAATAATTATATATATGTAAATAAAAGAAGATTTTGTTATAAATAATTTTATTTTTACCACAAAATATGATAGAGATTTTGTTTAATTTTAAAAGTATGAGGGAATTTTTGTACTTTTCCTCATATAGCTGATGGCCTCAAAATAAACCATATTTTACACATGTACACGTACAGAGAGAATTGAACCAAAGTTACCAAATCAAATATATCCTTAAATTTTAGGTAAAATTTCATGAACCCTTTTGCACGTGCGTCAGCACAAGTGAAAATTGAGTATGAATAACTCATTTACCTGCTTCGTTTAAGTCCGTAATAGATGATTTGACGGCAGATTTTTCAATAACTTTTTTTAAAAAAAAGTTATTTGGTACTAACAAACAGCACCTGAAGTTCCAAAGGAGTGTGACTTGGTGGTGTATGGTCCAGGATCTCACCTTGAGGTTCTGGGTTCGAATCCAGATGGTGTACTTCTTGTAAGAGTCTGGGACTGCCGGTGGCTTTACCTGCGCTGCGGCCCAGAATGAATGGTTTGGTGGCGGGATTTCCATCGTTTCAAAAAAAAAAAAAAAAAAAAACAGCACCCTGAAATATCAGTGTGCTATCAAGAAATGGAAATGCCAAAACAAAAATCAAATCACGAGTGTTGAAATTAAGCCCATATTCATATTATGGTGTACAAGTAATGACACGGCAAAATGGAACAAGTGTGCCCAATTTCATATAACCCCAATCGTCTCCAACTCCAATAACACGAACGCGCTATTTAGTCCCTGTCCCTCTACACGCTTTGGACAAAATTTATTAATAAAAATAGTACTCTTTTGTTTAGATGTTTGAATTTTAAATGAATATATTATCGAATTATTATTATTATTGAAAAATCTAAGGGTGCCAATTCCTAATTTATATTTTGTCATGCACTTTTATAAAGGGGAAAAAATATGTGAAAATCAGTAGGGATGACAAAAGGAATCGAATTTGTATCGAATCAAAATGTGATGGATTCGTATTCGATTCGTTTATTAAATGAATCGAATACGAATATTCGTTTATATATAATATTATTTAATAACATAATTTATCATAATCAATTTACATTATTTCTTTATAAATATATACATATAAAATATGTAATTAATATGTTTATTAAAAATATCTCACCAAATAACGATAATATTATCTTTTTATGATAATTAATCATAATTTCTCGAATTTTAATTGAAAAATAATAATAATTAGTAAAAGAAAATAATAAAACGAATTTTAAACGAATAAACGAATCAATGAGCTTAAATTCATATTCGAATTGACCCATTTATAAAACCTGTGTGAATCGAATCAAATGAATTAACGAATTGTAAACCAAATTACCACCCCTAAAATTTAGTAAAGGTAAAGAGAATCACATTACTTAGCTGCGAATACAAAGGCTAAGAATATGCAGCAAGATTGTTTATTTCCACTAACACGAACGTAAAGTTAGTGGCACAGCCATACAAGTTAATTTGAAAAAGCTAGTCAATTACTCTTCCAACGATAAAAGAAAACAAATCAGCTAAATTGACTTTGACTTTAACAACCAAAATCAACCATATTGGGTTTGTTGGTCACTGTAACTTGAAAAGTACGGTAAATAAAACAAATAGAATGATGGCATCATATAGTACAAGATCATGATCATTCTAAAATTAATCTAATTACTTTAATTACAAGGTCATTATAGTACAATCTTGGATAAGTTACAGGGGAAAAAAAATACAAATAACTGATAATAAACTAGATTTACAATTAAGTCCATTCTAAAATATCTGCTTTTGAGCTATTCAATAAGGATCGATGATGGTTCAAGGCTTGCCAAAATCTATCAACCCGATGAATATAAATCCACCAGTACAACAAATCGAGACCTTCTTCTCCACTTTCCCCTGGGATTGCAGCTAACATCACTCAGCTTTGCAGAGAATTTGCAACTTGGTTGTGATCACACCGCTCAAACACTCCCTCTCATGCGGTGGCGTATTCAGAAAATCAACTCAGTGGACTTAAAGTTATGAAAACTAAATATAAAAAAAAAAAAAAAACATACAAAATATTTATATTTATATTGAAATGTGAATATTTTATACATTACAACTGTCCACGACGTGGTTTCATATTTTGGAAACATTGCATGATAGTTTCTTATCAATGTTCCTAAATACATCTTTTTCTATATGTGTAACTAAATTATCATTCATCAATTGATCTCTTATCATATTGCGTAGTCTAGTCTTCACAATATTTATAGCTGAAAATACTATCGCTACAGTGACCGTGGCAACAAGTAAAATCAAAACTAATATCAAAAGTAAGTAAACTAGTGGATATACCTTGTCTTTTTTAGTTTGAACCAACATTGCTGCAAGGTCACCAATTTCATTCAATTTCGAAAACTCAACACTAGAATGCATATATATAATGTAGGTACCATCTAATATAATGAGCTTTATTCAAGAGAAATCTGTGGGATGAAATTGAACAAGGCGAACTAGATTTTGTTCATTGAATGAGGAGAATGAATCACATGAACTAAGGGGAGCTAAAGAAATAAGCAACTCAGTGTTTGTCTAATTGAAACGGTTGTTAAGCTATTTAAGTTGTGCATCTAAAACCACATAAAATAATTCAACCCGATAATGGCAAGTTAGTCTCTATCCTCTGTTGTCAATTGATCTGTCTAACATATGTTTGTGGTTACTTAATTCCTGACTATTTATGAGTTTGATTAGCAGGTTCTATCAAATCGATATTTTGAGTTTAAAACGAATATCAATTTTAAAGAGATTTTTATAACAGAACAATAATAATTTATCAAACGGATTAAAGAAAGTGAAACGAAACTTACTTTGAGATATTTGTTAAGAAGTGAAAAATGAAGAAGCTGCAGAGAGAATAGTTGCATTGCTGCCTTGTTGTTGTTGTTGTTTTTTTTTTTTTTTTTTTTTTTTTTGTAATTTTATGGGACAAATTGGCGCTAATGTCGGCGAGCTCGAATTGGGGCAAATTGGGTTGATGTTGTCGTGAACCTAACTGCAAATTGGGACTGATAGAGTGAGATATATATATATATATATATATAAATTTTAAAATAAAAATGTATCCCCACTGGCCCCTTAGTGGATACACCACTGCTCTCATGTGCAAGGGAGGCTTTTACTTGGTTTGATCACGTGGATGGTCTGGGCTACCTCGTACATGAATCTAGGACCCACTCGTGCATGAATATGATTTGAATATCAAATTGAAATTCATGAATCTAATTCAACCGAAAAATTAATTTGGGAATAGAGGATTACCCCAATATTTATATTTTAAATTTATTCATTTATTTCAATTGATGTGAAATATTTTCTTCCACATAAGCATCCGAATATTTATATTTTAAATTTATTCATTTATTGATTGATTTTGGAATTGAAGGGTGTGGGATTTGGGGTTTTTTGCTTTTTCTTTTTTCGTTCAAAAGATTTGATACTTTCCCGCCCGCGAGCTCGGTATTTTGTCTTGTCATTAATCTCATTAATCTCAAATTGTAACCACAATTGATTAATTGTCATTGATTCAACTGTTATGGAACATAAAAAGGCTTGGAAAAAATAAGAGACATCCAAAATTGGCTGGGCCAGGCCCGCTCAATTTGGTCCGGCATTCGTGTACGCAGGTGCACACGAGCCAAGCTTGATTCGGATTGATTTGCACCCCCCCCCCGCGCACGTAGAGAGAGCCTCTATCCTTATAACTCTTACCCATCTACATATGAGCAATCATATATAAGCATAATATTCACTCTATAGCTTTCCCATATGGGACAAGCTTACTTTTCTTTATTTTCCAACACCAATGGGTGAACTTTGTTAGCAACACAATTTCTCATTCACCCAAGCACCATTTTAAGCAGATGAATATACCATTTCGAAGTACTCACGGAGGAGTATCCGAATCATTCAATAACAACCACTAACACAAAGTGGACCATGCTTAAAATTGAGCCTCAAAATGCTTACTCATAAGCATTTTTTCCAACACCTAATTGGTCAAAAATCAACCCCAGGGGTTCATTCAGTGGTAAAGGTCTTGAGTTTGAGTGGTCTAAAGTAAGGAACTTATCCTGATATGTGTTGAGAAACTTCCGATGACACAGGACATAAGTCCCCGGGATTAATCGAGGTGACTAGGTGAGTATAAGCTAACCTGGATACCCCAGTTATCAAAAAAATTGGTCAAAATCTTATTATTGTAATATCATAATATAGGACATTCTTTAATAATTAATTTTACAATAATGATACATGTACACTCAAATAATACACCTCTAAATATAAAAATCTGATTTTCTGATTGTTTATTTGACCTATTTTCAATTTTTTATGCTTAATAATATATAATATGTCTTTGATTATATTATTTGGGTGTACGTATATCATTATTGTTAAATAATTATAGTAATGCCAAAAATCTTGACAGCTCTAGGTATGTTGTCCCTCCATTGGATTTTTTAATAATAAAATTAGCTGAATTTAACTCCTATGCGATTAGTTGAGAATGAGAAGTGTAGATTGCAATAATCCATTGGAAAAATATATTTTCGGACCATCAAAACTTTTTAAGATGTTGAATGCTTTAATTAAAATTAAAATTAAATTTAAAAGAGTATTAGGGACAAAACTAAAATCTAACTTCTCCATAACCTTTGAAAAAAACTCATGAAAATATAAATTTGTCTGACTATGCTTGTCTAACAAAAATTAATGACACGTTTGTTTTCAAATAACAATTTTTTTTTTTACCCCTCAAGAAGTTTCTTAATACCACAACCAAAATTACAAAACATTCCTCTCACTTGGACTCATATGAAGTACAGAAGTAATCACATGATCACTAAAGTACAAACCCATGAGAAATTAAGAATGTTACAAACTTACAACAATATTGAACAAAATCAAGAAGGGAAAATTAATTATTAATTCCCCTTGATTAAATTACATTACTTGCAAGTAACTAAACACACACACATCATCAAGCAAGCAAGTTAATAATTTTTTTCTACAGTCATTAGACCATCTCCAAAGCAGAGTCAAATTAGGGCATTTTTTTTTAATTCAAAAAAATTTGTTAATTCCATATTACCTATATTTAATATTGTACGTGCTAAATTTGGGCTAAGAATCCAAACGAAATTGTGTCTCGGACAATACTAAAAGCCCAAACGACACATATTGGCTTCCGACAAGTCCACTTGCTCAAGATCAAGATCTTCATTTGACCCAAATGACACCATGGGTTGTTACCAAGGCCCAATCAACATGTGTTACAGTCCACACCAGAGTCCCAGTCGACACGTAGAGTCCAATCGATATGGACGTCCTAGTCGACAATTACTTCCAGTCGACATCTGGTCTATTGAATTAATACATGCTCAAACACAATACTATCAATATCTAAGCTTAATTTCATCAGCCTACAAATTGGGTTTACTTCTAAGCTCAACCTAATTATAGTCACCTGAAATAATTCCAGATGACGTCTATTAGGATTATAACTACTCATCGCACGATTATCAACAATCAGACTATTAACTTGAGCCTACATATGGGGCTCACATACATGCCCACGAGCCTATGCACCTTCAAGGGGGAGGAGTCCATGTGACTTGGGGTCTCCAAGAGATCCAGATTAGATTACTCAAAGTTCTAGTCGATGATCTCATATTATACAATGTCCCAGTCGATATTGTCAAGGTTATGCAATGTTATAGTAGACATTGCCCGCTAGTTTACAAACGACAAATACATTTTTAATACAAGAAACTAAGTATTTGGATCAAGACAAACTATCTACAAACATGGTAATCAAGTCCAAATAAAATTGAAATTACACCTAATCTCAGATACCTAAGCATTTCTTATTCAATCCCAACTCAACTACCATCTCCTAATAGGATGAGAATTCAATTATTTAAAGGAATCCTAATTCAACTAAAGGACTACTTCCATATCCCATAAATAGAGAGGAGATCCAATGGATTGAGACATTCAAGTTTTGGCTCTCACATTCGAATTCTCAAAGCACATAAATCCCCAAACACTCTAGCTTATCGCCCTCACGACATTAAATTACGAAGATTAAGGTAATATCTTGCCTTGCTCTCCCCCTTTCTCACCCGTCACTATCACTGATTTGAGCGTCAGAGTACCTACGACATCCATTATACCAGTGGGTAGTTATTATATGCTTTGTTTTGTAGGATCATTGATACCCATCCCACAAAAGCTCAATTGTGGACTAAAGGCAAAATTCATTGTTTACAAATACAATTAATTCCAATTGTATCTTTTATTATTGTTATTATACAAGAGTCATATCTAATCACAATTATACCACCATTCAATCAAATTTATAATAATTGTACCCCATTTATTAATTATTTAATGATTTTGTTTAATTTATATGTGTTTTAATTCTATTATTATTTATATTAACATTTATGAATAAAATAAAAATATTAAAAAAGACAAAAAAAAAATTATACTATTTATGAAATGAAATTTATTAATTAGAAACATTCAAATTTAAAGAAAAATCAACACAAAATTTAGTAAAATCTTCTTAATGATAAAATAATATTTCATTAATTGGGACGTACTAAAAGAAAATAAAAATATAACATAAACAACAACTTTTTAGCAGTCCAGGAGATCAATACATACTTCAATTTTATTTGTTTTGTTTTCCTTTTCGAAATGTATTAATTTTATAATAAATGCAATAATTAAATTTATGAAATGAATTAATATTTTTAAGCAAATTTTAAATACTATTTATAATTAATTAATAAAAAAATATTATTATAATATTAAGTTAAATTAAGAGGGAGTTGCAAAAAATAAAAAAATGGTGTGAAAATTGAATAAAAATAAGTTTTTGGATTGAGGATGTCCTTTAAGACATTTCCCCTTGTTTGTAGCAGAAGCCTTCAACTTATTTTTTGTTTACAGAGTCATTAGGCCAGCAGTATAGGGCACACCAGCAGCTTTAATAAAATCCTCTTGACAAAACTTTCCAATGGTGAAATCAGCAGCCTGTGTAGCATCAATCTTCCTGATTCCTTTCCAAGTAACTCTCTTTTCTTGTCCAGATCCAGGACCCCTGTTTCCGTACTCAGCATACCAACACGTGTTGATAGCAAAATCACCATTCCAGGGCAACCACCCTTCAGGACTTACAGATCCTTCTATTTCTGATTGCATTATAATTGTTCTTGAAAACTCTTTCCAGGGCCTCCCCAGATACACATTTTTCACATCTTTTTCGGCTGTGAATGTACAGTTCTGCATTATGATTCCGGACACTTCAGTCTCTTTTATTCTTCCTTGAGCTGTTACTATGCATTGTTGGTTATCCAATGGTTTTCTAGCTAGTAATATGCAGTTTTGGAAAACTGCGGCGGCGTCTCCGAATATGAAGTCTATGGTGCCGGAGATGGTGCAGTCCCGGTAGAATTGCCGGTGGGCGTGTACGAAGAGGGTGTCTTGGTAACCGTCCATTTGACAGTTGTGGAATATAGCAAGATCGGCTTCAACACGCAGGGCCACAGCTTGGTGCTTTATAGCTCCTGCTGAGTTCTCAATCCCCATGTCCTTTGCCATGAAATTAGTTCCTTTGATGACTGTAATAATATGAACCAAAAGGAAAATGCAACAAATAAAAATTATTCAGGAGCTAGCTGAGTTTGAATTGAAAAGTCATAAGGTAAACCAAACCATCCAAGGATAATAAATAGAAAAAGTATGCAGAATGTTCTCTCTCACCAACTGTAGCTGTATCCATTGTACCGATTCCGTCAATGAAATTCTTGTCTCCGGTGATCTTGGTCTTGGTAGCTCCGTCGCCGATGAACACAACATTGTTCATATTTCTATCGACAGTCACATACTCTTTGTAAATCCCTTCCTTGATGCGAACCACAAAGGCCTTATTCGGAGGATTTGTAGCAGGATAATCTTTTAAAGCTTCATTAATAGTCTTGTACTTGCCACTTCCATCTTGTGCCACCGTCACATCAGCCGTTACCGTTGCTGCATCCGCTGCGAGTAGCTCACGCCTTCCGTCGCTAACCCATGAAGGAATTTGATCAGAATATTGTTGCGAAAGAAGCTTCCTCTTTGTTTCTTGAAGGTTTAAAGAGGATATAACTGAAGACAAATTAGTTACCATATCAAGTCCATTTGCTGTTAATTCCCTTGACACGTTCAACATTTTTTTAATTTTTTCACCAGCTTCAGTATCAGTTGCATTCTCAAACTCGTACACACAACTTTCTTGAAATGTAACGGCCCCAGTGAGCCAGACCTTGAGATCTTCAACGTAGTCGTGTATTTTTTCAAATTCTAAAGCACCCATGTGAGTAATAGATTTGTTGAGATCATCAATAGCGTAGTCCATTAGATCCTGGCAATTTTTGAGAGCTTGGCGGGTTCTTGGATCCTTAGCTGCTTCATTTAACGTACTAGAGTTCTTCATGGCTTGTTCGATCTCATCAATTGCGATGCGAAAACCAACCTTGATCAACTCTCTAGGGTCGGTTTCATTTGCAGGAGCATTTTTTGTGAGGCTAGTTTCACAAGTTTGTCTGTACTCTGTGGGTTGACAAATGTCCTTTACAGCCTTTGTTGACGTTGACATTTTAGAAGCATCGCTGCCCGTTTGTTGACTTGTTTCGCCGGGCTTGCGGTTAAAACCAACCGCAACACCAACTACCATAGCCACTAAGATCAGTGAACAAATGCTAACAATGGTTATCTTTTTCTTTTTGTCGTCAACGGAACCCATCTTTTTTTTTTCGTATACGAATTTAAAAAAAAATAAATTTAATCTGCTATATGTATATATGTTTATATATATATATATATGCAGAGCATCTGGGGGCTCTGGCTCGAGGATTTGTCTGGCTGGAAGAGTTGTGTCATTGGTGTTTCTTATTAAATAAGAAAAAAGGAGGAAATTACAGGACATTGAATTAAAGGTCGTTAATTTTCTTAAGAAATTTGAGGTGGGGAAATAATTGGATAAAATAAAAGAAAGGCTGATAATTTTTTTTCTCTAAATTTTGAGTGATTAGAGCTTGTGTGTAATGCGTTTCATGTAATTTAATCCTTTAGTTTCGGTGTGATGAGTGGCTATGAAGTTTGTTCTTTAATTACTCATGGTTTTTGTGCAACTCTTCAAAATAAGTTGAGTTTATGCTTAAGTTAGACGAGAGTTATTCTATTATTATTTTTGCCAAATTAAACCCTTTTTATTTTTCCTGATAAGAAAATAATTAAGAAGAAAAATCAAAGTATTTCAGTAAAAAAATATATATGTTTGACGGCTGATTTTCGTCTCAGGGACAATAACAGAATATTGTTCCCGGGATTAACCTTCCTTCAGCAGTTAATTTGTTTGGTTATGGGAAACCAAAAGCAAACTTTGATAGAAAGAGAAGAGCACGCAGATTGACACATTAACGTGGTTCGGCGGATTGAATCCAACCTACGTCCACGTGCACAAAACGGATGAGTGTTTTATTATTGAAATATGCTCGGCCGACCTATTTGGTGGTCGGTCAGTGTGAGGACCGAGCTGTTTTACAAAAGAAATTTACAAAAGGCTCTCGCTGCCTCTATTTTTGTATATCTCTCTTACTCCTACGAGACTACCCTTCCTTATATATATATACTAAGAATAAGACGCCAAAATGAGGCGGTTTTTAATCTTCTACGTGACACTTGCCTCATTTATTAAGTTCTCTGCCCTAAGCATGTTCTTGCCGAAAGTAAGCTTGTCTTCTGACATCTCATCGCATCAATCTGACTATTTACTGCCACACGTAATTAGTGATGATGACAACCTGGTGGGTGTTCCGGCAGATGACACGTGTAAAGGGAAATCATAATCTCGAGGCTTCTGTCGGTTGCTAAGTGGTCGGCCTAATAATCTTCCGAGCCTACCGAACCATTTTCGTCCTGTCTTGAACTTCCCGAGCCCTTCGACTTACTAAAAATGGAGCAGACTAGGTCCAAACCGAGCTGACGAGCTGATGTGGTCGGTTTATGGAAACCGTATCAAAGCACATATTATGGTCGGTCTCATCTGCGAGATCGCGTCTGGACTCTTGCTGAGCCGAGAAGTGGTTAATATTTTTCTGAACATCGGTCAAGGGAGAAATTCCACCTCTGTCCCTGGTTTAAAATGATTGATCTATGTACTGATCTTTACCATCAACAATATATCAAAATAATGGACCCGTAAATCAAAGGGTATTTGCCTTATATATATACACACACACAATTTTCCACTATTCTAGCATTTTGAGCAACCATGTTAAAAAATAGGCAAAATGCAAAACTAACCCTCTAACTTTCACGTTTTTTCATTTCAGTCCTCTAACTTTCAGTTTTGTCAATTCAGTCCTCTAACTTTCAATTTTTGTCAATTCAGTCCTCCGTTACAAATCCGTTACTGCTGCCAAAACGACGCCGTTTAACGGAGGACTGAATTGACAAAAATTGAAAGTTAGAGGACTGAATTGACAAAACTGAAAGTTAGAGGACTGAAATGAAAAAACGTGAAAGTTAGAGGACTGAAATGGAAAAAATTGAAAGTTAGAGGGTCAGTTTTGCATTTTTGCCTAATTTAATTTAGGCCATATTAAATTAGTTTTTTTCTTATTTTTTTAAATAGTAAAAGAAAAAGAAAAGAGGCTACAACTGTTAAGAAAATTAATAAATATAATTTTAATGATAACAAGAAAAAATTATATTCCAACAATTACATTTCAAATATAAGTGATGTATTTTTTAATTTTTAATATGTGATTTGACAATATAATTTATAAATATAATTTTGACAATGTAATTTATAAATATAATTTTAATGTAATTGAACAGTAATCTCTAATGTCTCACGGAAATATTGAAGAAAATGATTGTCCATGATCGACCTTCATCATATCATTATTTCTTGAATGAATAAGATTTTTTTTAAAAAAAAAAATGAATGAGTTGTTATTTAGCTCACTAATTATTTGTCTAAATTGTTGGAATCTGTTTTCAATTTATATTATTATTAGTAGGTAATATAATATTAAATTAGTTTTCTTAATAGTTGTAGCCTATTTTCTTTTTCGTTTTCTTTTACTATTTAAAAAAATAAGAAAAAGAAAACTAATTTAAAATGACCTAAATTAAATTAGGCTAAAATGCAAAACTGATCCTCTAAATTTCACGTTTTTTTCATTTAAGTCCTCTAACTTTCACGTTTTTTTCATTTCAGTCCTCTAACTTTCGGTTTTGTCAATTCAGTCCTCTAACTTTCAATTTTTGTCAATTCAGTCCTCCGTTAAACGGCGTCGTTTTGGCAGCAGTAACAGATTTGTAACGGAGGACTGAATTGACAAAAATTGAAAGTTAGAGGACTGAATTGACAAAACTGAAAGTTAGAGGACTGAAATAAAAAAACGTGAAAGTTAGAGGGTTAGTTTTACATTTTTGCTATACATGGCAAAAAGGCCCGAGGCCCGGCCCGAGGTGAAAAAAGCCCGGGCCGGGCTTCAAAATTGGGGCCCGATTCGGGCCCGGGCCCGGGCCCGGGCCGGGCTCAACCCAAAAAGCCCGGGCCCGGGCCGGCCCGGGCTTCAAATAATTAATTAAATTTTTTTAATTATAAAAATATATATATTTATATTATAAATTTCTTATATTTATAATTTTTTATAATAAAAAAATCGGGTCCGGACTTAAAATAAATAAATAAATATTTTTATTTATAATATATATATATTTATATAATAAAATTTTTATTTTTATAATTTTTTATAATATAAAATCGGGCTCGGGCCAAGCCCGAGCCCGACCGGGCCGGCCCGGCCCGATGACAGCCCGGGCCGGGCTTTTTTTTTTTGCCGGGCTCGGGCCGGGCTTTGCTCGTTGCCATGCATAATTTTTGCCTAAAAAAACATATATAAACATCAAAGTATAAACAAACTCACTCTTGGCCCCTTCAAAATTGCTTCACATCTGCGTGTCTTACAACATGTAAATGCCGCAAGTTTGTGTCCCCATTCCCTAATCTGTACCGAACAAGCAGTAATCAGTTTGTTCCATACATTATCTAATCATTTTTCTCAAAATAAATTGCACAATTTTTGAATGAAGTCAGCTTCATTTCGACAGACCATATGCTCGTCATCCCACATCGTTGAGGAAAGTCAAAGTAGTTTCTTAATAACCCTGCAGATCCCACGACCTGACGCCGAGCTTGGTTGCGCTAGCTTGTGACCCGAGTGGGGGCAACAAGGTGGTGGGACAGCGTTCTAGCTGATCAGGCTAGGCAGAGGTTTGCGGTTTCTGGCTCGCCCGTACCAAGTCGAGAGTTGAACCATGTGGCTCAAGCGAAGGCCTGGGCTTCTTGGCTCTTACAGTGGAGGGCAACGCGTGAGGCTGGCTTGACAGAGCAACGCAAACCTCCCGCTCCCAACAGTGGAAGGATAACGAGCCAGTGCATCCTTTGCCTGCACTTGCCTGGTGAGCTCAGCTCAGATGAACCACCACTTTTTTAGGGTGTCCCCCTTTTATTTTATTACGGCAAACATTTGTCAGCGGTTGAGCTTCTATCAACAAATTTAGATTTGCCACTGACATTTGTTATTTTAATTTACTTTGATGGGTTCACAGGCTCCCTTCTTGGCTTAATCCCATATTGAAGGCACCTTATTTTGCATTTCAATGGAAACATAGGTGCCAACGGAGATTAAGTCTGCCTCCCCAATCCCCAATCCTTACCCAAGAAGCAGTAATCGATTTCTTTCATACATTGTCTAAATCAATTTTATCAAATACAAATTGCCCAATTTTTGAATCAAATCAGCTTCATTTTCGTCCCAAAAAAGGAGCATATGCTATCCTATTTTCTCTCTGTTTCTTAATAACCCTGCAGGTCCTACATCTTATGAAGATCATCTATTTGCATAAAAGTGCAGTTAAATTCCTATTTGGAGACACACTTACCTTTCTATAATTTTGTTTGTAAATTTGTACAGTTTTTTAGAATTATTTTTGTTGATGGTAGGTTTTTTTTTACCTCGAAGAAGATTCAAGTATCGGGGAGGGGTATGATGAAGATTGTACTTAGCCAAAAGTGGATGACAAAGGTCCAAGAGTCTATAAAGAGATGAAGTTTGGCAAAGAGACTTGACCACAGGAAAGAGAGAAGAAATCCCGAGAACAAAGCATCTTGAGAGTGAGTGAGTTAAGATGCCAACCAACCACGTGAATTGTGTTGATTTGGAGTTTTCTGAGAGTTGGTGGAGCCCGACCCGAGGATGTTATTGTTTGTGAAACCCGACCTGTTTGAAAGAGTTAAAGAGATATTTGATCAGTATCAACTGTCTCAGTGTGCCAATCCGAGAAACGAAGATGAGACTACAGGTAGACCTGGCCGGCGGTTCGCGGTTCCACACTTAAGTGGAACCAGAACCGTAAACCGAACCGGTCGGTTTCGGTTCGAACTTTTTTTTAATTATATAAAAAAATCGAAAATAATTTAAAATAATTTAGATTAATTTAGGGGTATGGTTTCTGTTGGAACCCTATGGTTCCGGTTGGAACCACATAACAGTTCGGTTCCAACCGGTTCGGTTGGGAGTCGAACCCTAACCGAACTGGTCCTTTACGGTTTCGGTTCTGAACCGGAACCGTGGCCGGGTCTAATTACAGGCCGACCAATATTTGAGTCATATGACGTATATCATACTTGGAAAGATGTGCTTCCAAAATGTTAATGATGACGGAAGGAAAGCATCGGTCCGCAATAGTCGTAGGCCTTGCCAGCCGCCATAGGCCGGTGCAGTGACAGAATAGTGGCACATCAGAGTCACCGGATGCCACCATAGGCGGTCATAGGTCGATGCAGTAGCAGAAGAATTAGCTAATTTGATTGGCTGGATTAATGTGGGCAGTTGGAGGTGGCAGCAACTGTAATGGTGATCTTATGATATTGGCTGGCATCATGGTTGGTGGAACACTATCTTTTGAAGCATATATAAATGGGTTGAAGACACAAATTTAAGGATTAACAATTTTTGCATTTCACTACTTGAAAAAGATTTAAAGCTAAAAAACTAGAGAAAGAGAGAGAAAACTGGTCAGTTTCCCGATCACTTGAGAGAATTGTAACGAGCTTATATAAGATTTGATGTGTTTTATCTTGAGTTCAATTCCTCGTTTGTTACCTATTTCTCCTATAGATATAGGTACCAGTCATTCTTCGCCGAACCACGTAAACTCTGTGTTTATCTTGTCTACTTGCTAAGTTTTTGCGATTTCCTACTAATCAAATAAATTTAATGTTCGATGGAAGTTTATTCGAGGGGTGAATTCCCTATTTTGCTATTCGAACGAAAAACAGCCGTAAATAATTTTGTTATATTATTTGATGCTTGATTTACTTGATGAATGTCAAGTTTACTGTTAGATGTTTTTTTTTAAATTACTTGGTTGATAAATAGGAATGCTTTGGATTAAATCAGAAGCAAAGTCATCTTTATTTGGCGTCACTAATAGAACGTCATGCAGATGATGAAAGAAGCAAAAGAGAGAAACAAAAACTATAAATAAATAAAAGTAAGATAATAACATATAAACCCCTAACGTAATGAAGATATACAGTTTGTTTTTGTTTTTGTTCTTATTTGCCAGTCATTCCGCTAAAAATTCCTAAATAAAATCTTTAGGTTGTGTGAATGTGAAGCTATCTGGGACTTAGACTCAAATATGGAATAAAAAGGGAAAATAGCAAACCCTCATAATGTTTAGTAAAATTAAGTAAAATATATGTGATGTTTTAATATTAAGTGAAACCCATTATATGAGGTTTTGATATAAATATTTTATTTTTTTTATTATAAAATATGAAGTAGTGAATGCAATCAAGTAGGACTATATTGCTTATTTATAATAAAATGCACTAAAGTATATAGATGAGATATCTTTTGATTATTCAAAAATTAAATGATATTAGCATCATTTAATTTTTGAACATCAAATAGATAATTATTTTAAATATTTTCATTTCTTAATGCCCTCCCCCAAAATGTGCCATGGCTGGAGGCAAAGTTTGATTACATCGAATGACTTGGTACGCTGAAACTGTGGCGCATTATTTGGTACGTCGAATTCGAAACTATGACACAATGTGTGGTATGCCGAACCTGTGGCACATTATCGGATAAGCCTTAAAAAACACACACACATGACAAATCAAAAGAAAGAAGAAAAGGGCCGACGAAATTATAGCATATTATTTTGGGAAATTACAGTAACTTATATATCTTTTGATTATTCAAAAATAAAATGATATTATCTACAGTTAATTTAAGAACATCAAACATATAATAATTGAGACATTTCGTCGCGGACAGGTCTCGTCACATCCCATTCTGATTGTGAATTTGGGATCAAAAAATCATCTCAAATGTGGAGTGATTTTTAAATCGGAAAAAAATTATTCAGAATCTCAAATCGAATGGTTAGGGATCAAGAATCTCAATCAAGATTCGAAATTTTAAGTTAAAATTCATGATCTTTAAGTATAATGGGGATTTCAATTAGTTTCATCAAATATCAAGGGGATTTCGCTTATTTTTTCGAAATAAAAGTGATAGTACTTTGTGAATATAATTTTTAAATAATAATTTTGTGAAAATTAATAAAAGATAATATTAATTTGCCATTAAACAAGTGTGATTCCAAACTACGGCTTCCAAGTATTTATCAATCACGATTGAGCTCAACTTCAAACAATTAAGCCGTACCGACGCTTAGTTCTTTCAAATTTGTAGATGATTTTTTTTGGGTAATTAGTTGATAAACACGTATTTTAATATTTAGGCTTAAATCATAAGCAAAGTCCTCTCTATTTGGCGTCACTGATACGAGAAAATCTACAATACAACGGAGGTATTACGTCATCCGTGTAACAATCCAATAATTTATTGACACACGTGCTAAAATATTAAAAAACAATTAAAAAGATGAATATTAAATCATACATATTATTTACTAATTTGTTGATGATACCACATTATCCGTGTCTCCGTTGCACTAAAGAATTACTCTACTAATACAAAGATGTCAAGGACCCAAATAAAAGAACATATAAACTGTATTTATTTTTGTATATTTTAAAACTTAAGGAACCGAATATTAATTTCCATGATAATTAACAAGAGGTTTCTGAAAGACAAGATTCTGTAATTAGGTTTGTTGGACCAAGTCAATTTTGTATATATGAATCGAATTATATAATGCAACTTGAAATTTAACCCCCACCACTTGTGATTTAATCTTCAAAAGTGAATAGATGCTGAAAGTGAAGAAGGAAGAAATGCTTTAATATATGTTCTGAATATAACTTTCATCCAAATCGATTCAGGCAGGCAATAATGTTGATCACAAAATTAGAAGCATATTCGTTTTGCTTTATCTATATATATTCGGCATCTCAATTATAAGGGGGACATGTGCCTGCTTCATTATTTACATGAAGAATACTTTTGCTTCTAAAAAAATTATCACAGTAACCCTAATGCTAGTGATAATAATATAAGGATTCATAATATCTCAAAAGAGAAATAATTATCAAAATTAGAAAATTTGGTTGATAATTATCAAGACCTAGTGATAATATAAGGATTCATAATAACTCAAAGAGAAAATTTGGTTGGCATATATATAGCACTTCAGGTCCTAAGGGGCGTGGCTTGATGGTGTAAGGTTCATGATCTCACATTGAGGTACTGTATTCGAATACAGAGAGTGCATTTCTTGTAAGAGCCCGAGATTGGAGAACTTTTGAAGTCCCCAAGTGGCGTGACTTGGTAGTGTAGGGCTCAGGATCTCACCTTGAAGTTCTGGGTACGAATCCAGGGTGTAAGTTTCTTGTAAGAGCTTGGGACAACCGAGAGTTTTACCTAGTCCACTTAAGTCCGAAAATAATAGTTTAACGGCGGAGTTTTCAACGATTGAGGAAAAAAAAATATATATATATATAGCACTTGAAGCTTCTTCAAAATTATTGAAAGATAATATTAAAAGAGAAAATTTAATAAACATATTGCTATAATATTGATGTTATGTATGCCAACATTTGAGTCCCATTTTGGATGGCATTCACTAATTGGGTGGTTAAATAGAGTAAAATATAATTTTACTAGTAATATAATTTATCATCCAATGGGCAAGTATCACTTGGCAGTTGAGACCCAATATAGGACTCAAATGTTGATATTTTTTGAATTACATTCATTGTTTATATAAAAGGAAAATTTTTAGAATATAATACATTACTCATGCAATAACTTAATAATATATTGATACTATTAAAAATATATATAAAAAAAAAACCAAATAAATAGTAATTATATCATATCATTCAAAATACTCATTTGTAGCAAAGAACAAAACCAAGAGAGGTTATTTCCCCTGAAAGAAAAGACCAAGTTCAGTACGCATTTTTTATTTTTTGTGTTTTAGATATTTGAAAACATGTTAGATTATGCTTTTCAAATGGAGATCATTTGTTTTTCTTCCATTTTACTTTTTCAGATGAAAAAAATATTCTTGACAAAGAATTTATCCCTAAGATTATCTCCAATAAGACTTTCTATTTTTATCGGAAAATGATAAGACTTCTAATTTAGAGAGATATGTAGGAGGTTTTGTTTCAACAATATACACACCTCACCTTCTACGTACCTAATATAAAATATTATATTTATTACAAATTCATATTTTCTTATCATTGGTATGATAAAATCTTTTTTGTAATTAATGTTAGTTTGCGTGAAAGACACATTAGCTTGCTTTTAAATATAGGGAAAGTATCAAGAGTTGGTTTAGCATAAAAATATGATGTATTATAGGAGAGGAAAATCATGTCTCATTCTCTACATTTAGGATAAGACGTGTATCTTCCAATCCCTTGGAAATGCTCTAATTATCCTTAAACACATTTTCACCCACACTTCAACACCCTCTCCTTGTTTTTCTTTGATGATTCTCCCAATTAGGGATGACAATGGGCCGGGCATGGGCTTTACCAAGTCTGGATTATGTCAGGTCGAGCCCGGACTGTTGGCGACTTGATCGCATAAAAGGATTTTGATGACGTCAACGTGAATGAAGACTTCGACGTACAAACACGAAGCATTACAAAAAGTGTCGAAGCATATGGGGTGAAGAGCGAGAATATGAAGACTAGCGGCAAATCGAAGATAATGATTAAGAGCTAAATTTTATTGTAAGTGAGTTTACTCAAGTGATCTAGCTCTTAGGAATCATACATTTTGCATCACTTGCATTTAAAATGGCTTAAAATGCTAAAAGAATCATTTGTATTTTATTTGCACCAAAATGAACTTCATGCACAAATGCATCGGTAAATGATCTTCTAAAAACTAGCAAACGGTTGAATTAAACTTCAAATGATATACCGTTAGATAGATACGTGTCTCTAGTTTGATACGGTTCAAACGTAACACAATTCCGATGCATAGAAATTTTTCTAGAGCCATTTTACTACAACATGTTCAGATGTGCGTTTTCTGCATACACGTCACATTAGAAAATTTCCATAAAATTCATCTTAATGTTTTTGGAGTTTAATTTTTTACAGAAGCTAGATCTATGTGTCTAGTTTATGTAGAAATTTACAAATCATGATTTGGAATTTTCTAGAGGATGTTATGGCCAAAATACCAAGTGTCGTCAGTCTTGACTGGTCATCAGAACTGAAACCAGGGAGCTGAAACCAGGGAGCTCCATGCCGGTTTTCTCGCCGGTCTTCATGCCGGTTTTGGCTGAGAAAAACATACTCTCTGGAACCAGGGAGCTCCTCGCCGGTTTCCATACCGGTTTGCTCGCTGGTCTAACGGCTAGTTTTTCGAACGTTATATAGCCGTTGGGAGATATTGAAACCCTAGACCGGCATGCCGGTCTCCTCGCCGGTTTGCTCGCCGGTCTCGCTGTAAGTTGGGGAAAACTTTGCATTTTATTATAAATAGAACCCCAACTCTTTTGCCTTAAGTTAGATATCTAGAAAACCTTCATACACATTCTCTAAGGCAAACAAAGAGTGTCATACACCTTCATATTCATAAACACTCATCCAAGCTCACACAAACACCTTCCATACATTTAGTGAGCTTAGAAACACTTGGTTTGCTCTCACACAATCTTCTTATTATTTGTGAGTGCCCAAGTGTGTTTTAATTCTTCTTTATCAAAAACACTTGTGATTTGTGAAATCCCATCGTTTGGGTAATTTGTAAAGGTTGTGAGTGCACCTACGTAGAAAACTCAATCTTGTAAAAGGTTTGGAGTGCGCCTTGGCGGAAAACTCTTGGTTACGAGTGAACCACGGAAAACTCGATTCTAGTGGAAATCTTCAAGCGAGTCTTGGGGGAGTGGACGTAGGCACGTTTGGCCGAACCACTATAAATCGTGGTGTCGTATTTCTCTTTCCCTTAACTTTTACTTATTTGCAAGTTTGATTACATTTATAATATTGATTAGAAACTTGCATATAGGCTATTAATTGGAATAGAGAAAATTGCCTAAAACTCCCACTTGGTAATAAGAGCTTAAAATCGGAAAAGATTTTATAATTCCGCATTTATAGCGATAACCCAATTCACCCCCCCTCTTGGGTATAGAGATTTCTTGTCGCTATTGCTTGTAGGTAATTTCAGTTTTGACAAGACTTTTTGAAAATAATAATTTTTTATTTTTTAAAATAAAATAATTTTTTTTTTAGAATTGTTTAATACTTAAAAATGAATAAAATGGAGAATATCAATGTTAGTAGGGTTTTTTGGATTGTACCTTAAAAATATATATTTAGAATTAAAAATTAATTGATACAATTAAAAAAATATTTTTTTATTTATAAAAACCGGGTTTTATCTTTTTTGCCTAAGTACGGTCCGAGCCCAGAATAAAATTTTACCATCGGGCCGGACCTAAAATTTTTCTGCTATTCATACTCCCAATTTTTTCATCTAATGAAACTGTGGCACCCAACTTAATTTTAATTAATGAAGCGGAACTTTTGTAACATTAATGAAGTGACATGATATTATTCTTTAATATCTGAAAGTGTGAAGCAATAGAGGGCTTTCAGTTTCTATATAAAGGCTCTTCCCCTCAAAGGTTAAAACCAGGACAAACAAGTTACCTTCTAATTTTCTTAATCAAGCTTCTTCTTCTAGCTCTTATACACATATCCCTAATGGCACCTCCTCAAGTTCATAAGCCAGACAATAAACTTGGAAGGGTTGGCTCGGAAGGCTTTGCTCTCCTAGAAGAGTTCTTCGATCGCCCTAAGAAATATGGAGGAAGAGTTCCTGTTACCCAAGTAGTGAGGGAGCCGGCCATTGATAGCAACCAGGCAGCTCAATTCTATGGTGGCTTGGCAGTTGTGGATCATTTTATCAGAAAACCAATTGGCATGAGTCCATATTATTAGTTAATTACTTCACTTTGTGCTACTAATTAATATTATAGTAGTTATAACTTGAAGCTAGCAGCTTAAATTATGATTGCTGCTGATGCTGAAACTATACATGCTCTCCTTTGCACTTTATAAAGTACTTTGTATAAATAATATATGTACCTAGCTAGCTATGGCCGGCCGAGGAAGCTATATACATAGTGTTTTGAAAAAAAAAAAAAAAAAACCCTTCCTTGAGCTGAAGTGTCTCTAGTATTTGCAGAGTGTTGTTTGTATTTTTCAAACTATGTATTATAAAAAAAAATATTTCTCTATTATATATATAGTTTCCTATTTGAGCTCTGATATATTTCTCTTCGATTTATATTATGAATTGTACTGATTCTGAAGTTGAATTAAGAATGAATTTATGAACTTTAACAGTTTCAAGATGATCTATCCATCGTTCAATTGATGGATGTGAAACTTTTAGATGATTTTTTTTTTTTTTTTTTTTTGATAATTAGTTGATCAACACGAATAATTTTTCTGGGATTAAATCAGAAGCAAAGTCCTCTCTATAGCAAAAATTCTACTATGCGTCATGACTCATGCAGCTGATGGAAGAACCAAAAAAAATAAATAAACGAAAAAAAAAAGTGGGATAATAACATATACATCCCTGAATGTTAACAAAACCGCATATTTAGATATATCTTGTAGTTTTTTTTTTTTTTTTTGACGCGGGTCATCCGAACCGATATACATTAAATAGAAGAGTCAATGATTTTGTGTGATGTCTTTGAACTCAGCTCATCCAGGGACTAATTAATTTCTTTCAAAGCATGTAGGGGCCCAAAGCAATATGTTGTTAATGAATTTTTAGCAGACTCTAATGGCAGGGCCCTGATTATTATTATTATTATTATTATTATTATTATTTTAAATATTACAAATATGATAATATTCTGTGTAATTGTAAATGTTTATATGCTAGAAGGTATTTGATCCCACGAGTTTGTTCGACCAAGTCAATTAAGCATGTATCAATTTATAGTGATGGTAATTAATTTGGACGAGTATTTTGGATATATGCTAATATTTGTTTAAAAAAAATATTTAATGTCCATAGTTTGGATAAATTGCGGATGTTAAATTGGATATCCGTAATAGATATTAGATGATTGTGAATATTAATATAAATATCGGATATCCGTCCAAAAACTTAATACTTGATCATCATGTCTCTTTATTACATAAACACAACATCTAAACCCTAAATAAGAATGAAACACAGTTAAATAAACTAAAATCTGTAATATATGCATACTTAAAATTACTTTTATTCTGTTAATATATGTTGAAGCCAGCTGTGAAATTTGTGTGCATGCAACATGCACAAGAAAACAAAGGGCATGGAGACTTTGAAGGCAAAAGACAGGCGCCGAAAGAAATGAAAGAAGCTGGCAACAGCTTGTAGCATCCAAGGGAAAAGAAGCTGGCACAAGCTGTAAACGTGTCCAAACCGCGTGGCACTGTTCACGCGGTTTGGGCACTATAAATTGGAGCCTCTGAAACCATTGTAATGCATCCCAAATCGTGAGGAAAGATAGAGAGTAAAGTGTTTGAGAGTTTTTTGTAAAGCTTGGGTTATAAGCTTTGTAATTCTTTTGTGAGTAAAATAAAAGAAGAATTTTCTCTCAATTCACCTCTATTATTGTGTGTTTATTCACAACAAGTGGTATCAGAGCTACGGTTCCACGGAGGGATCCCGAAATTCAAAAACGAAGTTTCGGTTCGGAAAGTCGGTTCCGACAAAAGTTGTCGAAAATCGATTTTGAGCATACCATCAGACGTTTCACGGCGAGACGAGCACGGTGGTATTTCGCGGCGATCAAACGGAGGTCAGACGAAGCCGTACGCGCCCCACGCGCCATCCAGTAGCGGTTCCACGCGCCTCCCACGCGCACACGCGTCACACGCGCGCTGAAGGTTGAAGACGACGCCACGTCATCGCACAGTCAGCGCCCAGTCAGCGCCACGTCAGCGCACAATCAGCAGCCCAGTCATCTGCCACGTCAGCGTGCCTGGTAAATTTCAGATAGGTCCCTGAACTTTCTGAAAATTACAGTTTAGCCCCATACTTTCAGATATTTACAAATTAGTCCCTGAACTTTTTGTAAATTGCAATTTAGTCCCTGAACTTTTCCGTAATTGCACTTTGGCCCCTGTACTTTCGGAAATTGCATTTTGACCCCTGTAATTTCTGGAATTTGTATTTGGTCCCTGTGTCGGATTTTGACAAACGAAGTGTCATTTCCACCATTTTCGACCATTCCGGACGCAACGGTGGAGGTCCGTTTTTTGAAATTCTGTTTAGAATTTTTATGATGGAGGGGAGCAACGGAAAAATGATTTTGTTAACCAGTACAAACTATTTCACATGGAGAGGAAGGATGAAAGACCTTCTGTATGTGAAGGACTATGATGGATCGGTATTTCTGGAGGAGAAACCAGAAGGAATGACCGATGGAAAGTGGGCTAATCTTCACCAGAAAACATGCAGTACTATTCGTCAGTGGATCGACGACAGTATCGTGAACCATGTCAGTGAAGAGATAAATGCACGTGTCTTATGGAGAAAGCTGGAGGAGCTTTTCCGAGCAAAGACTGGAAACAACAAGTTGTACTACATCAAGAAGATGATGGGTTTGAAATACCAGGAGGGTACAGCTGTGGCAGATCATATCAATGACTTCCTCGGAACCATGAAGGAATTGTCTGGATTGGGCATAGACTTCGGAGATGAGGTAAATGGTTTAATACTCCTTAATACGTTACCAGAATCTTGGGAAACGTTCAGATCTACGGTGATCAATTCAGCCGCAGATGGGAAAGTCACTATGGAGATGGCAAAGACCAGGATCTTCGAGGAAGAAAAGAGGACGAGAATGCAGGAGTCAGCATCAGCCTCAACCTCAGAAGCTCTAGTGACAGAAAAGAACACCAGAAGGGGGAGGAGTAAAAGCCGAGGCCCAGGGAGATCAGACAAGAACCGAGGGAAATCAAGAACGAGAGATATTGAGTGCTATCACTGTAAGAAGAAAGGCCATATGAAGCGGGATTGCTACAAACTGAAGAACGAGCAGTCCAGGAGAGATGGTGACTCTAATCAAGAAAGAGTTGCTACAACCACCGAGAAACCTCCAAAGACTTCTGCATAATGTATGAAGAAAATGTTGTGAATCTTGCCAGCCACGAGACCAGTTGGGTGATAGATAGTGGCGCATCCATACACGCCACATCTCGCAGAGACTTCTTTTCATCTAACACACCAGGGGACTACGGTGCTGTAAGGATGGGAAATGACGGACAGTCCAAAGCCGTCGGTATTGGAGACATCTGCCTTGAAACAGAGAACAGGACAAGGCTAGTGTTGAAGGGAGTCAAGCACATCCCAGATATCCGGTTAAACCTGATCTCAACAGGCAAGCTGGATGATGAAGGTTTCTGCAGCACCTTAGTGATGGATGCTGGAAGCTCACTAAAGGGTCAATGGTCGTGGCACGAGGTAAGAAAGACTCAACTCTGTATTGATGCATGCTAAGCTTTCCAATAGTAGCATAAATACAGTTAACAGCAATGAGGCAGCCGAGTTATGGCATAAAAAGCTCGGTCACATGAGCCAAACAGGGATGGAGATACTACGCAGGCGGAATGTTCTTCCGGAATTGAAGAACTCACACTTACGGAAGTGTGAACACTGCATGGCTGGAAAGCAGAACAGAGTATCCTTCCAGAGCTCCCCGCCTCAACGGAAACCGGAGGTACTAGATCTCATACATTCAGATGTATGCGGTCCGATGCAGACACGAACACTTGGTGGGTCACTGTATTATGTGACATTCATTGATGATCATTCAAGGAAGATCTGGGCATACACCTTGAAGAGAAAAGATCAAGTGCTGGGAGTGTTCAAGGAGTTTCATGCTTTGGTGGAGAGAGAACCGGTAAGAAACTCAAATGCATCAGAACAGACAACGGTGGAGAATACAGAGGTCCGTTTGATCAGTACTGCAAGATGCAAGGAATCAGACATCAAACGACACCTCCGAAGACACCTCAGCTGAATGGCCTAGCTGAGAGGATGAACAGAACCTTGTGCGAGAAGATCAGAAGCTTGCTATCACAAGCCAAGCTGCCGAAGACATTTGGGGGGAGGCACTCATCACAGCAGTACATGTTTTGAACATGTCCCCAGCGGTCGCACTGAAAGGTAATGTTCCTAACCAAGCTTGGACAGGTAAAGAAGTGTCTTATGAACACTTGCATGTCTTTGGGTGCAAAGCATTTGTACACATTCCAAAGGACGAGAGATCCAAGCTTGATGCAAAGACGCGACAATGTGTCTTTATTGGCTATGGTCAGGATGATTTCGGCTACAAACTGTATGATCCAGTGGAGAAAAAGATCGTCAGGAGCCGAGATGTTGTCTTCGTTGAAGACCAGACCATAGAAGATATCAGAAAGGAGAGATGAGAGAACAATGCCCCAGCAATATAGGTATGTGAATCCAGAACCTCATACACCGGTGCCAGTACGAGTTGAAAATGAGGTTCCCAGACAGGAGGGTACAGGTGATGAAGCTCCCAGAGATGATGATCATGATCAACCACCAGTACCAGAAGTACACTACACCAACAGTTCCACAGAGAAGGTCAGACAGAGAGAAGCGACCTTCAACCAAATACTCTGCATATGAGTATGTGCTGCTTACTGATGGGGGAGAACCCGAGAGCTACCAGGAGGCTGTGGAAACAGATGACAGAGAAAAGTGGGAGGAAGCCATGCAAGATGAGATGAAATCTTTGCATGACAATCACACTTTTGAGTTGGTGAAATTGCCAAGAGGCAAACGGGCTTTGAAGAACAAATGGGTGTACAGAGTGAAGCAACATGAGCATACTTCACAACCCCGGTACAAAGCCAGACTAGTTGTCAAAGGATTCAATCAGAGGAAAGGCATTGACTTTGATGAAATCTTCTCTCCAGTTGTGAAGATGTCATCCATCAGAGTGGTACTCAGCTTAGCAGCAAGCCTCGATCTGGAAGTTGAGCAGATGGATGTCAAGACCGCATTTCTTCACGGGGATCTGGAAGAAGAAATTTATATGGAGCAACCAGAAGGCTTCAGAGTCAGCGGGAAAAGAGGACTATGTGTGCAGACTCAGGAAAAGCCTCTACGGTTTGAAACAGGCACCGAGACAGTGGTACGTGAAGTTTGAAGTATTGAGTCAGTTAATGGGGGTGAAGTGGACTACAAGAGACAGGTACAAGAAGACCACTTCAGACCATTGTGTTTTCGTTCAGAAGTTTTCTGACGATGACTTTATCATCTTACTGTTATATGTAGATGATATGTTGATTAGTTGGCAGGAATCAATCGAGGATTGATAACTTGAAGCAGCAACTGAGTAAGTCTTTTGAGATGAAAGACTTGGGGCCAGCTAAGCAGATTCTTGGCATCAGGATCGGTCGTGATCGGAAAGCCAGGAGGTTATACTTGTCACAGGAGGAGTACATCGAGAAGGTACTTCAGAGATTCCAGATGGACAAGGCTAAAGCGGTTAGCACTCCTCTTGCTACCCACTTTAGATTGAGTACGAGACAGAGTCCCTCTACTGAGACAGAGAAGGAGGAGGAAATGAAACAGGTTCCATACACCTCAGCAGTGGGAAGTCTAATGTATGCCATGGTGTGCACGAGGCCAGACTTAGCACACGCAGTTGGATTGGTCAGCCGGTTTATGTCAAACCCAGGACGGGAACACTGGAATGCGATCAAATGGATCATGCGGTATCTTCGAGGCACTTCCAAGATGAAGTTATGTTTTGGAAGAAGCAGCGACAAACCAGTGTTGATGGGCTACACCGATTCAGATATGGCAGGAGATGTGGATACCCGAAAGTCTACTTCGGGATATCTGATTACTCTCTCAGGAGGAGCTGTGGCATGGCAGTCGAGGTTGCAGAGAGGTGTGTTGCACTTTCTACAACAGAGGCAGAATTCATTGCAGCTACAGAAGCTTGCAAGGAATTGCTGTGGATGAAGACATTCGTCCAGGAATTAGGTTTCAAGCAGAAGAAGTACATTTTGTACTGCGATAGCCAGAGCGCTATCTATCTCGGTAAAAATTCCACATTCCATTCGAGGTCAAAACATATCGATGTGAGGTATCATTGGATACGGGACGTCCTGAGCTCAAGGCTGTTAGAACTCAGGAAAATTCACACCGACGACAACGGTGCCGATATGTTCACGAAGGTTTTACCGAAGGAGAAGCTTGAAATCTGTCGTGCCATAGCCGGGATGACAAAACTCTCCACATAGTCAGAGTGGAGAGATTCAGAGAACTACGATAGGCTTGATCCCAACTCAGGGTACGTAGGCAGTCATACAGATGCAGCCAGGGGAGAATCCTTTGGAGGATCCGGTTTGGATGATTAATGGTCGGCTCAGATTTTGAGGAAATCTTCACCGAGGGGAGATTTGTTGAAGCCAGCTGTGAATTTGTGTGCATGCAACATGCACAAGAAAACAAAGGGCATGGAGACTTTGAAGGCAAAAGACAGGCGCCGAAAGAAATGAAAGAAGCTGGCAACAGCTTGTAGCATCCAAGGGAGAAAAGAAGCTGGCACAAGCTGTAAACGTGTCCAAACGCGTGGCACTGTTCACGCGGTTTGGGCACTATAAATTGGAGCCTCTGAAACCATTGTAATGCATCCCAAATCGTGAGGAAAGATAGAGAGTAAAGTGTTTGAGAGTTTTTTGTAAAACTTGGGTTGTAAGCTTTGTAATTCTTTTGTGAGTAAAATAAAAGAAGAATTTTCTCTCAATTCACCTCTATTATTGTGTGTTTATTCACAACAATATATTATTGCAACATTAAATCACTGCAATTATTTATCTAATTGATAAGTGATTTGTTTCTTCATGCATTTTGAGTTTTAGATATTATATTTTATCTTGTTATTAATGTTTATATATATCTTAGTATTAATCTTGATTATTGATGACATGTGATTGATAAATGAAATTTGAAGATTGTGTTGATACAATTTTATATGTAAAAATTACATTGAAATTGATATTTAAAACTATATTGAACAAATTTTTATTCAATTATTGGATTTGTATTAAATGAATTAGTTAATTTTTCTAATTTCCACCTATCGTGAAAATTTTATTAAATATGGATAGCATACAAAAATGAGATTTCGGTTACAGATATTTCAAAAATTGAAAATATCATAGCCGCTACCATCCCAGTCAATATATTCATTCAAAAGTAAAAAAGATGCTGAAGATGTCTGGATATATATTAAAACTTTCATTCAATCTCGGGAAGGCAATGTTGATCACAAAGTTAGAAGAAGCATATTAGCCAGGATCATCATAAAATTCCTTTTACTTTTATCTTTATTATTTATTCTGCATCTCAATTATTTGAGGGACAGATGCCCCCATGAAACATGATTTTAAAGGAAGTTACCATCTTATCCTGCAACTTTTGGACCTCACATTATCCTCTCTCTTTTTCCTTTTTAAGTGAGGAAAAAAAAATTATTGTTGATCATAAAGCTTTTATCCTTAATCCCCTAAACAAATAGTCCCACTCTCTTAACACATACATACGTTCGTATATTCACATTAAGATTTATATGAATCTTGTTACCAATTTAATTATGAATAGTCAAATCCAAGAAACTATGAGCTGTCTAAAGAAGAGTTCTAAGTTAAGCATCCACTTTGGAGCATCTTAATCTTAATTTATACATAATCTTTGAGTTTTAACTTGTAAAAAAAAATGTTAAAAAGAAGTCAATCGGCCGGGTTCCATACAAGGACCAAAACTGAAAGTGATCATAATCTTGCAAAAGCATCAAGTGTCCTAAAGGGCAAGCTGTTCTTTTTGAGATGTATATCCAATCAGAAATTGGATTGAAGTTGAATCCTTTTCTGAAAAAAAGAATCTATCAGATTCATATGCAACCATTGGAACCCAAATGAAAAAATCTTACTGTAGTGCTGCAGCGCTGTGTAATCTGGGACACTTGGTTCTTGACTGTGGTGCTACATTGCTTATAAAAATGACAAAAATGGACCATAATATTGTACACATTTGAATGGAATCCCAGAAAGATAAGATTGGAGAGCCCATTTGCCATTATCCATTTTATCTTTTTTTAAAATCAATGAATTGACAGTATAGTAATCTTTTAATATCTAAAAGTGCTTGTGATGCTATAAAAGGCATATGGCCTCAAAGAACAGAAGCAAGAAAAACAAGTCACACAAACTTCTCTAGCTTTCTAAAGTAACTTGTTGTGCTCTTAATATTTTTCCAAATGGCACCACCTCAAGCTCATCAGCCTGGCTATCTTCTGAAGGTTGGGTTGGACGGCTTTGCTCTCTTGGACGAGTACGGCCGCCCCAAGAAGTCTGGAGGTAGGCCTCCTGCCCCTCAAGCTTGTGATGATGATCATCATCATGAATACAACAACCACAATCAACGGTCCTACGTTTATCATGGCCCACAATTGGTCACAGTCACAGAGCAGGTCATTGACAGCAACCAGGCAGCTCAATTTTATGGTGGCATGGCTGTTGTGGATCATAGTATAAGAACAAAAGGCTTATAATTATGTCTTCCTTTTTGAATATATATATATATATATGGATGTAGCTAAATTATTAAACATGTGTACATACACTTCACTTTGTACTTTGCTTGTACCAGTAGCTTAGTATTCACAGGAAGCTTGCAGCTTAAATTATATGCTTGCTGCAGCTCAAAGTATGCTCTCCTTGTAGTAGTACTGTTTTAGTTTTATATATAAATTACAATATGCTGTAGTTTTTATATTTACCTATTTGGAACTCTGCTCTTTCTCTTACTGACCCTGGAACAAGAACTTCAGCAAAATAAAAACAAACTAAGATAAATGGGTTGATTTGAGAAAATCCAGACCTACCAAATAATATTGTTGATACTTTGCAAGACCAAAACTTCTCAAATACAACTTATCCAATTGTCATTATTGTTAGAATATTTTATTCTAATTATGAACTTATATTAATTGTGATACATGTTTTAATATAAAGCGCTAAGATAATTGGTTTTATAATAGAAACTGTGAAGTCCAATTGTCTGATCTAATAAAATGGGCTGCACTCTATTATTTGATGTGTGGATATTAGAGCGGGCTCTGGATTTGTTATGAGCTTTTGATGGGTGAGCCCATTACACTCCATAAATTAGTGAGCTAAGGTCTCACACTCACTCTCCTATAGCTTACTCAATAAGCTTCCTTTAATTATTAAGCTTTATGTTTCTCTCATTAATAGTGATTATGATAAGCATAAGGATAAGCTTATGCATAATTGCCTTTCTTTTATTTAATCCTTGATTTGATGTAAAGCATTAGGATAAGCCTTACATCAAATCCAGGCAATTGTATTATAAAAGAAGCCTTAATGCTTCTCATAAGAAATACACAGCAAACATTTGCCATAAAGAAAAATAAAAGAAAGGTTGAGAGCTAGCAATTTTGCCGAGCAAAATCAAGAGAAGTTTAAAGCTTTAATAATATTAAGGCATAAAGGAAACTTAAGCAGGGCAAGTAAGTTTCTCACCATCAAGAAGTGGGGAGCAGAGGGTGATCTCTTAAGTGCAACTTATCAACAGATTTATAAAAATTTCTGCTGCAGATATGGATTCTAAATCAGGTACGCTCCCTGTATCATCTGATTAATTCATTAATTGTATTCTAAGCTATTGTGTTAAAGATCATGTTGCAAATAAATTTTAACATGTGGTATCGGAGTTTCAAGAACACAATCTTAGAATCTATGGATTTTTCATAAAATTATAGAAAAATCTGATGAATTTTTCGGATGGATTTTTTGTTAGATCCATATTATTTTGATCTGTTGATGATTGTTAATAATTGATCCAATTTTTAAGCACATAAGGTTATTAGATTAATTATTAATTTAGATCTGTAAGTTTTGGATTTATGAAAACTGAAATATGGTATATAGAAATTCAGATATGAGATTTCAGGGGATAATGGAAGCAAATACAGATTGTGAGCAAAATTAATTTTGCAAAACAAAATTGCTTTATCAATTATTAAATGGCAAAAATTATTGTTGGCTTTGAAAAACTCAAGAAAGCATATTGGTTTTGTTGATTTGACTTAAAATAATGGAATTGCCTCTTAAAGAAGTTGGCTGCTCAGCTTCCTGAAGAAGCTGTTTGGCCCGTGCGTTGCATGCGCAAGCACACGCGAGCAGTATCCTTTTGCCAGATTTCAGTTTGACCCATTGATAATAGCATACCGGTCCCAGTTATTATATTTGATCCCTGGACTTCATTTTTAATTTCAGTTTTATCCCAAAATTTATAAATAAAGTCATAATTAATTGTGTGTGACAATTTAAGAGATAAATTGTTATCTCATAAAGTTTTATTTATACATGAGTATAAAAATTTTCACTTGGTTAGAGAGAATTAATTGTCTCTCATAAAGTAAAAATTTCTATGCAATTAATTTATTTGTGACATGAAGATAAATATAAAGAATTAATTTATCTCATAAATTTTGTAACAATATTCAGGAATGTAATTTTATGGAGAATTCGGCCCCATTGTCTATAAAGTATAAAATTACATTATAAAGGTTATTTTACAAGATAATATAAGGTGTATCCCGATGTGAGAATTACTTATGAGTTTAGTGGAACTACAGCCACCAAAGTGACATTTTTCACTGAATCTTTTAAGTGATGACGGTCTTGCATGTTTTAGGGATGTTTCTATTTTTTGATGTGCAGTTTTCTATCCAAAGATGTGGATTGTATGTTAAATTTTAGAAATGTTACATATAAGACATATGATTGAGAATGGACTAGTCTGAGTGGTTTATTCACCCAAATGTGGTAGACTTACGAGGATTGGATAAGTTTCTGAATCGTCTTATATGAAGAATTTTTAATTACATATTGTATATTCTCAAGAATTACATTGTTATTTGTTTTTTCAGTCACCTTTTCCGTTAACAACAACACTGTGACTATATAGATGTTGACTGACTCCAATTTTAAAGTGTGGAAGAGAGATGTGTTGTTGGCTATGGAATTAGCAGATATTGATCTTGCTATGAATACTCTTAAGCCAGCTGATATTAATAGTTCCAGTACTGATACAGATAAGCAGCTGTATACAATATGGCATAAGTCAAATCGCATGTGCTATTTGACTATAAAGAGATATATTCCTGAGCATTTGCTAAATGGTCTTCCAGAAACCTCTATAGCAAAAGATTTCCTTACAGCTATATCTGAAAGATATAAAGTCTCAATCAATGTAGAAATTGGTACCCTTCTGAAGCAATTATACTCAATGAAGTATAATGGTAATGGGGGTGTTAGGGAGTACATCTTGTTTATGCTCCATATTCAGAATAAGTTGAAAAATCTTAACATCGTTCTTCCAGATGCTTGTATTGTCCATCAAGCATTGAATACTCTGCCTTCAGAGTTTGGTACAATTGTAACTACTTACAATTCGAGGGAAGAACCGTGGAATGTTAATGATTTCATTGCCATATGTGTTGCTGAGGAAGAGAAACTTAAGGCAGGGCATACAGATACAACTCTAATTGTTTCTAAACCTCGCAAGAAAGGTAAGAAATCTAATTTTTCAACTTCTGGTAATGTTCAGAATTACAATTAACTGGTCAGACAAGAGCTGTGGGAGGTACTAAAGGTGTCTTCAAGAAAGAACTTAAATGTTTCTTTTGTAAAAAGAAAGGGCATAAGAAGTCAGAGTGTTCCAGGTATAAAGTTTGGTTAGAGAAACATGGGCATACAGCTAACTCCTTGGTTTTTGTTGTATGTGAATCCAATTATGTTAATGCCACATCCAGTTCTTGGTGGCTTGACAGTGGATCAACTAATCACGTTGCTTTCACATTGCAGGGATTCATAAACAAGAGGAAACCAAATAAGGATGAGTTTAAGCTCGTAGTTGGTAATAATGAATTGGTGGAAGTACATTATGTTGGAGATGTTTGTTTAAAACTATACTCCAATTATGAACTTGTTTTGACAAGTGTTTTGTATGTACCATCTTTTAGACGAAACTTGATATCAAAATCTGTACTCGACAAACAAGGTTATGGTTTTGAGTTTAATACAGGTTCTGTATCTGTATATTTCGACTCAAATAAAGTTGGCCATTGTGTTTTGTCATACGGTTTGTACAGTCTCTGTTTAGCATCAAGTGAAGTCTATTCCAATTCATATAATGTTGAAAAAATTGCCAAAAGACCTTTAATAAAGGAAAAATCATCCATGTTGTGGCATAAAAGACTTGGCCACATTTCTAGGGAAAGAGTATAAAGGTTAGTAAAGTATGATATCCTACCTACTCTTGACTTCAGTGACCTAGAAACATGTGTTGACTGTTGTAAGGGTAAACTAACCAAAATAAAGAAAAAGGAATCCACTCGTAGCTCCGATCTTTTACAAATTATTCATACAGACATAAGTGAACCTTATTCACCCACAATTTGCAATAATAAGTATTATATAACATTCATTGATGATTTTTCCCGATATGGATATCTGTACTTGATTAAGGAAAAGTCTGAAGCCCTTGATAAATTCAAGATCTTCAAGACTGAAGTTGAGAAACATCTGGGAAAAATTATCAAGATTGTTATGTCTGATCGGGGTGGTGAGTATTATGGTAAACATGGGGTCAGTGGACAAATAAATGGACCGTTTGCCAGATACTTAGAAGATTGTGGAATAGTAAGTCAATTTACTATGCTAGGTAGTCCTGAACAGAATGGTGTGGCCGAAAGGCGGAATCACACCCTTCAAGAGATGGTAAGGAGTATGATGTCTAGAACTAATCTCCCAGACTTCCTTTGGGGTGAGGCAATTAAAACGGCCTTATATATCCTCAATAGAGTTCCAAGTAAGTCTGTTTCTAGAACTCCTTTCGAAATATGGACTGGTAGGAAACCTAGCACGAGTCACCTCCGTGTTTGGGGATATCCTTCAGAAGTACGCCTTTATAATCCCACTGAAGGTAAGTTGCAATCCAGATCTACTCGTTGCTATTTTATAGGATACCCTAATCATTCTAAATGCTACAGATTCTACTGTAGAGAATGAGGTTATAGGATTTTAGAATCACAAACAGCTAAGTTCTTGGAATTTGATGTGGCTGATAATGATAATCATACAGAAATCTCAAATCAAGGACAACAGGCCAGAAATGTTCATATACCTATACCCATACAGTCTGAGACCTTTGAACCTACACCTGCGACTAATCCAGTTATGGAGGAGGAACCCATACAGGTAAACGAGGTTCCGCCATTACAGGATATAGCTGCAGAGGTTCCATTAAGAAGGTCAACCAAGGTAAGGCGGTCTGCTGTTCCCTCTGATTATGAAATTTATTTAAATGAAATTGATTATGACATAAGCCATTGCACTGATCCAACAACTTTTAAAGAAGCTGTTTCTAGTTCTCAATCCGATCTATGGTGGAATGTAATGAGAGATGAAATGCAATCTATGAGATATAATGGTGTGTGGGAGCTTGTTGAATTACCTGAAGGTTGTAGACCTATTGGCTGTAAATGGGTCTATAAGACCAAGAAAGATTCCAAAGGGAATATTGAGAGGTTTAAGGCCAGATTAGGTGCCAAAGGATTTACTCAGAGAGGAGGAATTGATTATACTGAAACTTTTTCTCTTGTATCTTCTAAAGATACATTTAGAGTAATCATGACACTAGTAACTCATTATGATTTAGAGCTACATCAGATGAATGTTAAAACTGCATTCCTAAATGGAGAATTAACCGAAGAGGTCTATATGGAACAACCTGAAGGATTTCAGAAAGATGGTGAAGATCATCTTGTTTATAAACTTAAAAAGTCTATTTATGGTTTGAAACAAGTCTCACGACAGTGGTACCTAAAGTTTGACAATGTAATCTCCTCTTTAGGCTTTGTGGAAAGTAAAGTTGATAAATGCATATATATCAAGATCAGTGGGAGCAAATATATCTTTCTCATTCTCTATGTAGATGATATTTTGCTTGCATGTAACGATCTAGGAATGCTGCATGAGGTAAAGCAGTCATTGTCTAGGCATTTTGATATGAAAGATCTTGGAGAAGCATCTTTTGTTCTGGGTATTGAAATCCACATATATAGAACTCGAAATGTATTAGGTCTCTCAGAAGGCATACATTGAGCGGATACTGAAGAGATTCAGTATGCATGATTGTAAATCTTGGGATGTGCCAATTGCTAAAGGTGATAAATTGAGCATGACACAGTCACATGAGAATGAGGTTGAGAGAGAGTCAATGAAGGCAGTGTCATATGCTAGTGTAGTAGGAAGCCTGATGTATGCACAGGTATGCACTAGACCTGACATTTCATTTGCAGTTGGTGTACTGGGAAGATTTTTATCTAATCCCGGAAAGGAACATTGGACTGCTACCAAGATATTTTTTCGGTATCTTAAGGGGACTAAAGATTACATGTTGACATACAGAAAGGTTGAGAATCTTGAACTAGTAGGGTATACGGATTCTGACTTTGCTGGTTGTTCAGATGATAGGAAATCTACCTCAGGATATGTGTTTATGCTAGCAGGTGGAACTATATCTTGGAAAAGTGTGAAGCAGATACTTGTAACTTCTTCCACAATGTAGGCTGAGTTTGTAGCATGTTTTAGTGCAGCGTCACAGGCTGTTTGGCTACGAAATCTCATTAAATAAATGTCAGTTGTTGACTCCATTTCTAGAACTATAAGGTTATATTGTGATAATCTTTCAGCTGTATTATTTACAAAAAATAATAAGAATATCACTGGGTCAAAGTATATGGAGGTCAAATACTTGACAATTAAGGAGCTAGTTAAGAAATGTGACATTATTGTAGAGCATATCGGTACATATGATATGATTGCTGATCCTTTGACCAAAGGTCTTAGACCCATTGTTTTTGTAAAGCATGTTGCTTGTATGGGTTTGGTAAGGTCTTTTAATACCTTAGGTTAGTGGGAGGCATCATTGCTCTATGTTATTTTGTTTGTTTGTTCGTACATGTATTTTGTATTTTGCAATGATTATCTATAAAGTGCATCTTCATTGGAAGATATTTATGTTTATTGTTTGATATATTATTGTGTAAAGTCTTATGATGTGTGTCAATCATAAGCATTGGCTTGAGGCATAAAGTTATAAAGCATTGTTGGTATACCCTGTGACACATAAAGTTTATCTTGGGATAATAGAAGACATACATGCTTATATTTAAGCATTGATTTCTCATGTGGCCTGCGCTGCATAAGGTAGAGAAATTGGTGACCGATAAGAGAAAATAACACATGTATTTTAGATCATAAAATGGGTGCTATTGTATCTTACTGCTCTATCACATATTGTTCATGTCGATAAGTTTGTTTGATATATGTGACCATGGAAGGGACTATGTTGCATTATAATGTAGGCACCACCATGATTCTATATCTACGATCTTATTGGACGGAATGATATACTAGAGTTCTTTCTGAACCAATATTGGATCCATAAAGTTTTCTTAGCATTAAAACATCCACAATTGATATCGCACAAGTGGGAGAATGTTAGAATATTTTATTCTAATTATGGGCTTCTATTAATTTTGATACATGTTTTAATATAAAGCGCTAAGATAATTGGTTTTGTATTAGAAACTGTGAAGCCCAATTGTCTGATCTAATAAAGTGGGCTGCACTCTATTATTTGATGTGTGGATATTAGAGCGGGCTCTGGATTTGTTATGGGCTTTTGATGGGTGAGCCCATTACACTCCATAAATTAGTGAGCTAAGGTCTCACCATCACTCTCCTATAATAACTTACTCAATAAGCTTCCTTTAATTATTAAGTTTTATGTCTCTCTCATTAATAGTGATTATGATAAACATAAGGATAAACTTATGCATAATTGCCTTTCTTTTATTTAATCATTGATTTGATGTAAAATATTAGGATAAACCTTACATCAAATCCAGGCAACTGTATTATAAAAGAAGTCTTAATGCTTCTCATAAGAAATACACAACAAACATTTTCCATAAAGAAAAATAAAAGAAAGGTTGAGAGCTAGCAATTTTGCCGTGAGCAAAATCAAGAGAAGTTTAAAGCTTTAATAATATTAAGGCATAAAGGAAACTTAATCAGGGCAAGTAAGTTTCTCACCATCAAGAAGTGGGGAGGAGAAGGTGATCTCCTCAGTGCAACTTATCAATAGATCTACAGAAATTTCCGCTGCAGATATGGATTCTAAATCAGGTACGCTCCATGTATCATCCGATTAATTCATTAATTGTATTCTAAGCTCTTGTGTTAAAGATCATGTTGCAAATAAATTCTAACAATTATAACTCTCAAGACATTGCAAACGAAATTGGAATTCCGTTTCTAATTAGCTACGAAATTGAAATTCTGTTTCTAATTAGCGACGAAATTTCAATTCCGTTTCTAATTAGCGACGAAACAATTCTGTTTCAAACAAATGTTTTTACTCATTATGATTTTTTTTTTTAGGTATTTGAATGAGGGTGGTTTTCAATCAGTTTTTTAACTGGCATGCAGAGTTTATATTCTAACTTGATATAAAATAAAAAAAATCAATTTAAACTCTGGCTATCTTTAACTTAAAATTAGAAGGAAAAAAATATCAATATGCATTCTATAAACATATACAAAAGCTCCTCTTTCTGAATTATATTTTAAAACTCTAGAAGAAATTATAGTACCATAATTCAATTTAATAATTGAAATAGTGTGTCAATTTGGCAATCAATTGGATTTTATTATTATTATTATTATTATTATTTTTTTTTTTTTTTTGTGTGTAAAACTTAATTTGTATGATGTTGCAGGCAACACTGCCACAATCCATTACTTCCTTCATATTTGCTAAAGAATATGGACTCCATGCAGATGTTCTCAGCACTGCGTAAGTTCTTTTTTTTTTTAAAAAAAATTCGGAAGGTCAAATCTCTTTATTATATATATTATTATATTATTTGATTATTATATATATATAAAAAGAATATAAACGCTAATATCATTTCTATAGAGATTAGTTTTCGATTAGCGGATCACTAGTTTTCAATTCCGTTTCTAATTAACGACGGAACAATTCCGTTTCTAATTAACAAAAAAATAAAAATAAAAATAAAATTTAAAATTAGCGACGGAATTGAAATTCCGTTCCTAATTAGCGACGGCTTAGCGACGGAAAAATTCCGTTTCTAAACAACAACAAAAATAAAAATAAAAATAAAATTTAAGATTAGAAACCGAATTTCAATTCCGTTTCTAATTAGCGACGGAATTGAAATTCCGTTTCTAATTAGCGACGAAATTTAAATTCCGTTTCTAATTAACGACGGAACAATTTCGTTTTTAATTAACAAAAAAATAAAAATAAAAATAAAATTTATTTCTAATTAGCGACGAAATTTAAATTCCGTTTCTAATTAACGACGGAACAATTTCGTTTTTAATTAACAAAAAAATAAAAATAAAAATAAAATTTAAAATTAGCGACGGAATTGAAATTCCGTTTCTAATTAGCGATAGAATTTGAATTCCGTTTCTAATTAGAGACGGAAAAATTCAGTTTCTAAACAAAATTAGCGACGGAATAGTAATATGTCTCTAATTAGCGACGGATTTTCATTTCCGTATCTAATTTAGAGATGAAATTTTTTTTATCGCTAAATTCCGTCCCTAATTTCATTATCCGTTTCAATTCTGTCGTTAAATTTTGAAACGAAATATTTCGTCGCTAAATTCCGTCGCTAAAACTGTAATTTCTTGTAGTGAGATGAGTTGATGGATGAATGCGATGAGATGTATTGTATTGGATGCTGTATGAGATGGTTGTTGTGCTTCCGGATTTAGTATGATAATGGTCGGATATGCGAGATTATGCGAGTTTATGCAAGATTAGCAGAGGCGTGTGGTTCAATCCCCCCCTTGTTTGATTGAGATTGTGTTGTTGTGAGTATGTTCTGCCTGAGCTAGCTGTTATATATATATATATATATTAATTGTTTATTTTCATATATTAACTATCATATATATATATTGTTGGTGATGTCATGTTGAGAGTATGAGTGTTTTTACTTACTGAGCTCGTTAAGCTCACCCCCCCCCCCCCCATTTCCCAAACATCCCAAGTAGTTCGCCAGCGCATCAATAGCAGTATCGGTACGAGGATTTGACTCGTTTGCCACAGCCGTCGGTCGGGTTGGTCTAGACATTTCTTTTGGCTTTGAGATAAGACATTTATGATGACTTTCATGTTTTCAGACATTTATTGTGGTAAACACTTATTGGGATTTATTTGGATTGCATTTTATGGAATATTATTTTCTTTACGAACTTTTGGTTCAATTGTATGACATCTAGGTGCTCGAGCTGAAGTGATTCGCGGACCCCTTTCTAGGGTTGGGCCCGCTCTAGGGAGGGGGTCGTGACAGAGACTGTGATGAAATGTCCCAATTGACATCCTTTGAGATTGAGTTGTATTCCACGTATTATTAAATGACAACTCTAAGAGAGACAGTGAGAGAAGAAAAAGAGAAAAAATAACAAGATAATCTACCACATCATCTTATCATCTAATCTATGAATGACATGTCAAATTTTTTATCCATTCCTGCAACTTGAAATTCAACCCACTCCACTGCTGCTTTACTCATTCGAGAAAATCTTTGGTGCAACTGAGTTATCACGTTATCCATGTAACAAGTCAATCATCAATTACTACGCGTGCCAAAAAATTAAAGACAACTAAAAAATAGGTATTAAATTATACATGTCATTTTCTAATTCGCTGGTGGTACCATATCACCCATACCTCTGTTACACCAATGATTTACTCCACTCATTCAAAAGTGAAAAGAAGCAAAAGAAGATATGCTTTATGTGGATGCCTTTTGAATTTTGATTAAAACTTGGAACATGGTTAGAAGCATAGGATCATCAGGAAATTCGTTTGCTGCTTTATCTTTCTATATTCTGTATCACATGAGCTTGATTGATAGTTGCTATTGATATTTACACGAAGAATATATTTTTTTGTGACATGTTATCATAGAAACATACATGCTCATGAGCTTAACGTCAACTAACTTATTCTCTTAGGTGGTACGAGAGGATTGCTGTGGTTAAGAAAATGAAAACCAGATGAAAAAATCTTCTTCTTTTTCAGTTTCTAGGCAGGTATTATGTTCTCCATTGATTTATAGTGCTGCCGCCCTATGTGATTTGGGACATTTTCATATTTTGTTCTTCATTTATGAGGCATTATTGCTAGCAAAATGACACCAGTGGCCCTAAAGGACACCAATATTCCTCCACTTCATCAAAGTATCCATAAAGTTAAGATTCGGAAAAGCCAATTGCCCCTTGGTTTTATAATTTTCCCTTTTGTAACATCAATGAAGTGACATGATATCAATCTTTTAATATCTAAAACTGTGAAGCAATAGAGGACTTTCCCATTTCTATTAAAGCCCCTTGCCCTCAAAACATTAGAAGCAAGACAAACCAGAAACAAATTTTAAAGTAGTTCTGTTTTCTGAAGTAATTTCTTGTACTGCTCTTATTGCTAATTAATGGCAACTCAAAATCAAACCCATCAGACAGACAAGCTTGTTAGAGTTGCCTTGGAGGGCTTTGCTATCTTGGACCAATTCTGCAGCCGCCCCGAGTCACCAGGAGGGAGACATAATCCTACCACTTCAGCATACGGCCATCATCAGTATAACTACCACAATCAACAGTCATACATTTACCGTGGCCCGCAAGTAATCACAGTCAGGGAGCCGGTTATTGATAGCAGCCAGGCAGCTAAATTCTATGGTGGCATTGAGATTGTGGATCACAATATAAGAAAACCAATTCGCAGTTGCAGGCCATATTAACTTGAAGCTTGCAGCTTAATTTATGCTTGCTTCTGTTGCAAATATATATGCTCTCTGTAATAATAATACTACTCTATAGATAGAGCAAGAGTCTTGCACTAGGATGGCTTTGCAGTTTTAATATGCACCAGCTTCTACTATATATGTACAAGTAGAAGTAGTTAATTTGTATATTCTGGTTCTCCACCTTCTAAGATAAATTAATAAAACTCTTATGTTGTTATATATGATACCACTTTCCGCGGGCTTAATTGATCCCGTGCGACCTAACACACTTGATGAACGGTTAATGTAACATATTTATCACCCCTAAATCTGATGTTTTGTTTGTCAATTCGAGCTGGTTTGGGTGTTTTGATGTGTTCTTGGTGTTTTTGTAGGTCAAAATGCAATGGGATGTACGAATGTGTTAATCGTCAAGTAAATGAGGTGTTTTAGGGCATGGAGTGTGAAAGAAATCATATTGGCGCGCCAATTCCATCAGCTTCAAGACGTGCAATCTGTTTCATATTGGCTCGCCACGGGACCAGTATTGGCGTGCCAATAATTGCTGAATTCTAGATTTACACACCGACGCCAATATGTGTGTTTCTTGTATCAAGAAGAATTCATATTTCTAAATAGGAAAGTTCACCAACGGTGCAACACTCCATATATGAGCATAAGTTTGTCCCAAACCCTTAACATCAGACAAAAAATATATTTTTGGAGCCTCAAAGACATATAAGAACACATAGAAATAAGGCAAGAACGAGTGCTTCAACTTGTGCAGAAGATTGAAGTTGACGTCTGCAACAAGAGTTTTTTTTTGTCTCTTTTTCTCTAATTTTATCTTTATGAGTTCTTGTCTTGTACTCATGATTAGTTTACGTTTATTGAGTATTATGTGTAACTAAATTATTAGTTTAGGGTTGTAATGGATTTTAAGCACTTGTTTAATTAATTAACATCTTTTTATTCTTTTAGGTTTGTTATGTGGTTGTTTATTATTCTTTGTATTTAAATACATGTTCTATTACTTGATCACCAATAGAATAGTTGTGGTAAATCATTAGAAACTCGACAGATGAAATTTGGGTTAGCCGTGAAAGATCTAATTCTTTTGAATAGATTTATGTGCAGGATAGCCATATACATGCATGACATGCATAACCAATATTAGAATTTGATCTTAATGAATTTGGTTTAAGTTAGTTAACATAAACATATAGTTAATTGACTTAATCAAAATAGTTCTACCTGACCATCGAGAGACTCTTATAGATAATTTAGCGTTCTAGGTTAATAATTCATAGCAACATCTCAATTGAATGAAAAGTGCATGAACTCAATGTTTGCGTGCTTAAGTGAAGTTACAATCCTATGTTCTTCAATCATATAAAGTTTTCCCAAAAGTTTTTATTAATCGTTTACTCACTTTTCACTTAATTAAATTAATCAAATTTCTTTCTCAACCATTTGTTTATTTATAGTTAAGTATGTTTAGTTTCAATATTAATAGGAAAAATAATAAATTCATGTGGATACGATATCCAACTTTTAATCACTATATTACTTGAGTAATACGTGCACTTACGTGCCATCATCTAAAATCGTAATCTAACACTCAACAGTCCGTCGTTGGTGCTAAGCGGCTGATAAATGTACTTAACCCAAACATTTGCACAACGTAAATAAAGAGACACAAAAGAGAATAAAAAACACTCTCTACTCTGTGTGTGAGATTAATTATGTCTTATACTAACTTTGAAGATAAATTAAGTATGGATTTTTTTTGACAAAATTTACTATAAGCAGCCTATATACGGGTGAAAAGGAGAACAAAAAAAAAAACACTCTCTATTGATATTACAAGTTTTATATAAGCAAATTAATATTTCAGCTCTGATATATCTTCGTGTGTGAGATTAATTATATTTTATACTAACTTTAAAGATGAATTAGGATTGGATTTTTTTGACAAAATTTACTATGGATTGAATCTATCAACCACTTATAATATTACACTCGTCATCAAAATTGATAGAATTGTCCAAATTATATGTAAGTACTTCCCTGTAATTACACTTATACGATGTGAGAAATAGGATATGGAATCACCTGCATTATATCCATACCTCAACTTGAAATGTAACCCCCACCGGCCCCAAAAGTGAAAGATGCGAAAGAAGAAATGCTCTCTGCGGATATACCTTGAAGATCTTTAATCTAAGCCCAGGCAAGATCACAAAACTAGAATCAGTACAGGATCATGAGGAATTAAATTCGTTTTGCTTTCATCTATATCCGTATACATATTGGATCTCAATTGTGTGTGGGAGAGATTGGCCATTTAACTTGCTTTGAAGGCAATAACCACATTAATTAGCTGGAATAATAATTTTGTTTTATATCTCATCATTTTAATAAAATTATTAGTTAACATTTTGCTACAATATAAAAATGAATATTTACCAGACACATAAAGATATATGTTAGATTATATTGTTGTGTATGAAGATATTTGATTTACATTTTACATTTTTTTAAGGAAGAAATCTTGTTGGATATGATTGCCACGTCTAATAAACTAACAGTCTAAGTTAAGCATCCATTTAGGAGCATCTTAAATCTTAATTAATAATTCATAGGCCCTCACTTTCTTTTATTAAAAAAAAAAGTTACAAAAGAAGCTAATAGGGATATACACAACCAAACTGATCATCATCAAGCAGTGCTTGAAGTTTATCTGATCTAACAAATCACTAGTGGGATTGTAGCTGAAGCTTTTTCTGAAAAAATAATCTAACAGATTCAACGCAACCATAGAGATTAGAAACCCAGTTGAAAAAATCTTCTTTCCTTTTAGGTTTCTGTACATGCAGATAAATTATTTATAAGAATTTGTTATATTGTTTTTGCACTGTATAAAATTGAACAAAACTGTATACATTTGAATGGAATCTCACAGAAAGTTAATTAAGATTTGGAGAGTGGCCAATTGGGAGTGACATTATAGTATTATTTTTAATATAATAATGAAAGTGTGAAGTTATATATATATATATATAGCAGCCTGGCTTTCTGGTTTCTATATATAAGGGACTAAGCCTTAAACGTTACAAGCAAGACAAACAAGTTACAAAACCTTTCTTGTGCTCTTATTGGCAATGGCATTTCAAAAACATCAGAAAGAAGACAAGCTTGTTGAAGTTGCCTTGGAGGGCTTTGCTATTTTGGACGAGCTCTACGGCCGCCGCCCTGAGAAGCCGGCCGAGAGGCTTCCTCCTCCTACTCATGCGTATGCTCTTCACGAAACTGATCATCAATATCAATACCGTATCTCCCAAGTCATCACTATCAGGGAGCCAGTCATTGTCATTGATAGCAGTCAGGCAACTCAATTCTATGGTAGCAAGGAAATTGTGGATTACAGTATTAAGAAAACAATTCAAAAATCTTATAATTAGACTTATTTGCTTTGCTTTCCTTTTTCTTTTTCTTTTTTGAGTGCGTTTCTGTACCTAAATCACTAGTAGCAGTTACTTGAAGCTTGCTGTGCTGCTGAAAATATGCTCTCCTTGTACTTTGAAAGTACTTTGTATGAATAATAATATATCCTATTTTTACTTATGAGATCGTAACACATATTGAATAAACTAATATAAAAATCAAACTAGGAATCATTTCTACAAATGCAACCAAGCAAAATAATATAACTAAATAGAATAATTTGGTGTTCAGACAAAACGAGTTAGCTAGGAATCAAATAACAAAACATCTCAACTGATCAGCAAACCCACAATATTGTGTGCTTAAAAAGTATTAAATCCTGAATGAAGATGATGAAGCCTTCATTCTTGAATTTGATTTGCCCTTCATTTTATGTTCGGATTGTCATTTCTTTGAGAAAACTCTGACACTCAAATCAGTATTTGTTTTTCATTCAACTGGTTAAATTGGGTATTATGCTCATTCTTGGACACGTGGCGAGTTGCAATTTGCTAGTGCAAATGCAGTCACCTACACAAATGAAATCAAAAACAGTCATAATCTTGTTGTGTGATTGCCCACTATTGTCGGGATAGTGTCACATTTGCTGGTTCTTAGGCAAATCCAGTCACCTAAACATGCAGATGAAGCCATGCACATAAAGCATCACTAAATTTAGAACAAAACAGATTAAACAATAACATGCCCAGCATTCTATGGATATACAGCATTAGAAATTGGTTTTTGCTGTAAATAGTAGAGTATAAAATTGAAGGCACAAGAATAGGAAAGATCTTCATCATCTCCAATTCCATTATTAGGCTCTTGAATCAATTTTTTTGTCTTTTAAATTCAAGATCACAAGAAAATTCATTTCATTTGCTACCATGGCCATAACAAGAAGAGCTTGCACCAATGCGGCCATATTTCTTCTGTTATGTTGCTTAGCTCTGGTCTCTTGTGACAGCACAGGGGAGGCCATGGTTCTATTCAATGTCTCCACCAATGTCTCCGTTTTTAACATACACGCCAATACTATAACTCATGACAGTTTAGAACCTACCGGTAATGTTTTTGACGTTTTACAGTACGGTGCAAAGCTTGGTGACAATGAAGATCCTGATAAAATTGATACTAACCTTATGGTAAGGCTAAGAAATTTCTCATTTCGGTTTTTTTTTTTTTCACTTGATGTTAATTGAAGTTTTTGGATTTGATTCTTGTAGGCATTTGTTAGGGCATTTCAAGCTGCATGCAAGCATGAGGGGAAAGCAAGGCTTGTTATACCAGAAGGGACTTTCGTGCTTGGGCCTGTCACGTTTATGGGGCCATGCAAGAACCAAAATCCTCTGACTGTTCAAATCCGAGGAACAATCAAAGCCATTGCTGATATTTCCGAATTCCCTGGAGAAGGACAAGAATGGGTCAATTTCAAAAACATTAATGGCTTAATAGTCAATGGTGGTGGCACATTTGATGGCCAAGGTTCTTCTAGCTGGAAATACCGTGACCCAAAAACTAACAACAATGCCCCCGGCCAACGTCTCCCAGCTGTAAGCAAGCTATAATCTCAATCAATAAACAAAATTTTCACTAAACATTTGTTATATAGATCATTTATGGTGCCATTTTTTTTTCCCTTTGATGCAGAACATACAATTTTCCGACGTGACAAATGCTATTGTTACAGGAATCAATTCCATTAATAGCAAAGGGTTCCATTATTTCATCACTGGTTGCAAGAACATTAGTATGGATCACCTCAATATCACTGCCCCGGATGAAAGCCCCAACACTGATGGCATTCATATCAGTAATTCGGATGTTGTGAAGATAACCGAAAGTTCTATTGGCACAGGTGATGATTGCATTGGCATGATCCGAGGATCAAATAACATTACTATCGAGAAGGTTACTTGTGGCCCTGGACATGGCATAAGGTAATTAATTAAATTTTGATAATCATCAGAATTCGGAAAGGACTATTAATTTTCCTTTGTATTTTCGTATGTATCAGTATTGGTAGCCTTGGAAAGTACGATAAGGAAACCGATGTTAAAGGGATCATTGTGAAAGATTGCACACTTGTGGGCACTCAAAATGGACTTAGAATCAAAACATATGAAGGAAAATGTTCAAGTCAAGCTTTAAGTGTGATTTTTCAAGATATTGTTATGAAAGATGTTAAGCGCCCCATCATCATAGATCAATTCTACGGAGGGAAAGACAAGGTAGGTTAATTTCTACACAAAATTTCCTTTCTGGGTTCTTCATCAAATATACATTAATCCTCTTATTTGCCTTGTTGATGAAATGCAGGAATCAATAGTAAAGATCAATGACGTTCAATTTATAAACATAACAGGCACTTCAATATCAAAAGTCGCCGTGAATCTTGCATGCAGCAAGCATTTTCCTTGCCAAAATGTTCAATTGAGCAACATCAATCTCAGTTACAGTGGAAATGAAAAGGATGAAGAACCATTCTCTTCTTCATGTGTTAATGCTGATGTAGGCTATCATGGAGTGCAACTCCCACCACCTTGCCAGTAGTGGTGCTTAATCACCATATCCTTAATTCTTTTGCTTATTCATCATCCTTAATTTGTATGTTACTAAGTGCGGGGAAAATAAGAATATTGTAATTATACTGCAACTAATTTCTAAAAAAAATGCATTGTGTGACCCCCTTTTTTTTTTTTCTTTTTTTTGAAATCGTTGGAAACCCTGCCACCAAACCACTCATTCTGGGCCGTGACGCATTGTGTGACCCACGGCATCTTTTTCTGGTGAGATTTTAAGTAAACAAACTTTACACTGGGTGAGAGAATGGCTAATTTTATTTTACTTAGCAGTTAGTTCATATGCCAAGAGTTCGATTAATTTTTTCAAGAAATTGCTTAAAATTTGATCAAGTCACTCTTTTGAAGAGAATAGTGTTTACTTATAAAGACTTGAAGTTAAAGATCAATTTATCACAAATGACTTTCCGTTTTAGCTTAAAACATGCATTTATTTAACTTACTTTAATGTAAAAAATAATATATGTTACAACTTGGAATAAACTCCTAAAAAACTTTAAAGTACAGGGAGGTTAATGCAATTCAATACCTCAGTCTATAAAATGCCAAGGAAAAAACATAGGCTTTGAGAAATTGCCGTTGGAAAAATGCTTATAAGTAAGTATTTTGAGGCTTAATTTTAAGTATGGTCCACTTCGTACGTACACGAATGCCGGACAAATTTTACGGGCTTGGCCAGCCAATTTTTGGATGTCTCTTTATTTTTTTCTAAACCTTTTGATGAAAAGCCTCCCATTAGAATTTCGAAAATCTTTGGGGAGAGTTCAAAACACTTTGTGGTTCGTTGGAAACAAGATGGTGGTGTCCATACTTGTTTGTTTCCGTTGCATCATGGGTGTTAGTTCCATTTTTATTGGCATGTGTCCGTGACAAAACAAGTTCAATTGAGTTGTAATCTTTCATGAAGATCTTTGTGCAATTGGACTGGTTTCTGGCTGCTGTGCATCAGACATACGTTCGTGGTGCGTTCATTGCAGTGTTCGAACGGTTGGCGTTAGTGTCACGTCTCTATTGGGTTCGAACGGGCACATTCCAGAGAGCAAACGTTCGAGGCACGTTCTTGGGGGTTCGAACGGGAGCATTCCAGAGAGCTCACGTTCGTTGTGCGTTCGATTGACGTTCGAACGAGTCTTCACAAAAAGGGCGCGTTCGTGTAGCGTTCTAGTAAGCATTCGAACGCGACTGCGATCTGGACGCGTTTTTGGCCTGCAAAACCCTAGGTTTTCACCCTACCTATAAATATAACCCTTAGCTGCCATTCTCATTAGTTGAAGCATATTTCTCTTGAGCCAAATCTCTCAAAGCTTTCAACTCTCTTTGATTTCACCTTGAAGACTCTTTGAATCTTATGTCTTCTTTGTTAATGGTGAAATCATTTCTTTGATAAACCTTCAACACAACCTAACTCAAAATCCATAATCCTTTAGAGTTCTTTAGGAGGAGTTTTGGTAGTCGGAGTTTCGGCGTCAATTGGTGATATAATCTACTAAGAGACTTCAGAGGTTCTGAAGAAAACCGTGGGTCGCGGGCTTGAGGAGTTCCTTGAGTTCTTGCAGTATAGAGGTACTTGAGTCGGTGGAGTTGCCATTATAGGTCTTGACCATCGCTGTAAGTTTTTCTCGATATAGTGGATTCGGGTGGTAGCCTATACCCGGAGTGGTTTTTTACTCGGAAGAGTTTTCCACTTCGTCACCAAAATTATTGTGTTGAATTTTATGTGATTGATTTATTTGCTGCTTTATTTATCGTTATTGTTTTTATATTTGCAGCATATTTTATTTATTTGTTATTGTGGTTGCCTGTTAATTTGCCTGTTGCAATTCCATAGTAGCAGTAACAGGACTTGTCCTGCTTATTGTTTATAATTCCGCATAGGGTCAGAACTTAGGATAACCCCGAATTTTCAATTGGTATCAGAGCCTGAACTCGATCCTTAACCCATTAGCTATGGAGCGTAGTCAACCCTTAAACTGTCCGCCATTTTTTGATGGCACGGAATATTTACATTGGAGGGTTCGCATGAGAGCGTTCCTTAAGTCCTTAGATGAGAGGGTCTGGATGACTGTTGAATACGGGTGGAAACCTCCCGTTGTTACTGTTGATGTGGTCACTTCCCCTAAAGACAAATTGACCTGGACCAATGACGAATTTGATGCTAGCAATAGGAACAGCAAAGCTGTTAATGCCATACATGGTGCTGTCTGTTCTGCTGAGTTTATGAGAATCTCAATGTGTGAGATAGCAAGGATGCTTGGGATATCCTGCAGACTGTGCATGAGGGCACATTGTCTGTTAAAAATAATAGACTCCAGGATTTAGCCACTAGGTTTGAGGTCGCCAGAATGAAAGAAGATGAGACCTTTGATGAGTTTTATGCTGAGATTAACGACATTGTTAATTCTAGTTTTAACCTAGGTGAGACTATTCCTACCAGTAGGATAGTTAGGAAAATCCTGAGATCCCTACCTGATAAGTTCCTACCCACCCAAATCACCGCCATCGAGGAAAGCAATGACCTCGATCAGCTTAATTTAGATGAGCTCGTAGGAAAATTGCAGGTTTATGAGAAAAAGCTTCCTGGTTATAGAGAGCCAAAAACGTTTGCGATGAAAATCGCTAAGGAAGTTGTGCATGATACGTTCTGGTGATGGTGATACCATCACGGATCGTGATTTGGCCTTGTTTGCAAAGAAGTTTAAGAAATTTCTTAAACTTAATAAGAGTGGCCATAACAGTAATAGGGATAGGGAGATAGGCCTAAAGAGAATAGGCATATCAGGAGTGAGTCTAGAGAGGATAGGGATAGTAGATCCCGTGGTGCCCAATGCTATGAATGTGAAGGATATGGACACGTTAGATCTGAGTGTCCCACATACCTTAAGGCTAAAGGCAAGAAAGCCATGACAGCATCTCCTAGTGATTCAGAAGGTGGTTATTCTTCTGATGAGTCTCCTAAAGGCAAGAAAAATTTTATTGCCTTTACTGCTAGTGTGACTGGTGAGAGAGAGATTGTGGTTAATGATGATGATTCAGAAGTCTCTCTTGATGAGTCTGTAGATGAGGAAAGTCTTCAGGTAGCTTATGTTGAACTGTTTAATGAGAGTTTAGCTATTAAGAAGACTAACATAGAGGTCAGTAAAAGGTTGAAAGCTGTTGAGCTAGAAAAGAATGAAGCTCAAGCTAAATTTGAGCAAAGCCTTTTGATGGTAGATGACCTAGAGGAGAAGAATAGAGGTCTAATTAATAGGGTCCAAATATTAGAAACTGAACTTGAAGATACTAGAACCCAATTGTCTGTATTTTCTAGTGAGAATAAAAATGTGGACCGTATGTTAGGAATTATTTCTGAGCCTAACTGTGATAAGGCTTCTTCTTCCAAAGCTGTGCCTGTTGCAGCTAAACATGACTTAGGCAAGAAACCTATTGAATGTAGTCATGTTATTCCTCCATTTATTCCTCGTCCTGTGACCCAACCTTGATCTAGAGGTGCTGTGGGTAAACCTCGCTCTCATCCGAGGTTTGTGCCTGTGTGCCACCATTGTGGCAAGGCGGGACACATTAGGCCTAAGTGCTTTATGCTTCACAAGCAAAAGAAGAGGCCTAAAAAGGTGTCACCTAGATTTGACTGTTCAAATCTAGCTTCTCAAGTTTCTGCACTAACCAAACAAGCTCAATTCTTGAGTGAGAAACTTGCTTTGTTGTCTAGGAACTCTCATGTGGAAGAGGCTCCTAGAAAGGTTTGGGTGGAGAAGCAAGATGAATTTCCATCTTCTTCTGTGTGTCCTGATGGACATGATGAGAGTGCACCTCGGTGTAACTCTACTTAAAAGATGCATTTTTATTTTCCCATTGCATGTGTGTGTGCGTGTGTTTTATGTTTTTGCACGTTTATTTTGTTTTTCACACAGCATATGGGTGTGTGTGTGTCTTGTTTTTTTTATATATCCCTTGGTATATAGAATGGAACCCGACATAAATTTCATAGCCGATTCCAATGGACGGTAGTATGATCTGCACTCGGGATACAACTCCACGTATCATTGGATGTTTTACAAGCTGTTTTGTGTCTTTATTTTTTTTTTGTGCTTAAAACTGAAAAATTAAAAAAAAAATTATTATATATTTTAAACAAAAAGAACAAAAATATTTTTATGGCTTGTTAGAGCATGAAAAGCTTATGCATGTGATCCTGATATGTAGGATATATGATTATGCATGTATGATATGCTTTTATTTTTCTTGATGCTCTATATACATGAGTGTGTGTGATAAAAACTTTTGTATATCTTATGCTTGCACTTCCACATACACGTTTTTTATTTTATCAAGGCTTGTCGCATGTATGAGTTTTTGGAATGTCAATCTAATCTCTTTCATGCTTTGTTTGCTTAATAGTGTGACATTTGACTAGTTGACCTTGCTATCCCCTTGTAAAAGTAAAAAGAAATATATTTAAAAAAAAAACAATGAGACTCAAGTGCAAAAGAGCCAAAATGGCCAAATTCAAAAGATAAGGGCAAAAACCCTTCACTCGAAAGAGTTATTAAATATGAGCTCGTGATATTTCTGGGGTAAATATTATAGCATGCAACCAATGTTGCTTATTTTCAGGTCCTAGTGGTGATGAGTTTGAACATTTATTTTGTGGACTTGGTTTGTTTAGAGATTGATTTCTTTGGCTGTGTCCAGCTCATAAAATAAGGTCTTAAGCCTTGATTTGTTGTGCACTTTATTTTTCATGCAAGTGCTTTATACGCTTTGGTGTTTATGTCATATGCATAAGTGTTGTATTTAGCCACTTTTAAAATGATACATATTGTTTCATGTCATAAACAGCTGAATACTGACTGGGTATCATTGTATCAGGCTATCAGCTTGAAATGTTGTTTCAGTCAGTTTTTGACAGGATTTTTTTTGTATTTATCTCAGTATGTGCATGTGTGTGCTTCATGTTATTGCATACCAATTTTTTTTCTTTCCTGTGCACCTTTCTGAGTTTTGTTTTGCTTCCCGTGTTTTATTTTGCTAACTTTATGTGCCTGTTAGTGAGGGGGAGTAATTCCTGTATGTTTATGCTCTTGCATGTGTTTTCTCCTGTTCTCCTGTTATTTTTCATGTTTCTTTTTATCCTTTGTCATTTCGTGACAAAAAGGGGGAGAGTTTTATATTAAGGGGGAGAGCCTTAATATATAGGAGGGAGCAGTAGAATATCATTTAGATATCTCCGTTTTAAGGGGAGTTAGGATTAAGGGGGAGAATGATTTCTACTTGTACATGTATGAGATTTTTACCTGCTTTATGTTCTATTTGATTATCCCAATGCTTTTCACGGTATATTGTTGTCTGTGGATGTTTCAGGTAGCAGGTATGTTGCTGCGGTAGCATTAATTTCAAGACTACTTTGTTAGGTGTTAGATCGAGTCCATTTGTAATAAGTCACTGTTTTGATGGTTGACAGTTGACTATTTTCTTTTTGGGTCTATTACCGTAGTCTTTGTATTAGGTAGTGTTTTGTCACGGAATGCCAAAGGGGGAGATTGTTAGTTCCATTTTTATTGGCATGTGTCCGTGACAAACAAGTTCAATTGAGTTGTAATCTTTCATGAAGATCTTTGTGCAATTGGACTGGTTTCTGGCTGATGTGCATCAGACATACGTTCGTGGTGCGTTCATTGCAGTGTTCGAACGGTTGGCGTTAGTGTCACGTTCTCTATTGGGTTCGAACGGGCACATTCCAGAGAGCAAACGTTCGAGGCACGTTCTTGTGGGGTTCGAACGGGAGCATTCCAGAGAGCTCACGTTCGTTGTGCGTTCGATTGACGTTCGAACGAGTCTTCACAAAAGGGCGCGTTCGTGTAGCGTTCTAGTAAGCATTCGAACGCGACTGCGATCTGGACGCGTTTTTTGCCTGCAAAACCCTAGGTTTTCACCCTACCTATAAATATAACCCTTAGCCGCCATTCTCATTAGTTGAAGCATATTTCTCTTGAGCCAAATCTCTCAAAGCTTTCAACTCTCTTTGATTTCACCTTGAAGACTTTGAATCTTATGTCTTCTTTGTTAATGGTGAAATCATTCTTTGATAAACCTTCAACACAACCTAACTCAAAATCCATAATCCTTTAGAGTTCTTTAGGAGGAGTTTTGGTAGTCGGAGTTCCGGCGTGAATTGGTGATATAATCTACTAAGAGACTTCAGAGGTTCTGAAGAAAACCGTGGGTCGCGGGCTTGAGGAGTTCCTTGAGTTCTTGCATATAGTATTGAGTACTTGAGTCGGTGGAGTTGCCACTATAGGTCTTGACCATCGCTGTAAGTTTTTCTCGATATAGTGGATTCGGTGTGGTAGCCTATACCCGGAGTGGTTTTTTACTCGGAAGAGTTTTCCACTTCGTCACCAAAATTATTGTGTTGAATTTTGTGTGATTGATTTTATTTGCTGCTTTATTTATCGTTATTGTTTTTATATTTGCAGCATATTTTATTTATTTGTTATTGTGGTTGCCTGTTAATTTGCCTGTTGCAATTCCATAGTAGCAGTAACAGGACTTGTCCTGCTTATTGTTTATAATTCCGCATAGGGTTAGAACTTAGGATAACCCCGAATTTTCAATGGGAAACAAGCGTCTCAAGTTCTACTGCACCTTCGGTACGGGGCGAATTTGTTTTAAGGAGATTGTTGTCAGCTTCAACAAGCCTCAGAATTCTTCAATGTTCAAAGTCAATTGTAAGAACACAGTAAACAAATAAGTTGTAATAATTGCATATATCTCTGTTGATTGAAAGTTGTCAATCATATGAAGCATGAAAAATCTCTAATATTTATTTTTTAAAAAAGTTCAAAATAATAATACCAATTCATACATATACTACTAATATGGCATTATTGAAGAGAAATTATATAGAGTGAGCAAATTTTAGGGATTTTTTCCCCAAATAATCATTATAATATTTTTTTTATCTGTTCTAACCAACAATATCATAAAAAGACCAAAATACTCTTATGACACAAGAACACCATAAATTTTTCTCTCTTCTTCTTTCACTCTTTATGCAAACACTATAATTTTTTCCTCTCTCTTCCTCTTCCCTCCATCTTATTCTCTTTTGAAAGTCACTTGAACAAGAGATGAAATTGAAAAAGAAATTCAATTGGGCAATGTATACGTAGAATGATGAGAATTAAATATGTAAAATTTTATTAAAAAAATCATAGATAGTATTAGAGTACATAAGGTGTTCGATTACATAAAGTGGGCATACATCATGACTATCGCTACAATGGGTGTGCAACAACATCCATCGCACGACAAGTGTGCGATGGGTGATGTCATACACCTATCGCATAGTCATTATTCTTTGCTATTATAAGTTGGTTTTAAGGATAGTTTTGTCCAAACAGAATTTATTTGACTAATTGGGTAAATAAAAATATAGTAATGACTACTTGCTAAAAAAAAAAATTTCCTTGCTTTATATAATTTTTAAAACACTCAATTAACAAACGCTGTCGTTTTGAGCGGAAAAATCTGATTTTTATTTTTTATATTTTATTTCCTCTCTCAAAAATATAAACCACCGTCGCGTCAAAAACCTAACTAATCGAAAAACACGAACACACTTCGAGTCTCAGAGAAAAACCAAACTCAGCCGAAAAAAATGGCACACCTTGCCACCCGGCGCACAATAGCATCGCTCCTAAGCCGAACCCTCACTTCTTCTCGCTCCCGATTCGCACTACCACTTCTTAACAAACAACCCCAACCGGCCCCGAACCATTTTCTCAACAAGACCCGTTTCAAAACTACCGGGTCGGGATACTCGCCCCTCAACGACCCGTCTCCGAACTGGAGCAACCGGCCGCCGAAAGAGACAATAATGCTCGACGGGTGCGATTACCAGCACTGGCTGATTGTTATGGAGTTTCCAAAAGACCCAATGCCCAGTGAAGATGAAATGATCAACGCTTATGTTAAAACACTCGCTACTGTTGTTGGCAGGTACTGAGTTAACTCCGCTCTTTTTCTTTTTTCTTTTTGAAAATATGATTTTTATTGCTTTTTTTATGAAAAGTTTGGATTATTTTTTTTTAGCGAGGAGGAGGCGAAGAAGAAGATATACTCAGTTTGTACGACGACTTATACTGGTTTTGGTGCTTTGATCGATGAGGAGCTTTCTTACAAAGTTAAAGGTATTTAATTTATCAATGTTGGTGGTGTATGTGGGCTTAGGGTTTTAGGTTATTTTTTAATCCTATTTGTTTATTTTAGTTTATGATTGGTTGATGGAATTAGATTTTGTATTTTCTTATGAGTGCTTGAGTGGTGAATGGATGTCAGTGTTCTAAAATGCACTAGGCGCTAGTCGGGCGGCGACCTAGTCCCTAGTCGGGGCCTAGACGGTTAATCAGAAATTGAGAATTTCTATAAATAGGTTTAATATTTGTTAAGATTTGGAGAAATTAATCATAGATAAATGTTATTTGAGTAATGATTAATATATATAAATGGTCAATCTTATGAGAAACTAACAAAAATAGAAAAAATATTAGATTTTTGAAATTATGTTTTATGCTCTAAATTGTGATTTTTTTTTCAAATTGATGAGTTAGAAAATTAATTTTGTAAAATTAAGATTAGGGTTAGGATTGAGGTGTGAAATTTGGCCGGAAAAAGCAATTAATTTTGAATTATGCGTCGGTCAACGGTGGTTGACCGATGAATTTGCGACGAGCGCCTTGTTCCAACAATTTAGGGGTAGGCGCGGCGGCCATAGGCCGCGACCGGGGCGTTTTAGAACACTTGGATGTTAAATGTTTTGTCTTTTGTTTCATTGGAATTTGATAGAATGGAATTGACAGATACATTTTCTCCTGCAAAATTGAATTCATTTGGGGTTTAGGGTTTTAGAGGTATCCTTTGTCTGATGAATTTAACCATTTTTTAGGTGTTCGAAGGTTTAATGCATGGGGTTATTTTCTTTTGTTATAATTCTAATTATTTGTGGTTGGTGATGGTATTTTGCTTTGCTTTGGTTGTTCACTCTTTTTTTTTTTATTACAGATAGGAGTGAGGTGTTTGAAGGTAGAATAATGGAATATAGGGTTTAGGGTTACTGTATCAAGCTTCTCAGATTTGAAATAAATTAATTGGCTTGATTATTTGTAATGGGGATCCTAAGTTAGAGATTAGAAGTTCAAATCATGTTTTTAATTCATTTGCAGTTTTGAAATTCAAGGTATTGTTTTAAGTGCATTTGGCTTTGAACTTATATTTGATTTTTTTTTTTTTTTTTTTTTGGTTGAATAGGTCTGCCGGGTGTTCTTTGGGTTTTGCCGGATTCATATATTGATGTTCCCAACAAAGATTATGGAGGTGGGTATTTTTCAATTTAAATTTAAAGAAAATAAGCAAATTGATCTATTTGTGGTACCTTGTCAAATTGTGACCTTTTTTTCCTTATCTTTTGCTCTTCTGAATTGATGGTTAGGTGATTTGTTCATCGATGGGAAAGTTATCCATAGAAAACAGTATAGATTCACTGAGAGGCAGCAGCAAAGGCCTCGCCCACGGCGTCGAGAAACAACTCAGGCTGATAGGAGAGCCCTCTGGGCCGTAAATCAGGGTGCTCCCACGCAGCAACCAACATCAATGAATAGCCACAATTCTGCTCAAGATGGAGGGGCAGATTCCTCGATGAACCGGGGATAAACTAACCAGAAGAGTGCTTGAAAATTCATTGTATAATTATGGTGGTATTGGGTTGGTGTTCTCTGTTGCGTTTCTTATTCGATGGATAATGGCTGAGTGTAATGCTTTCTCTGTTTTATGGCAAGTGGCAACTATATGCATGCATATTTATAGTCATGAACATATGTGAATCAAGTACAAGATGTTGTTGGAGACTTGAAATGTTCTTATGTTTAAATGAGAAAAAACAACTTTTAGAACTGAAATTGCATTTCATCTCTTTATATTTCGATCACAAATGTGAAGTTCTGCTTCTGAGGTTGAGCATTTCTCTCTCTTTTCTTTTTAACCGTTTATATGGATATGTGTCAATTTGTTCTTGAAAGATCTCACTCAACAATGAACAATGTAGAAATAACTAATGCCTCTAAATTTCTAGACCTCGTTTCATTGAACTTTTATGGTCATTTCTTGGAACTGCCTTACTCAATTGCTCTGTTTTGATGCTTGTCCCGATTTTGAGGTTAATGTTATGTCCTTTTGTTTAAACAGACTAGTTCGATATTCTCAGTAGAAGAAAATGACCAAAGAAAGAATAATGGTTGGACCCCAAAAGAAAAAAAAACAAGAACAAATTGACATTTCATTCAAATCAAACAAACATCACAATAACAATAATGAAATTTCCGAAATAAGTTCAAAGTTCAAACCAAATCAAGGGTAGCTATATGCTCCAAAATAATACAAAAATTATAATAATTTAGATATTTGACTCCCCTATCAGTATCCAGTAGATTGTTGTAACATTTCAAAAAGGGGTAGAAGAAAAAGGCATGAAGTTAAAGGAGTTTGAAAGAGCCTAGGTAGACGATGAGTCCACAAGAAATGAGTCCACAATATGTTATTGATCAGGGCCGACTCTGATTATTTGGGAGTCTAAGACTGTTTTCTATGTCAAGCTTAAGTACGGGCCTCTAGTATTAATTTTAGTCGGAAAAATATTTGATTGGTGGTTATTAGATGCTGAAAAAAATAGAAGGAAAATGAGTGGATTTGGTGGATTTTGACCTATTGGTCTGAAATGGTGCAATCCAACTGTTTGAGTTTGAAATTTTATCTTCAAAATCTCATATTCAAGCTTTAAGTATCATTCTTATAAGAGCCTATGATCACATCAATTTATTCGTGTATCTATAGATCCCGATAAATATGATGTGAGTTTTCCCGATATTCTTTAAAAAAAACAATTTTAAAAATAAAAGGGATGAATTGAAAGTAAGTTGATGAGATAGATAGAGGGGCAAATCGGTAATTTAAACGGGCCTTTGATAAGGCTTAAGTTGCCTTATTTGACCAAACTACCCTCCAAAAAGACAACAAAATCACCGCCTAGTCCTAAAAAATTTTGAGAGCCCAAAAATCGAAAATCACTCCACAACGCAAGCTGTCCAAATTCCAGAATCGCCACTCTCTCTCCCCGCTGAGATCGCTCAGCTCCTCCTCCGATCTCGATTTTACCAGATCCCATTTCAGAAGGTACGTTTTCAAATCAACCCAGATTCTCAAATTCACCTTTAGATCTATTTAAGCCACGTTGCATATATTTCATTTCTTTGTTTTATGTTTGTAAAAAAAGCATCTTTTTTTTTACTGAAAACAAAAATTTAAAAAAACAATGAACTCGAATTACAACAAATCCAAAGTATCAACCTCCGGCTCACTCAACAATTTCAACTTTGATTTCGATCTCGGGATTGGATCTAACCGACCCGCGTCAATAAATGATCAAAGGAACCGGACGACATCGTCGTTTACGTCGTCAACGACATCGACGACTCAGCCAAAGCCCGCGCTGCAACCCAACAAGCCGTCGTGGATACACCAACCGGCGCCGAGTCAGCCGGCTCGGACCGGGTTAGAAAGCATCCCTGTTTCGATGGTGGGTGATATTCATGGCAAGAGTTGGGTAGCTACGGGCCCAGCAAAATCTAGTTCTGGGATTGGGATTGGAATTGTTGATAAGAATCCGAATTTGTTTGGTGATCTAGTCAGTTCTGCTTTAGGGCAGGATAATAAGAGTGGTGGTAATGTTCCTTTGAAAAATGCAACACCCACATTGAATAAGAGCCCCTATTCGATGGGGAACATGGCTGATTCACTGCCAAGAACGAGTAATCCGGTGAAAAGTAATGTGAATTCGGGGGCTGGACAGAGTTTCGGGAGTTATTTGAGTGGATATAGTAGTAGTAGTAATGTGAGTGTAAATGCCAATGTTAACAAGAGTTCGAATATTGGGGGTCCTTCAATGAAAAGTCTGAGTGGAAATGGTAGCCGTGCAAAGGAGGATCCATTTGGTTCGTTGTTTGATATGGGGTCAAAGCAATCGGGTGGTAGTCTTAATTCTGCGAGTAAAGGGAATAAGGTCAGTAGCGTTGATGATGGTTTCGGGGATTTTCAGAATGCTTCAAAACCTAGCACAACAGCATTCCCTTCAGGTGGCTTTACTTCAAGTAATAATGATTTTATGGGATCGAATATGGGTGATTTTGGGATGCCTGCCAAGGATAATAGTTCTCAGAATAAGTCATCTAGTCAAAGTCAAAGTGCTGGTGGGGATCCTCTGGGCATGTTCTTCTCATCATCTTCATCTTCAGCCGGAGCTGGTGCTACTGCATCTGGTGGAGTGCAGCCCTTCTCAGAAGTGGATGATTGGGGGTTGGATTCTGATTTTGGCGGAGGAAATGATAATGGTGTTGCTACCACTGAGCTTGAAGGGCTGCCTCCCCCTCCTGCTGGGGTAACTGGTGCTGCTGCAAAGAACAAGGGTGTAGATAATCAAAAGGCGGGTCAATATGCTGATGCCATTAAGTGGCTGTCATGGGCTATAATTCTTCTTGAGAAATCAGGTGATACAGCTGCCATGCAGGAGGTTTTATCAACCAGAGCTTCATGTTATAAAGAAGTTGGGGAGTATAAAAAAGCTGTGGCTGACTGTTCGAAGGTAAATAATCATCTCTTCCTAATAATTTGTTATGCATTTTAGTTGCTACCATGTATATATACTTAGTTTGCAAATAAGAATTGGTGAATTTATGTTGATTTCTGTGTAATCAGAACTTGTTTTGTATTTTCCAATGATCCTGTGCAGGTCTTGCAGCAAGATGATGCAAATGTATCTGTCCTTGTACAGCGTGCACTTCTGTACGAAAGCATGGAGAAGTACAAACTGGGAGCTGAAGACCTGAGGACTGTTCTGAAGATTGATCCCGCTAACAGGATTGCAAGAAGTACCATTCACCGGTTGACTAAAATGGTTGAGTAGTGAGGTATTTGAGATCATTTTCTATTTGTATTAGCTCCTTCATTTAGCTTATTCCTTTTTCCCTCCTACTATAAGAAAACATGGGGAATAATTACGGTTTTCCTGGATGCATGAAATTCATTTGATATTTGTTGCCTGCTGGAGATTTTACCTGTATGATGATGTGATTGAGATGATCTATGGTTTGCAACTGGATATTTGTTTTTGCTGGTTACGTTTTAAATTATTCAGCTGTAGAGTGTACTGTCATTCATCTATTTGAAACAAGTATAAACTTGCCCTTGTTGTCTTTTGTTATCTCTGATATTACAGTAACTTAGTAATAGTGTATTATTCTCAGAATTCATTAATATATGTTACATTCTTGTCCTCAAGGGGCGTGGCTTGGTGATGTAAGGCTCAGGATCTCACCTTGTCCTAGGTTCGAATCCAGGGAGTGCGTTTCTTATAAGAGTCTGTGACAGTAGAGGGTTTTACCTGCTCCGCTTAAGCCCAAAAGGGATGGTTTTGCGGCAAGGTTTCCAACAATTCCTAAAAAATGTATGTATGTTACATTCTTGTAACAGCATAATGTGAAATGATGAGCAAATTTGGATCTTTTTCTATATGCTCCATTGAGGCCAGATGTGTTTGTGTTCTTGTATTGCATAATAGAAGCCGAACCAACCCCCTATCCATGTGAACAAGTTTGATCTCGAGTCTGTGTCATATCAGGTTGTCAAGTTATGTTCTGATTTATAGCAAGGAAATTAAATCACACAAAGCTGACATTGGCCCCCAAGGGTTTGGCTTGATGGTGAAGGGTCCAGAATCTCATCTTGAGGTTCTGGGTTCGAATCCAGGGGGTGCAACTTCTTGTAAGAGCCTGGGGCAGCCGGGGGTTTTACCTGCGCCGCGGCCCAGAATGGGTGGTTTGGTGGCGGGGTTTCCAACGATTTCAAAAAAAAAAAAAAAAAAAGCTGACATAGCACAACACAAATGTTATAAGAAATGAAGCTGTGAGACTTGCTTATCACATGTGTTCGTTGGAGTTGGAGGTACAATTTTCTCTAGCTTTGCTTGGTCATTGAGTGTCACGTTCTGTCTCCATTTTCAACACATTAGGACTGCGATGATAGCTTCATAATTAAAACAAGACAATTTCTTTGAATTAAGTGACCAAAATGAGGGCATGGTCCTTCACAGAAGTTGCCAAAGATAAATGATCAGCATAGGACCACAGTATATTTCCATTATGTGAGAGACGGATAGAAAGAGACAAAAATGATGAATGTGTGTGACGAGGTTCTGTTTGTTTCTCGGGAAAAAAAAGAAATAGTTGAAATGAAGGCGTTAGGAGGCAGAAACAGAAAGTGCTTTTTTAGGAACTGCAACATTTTTGGTCCCTTTTGTTTGTGATGGTGTGTGACGAAATGTTATCTTAAAGGACTTAAATATTCAACAAGAAACTTATGCCTTAATTTGTTGATCAAAGCTCCTTAAATTGCTTCAATACTAAATTCTTTTAATCCTGTTCACATGTGATAAAAAAAAATGATCAAATTGTATGAACTAGTATCTATAGATCTTACGTGTCCATTCTTATAAGATAAATTATGAGATTGTATGAATTAATACCAATTGATTCAATCTAGAATTTTGACTTTTCGTGGATATTGTTTGTGAATATTGTCTCTTAAATTGAGAATGTGTGTCGCCTATTTAGCACATGTAGTAAATAATAATGGAAGTAACATTTTAGTAATTTTAATAGATTGGGGATTTTTGGGAAATTAGATATGCATGCTGTAGGAATTTTATTTTATTTTTATCTTAATTGTAATTTAATTACATCTCCTATTTATATTCAATGATTTCATATATTTCAATTATCTAACTCTAATCCAAACAAAATTTGCATTTCATGTTATATATCATCTATACTTGTAGAAGTGCATATGGACAATAGTCATAAAGATTAATTACTAAATAATTATAATAGATTCTCCGGTTTTTATCGCTTTTCTATAAGTTAAATAAACGATTAAATCATTAAAACAACAAAAAATTATTTGTTTTATAACAAATTTTTTTCCGTTAACAAAAAATTATATTCTGTAATATTTATAAAATAATTTATACTTTCAATTAATACTTTCTACCAAATATCAATTATGATAGCTATAAAATGATAAATTGCGACAATTCATCATTTTGGATCTATTGTGATGTCGTATTACAAGAAATTATTTTGAATTAGCCCCAGGAGCTCCAATATATTTTGTATTCTAATCTATTCTAATTAAATTTGAATTGTTGGATTTTGATCTAATAACCTATATATGAATGGGAAAAACTCGATCAAATTCTAACTATCAAGATTATACATTGATACAGGAGCCCCCATCCCGTCATTCACTTCCATATATCATAACTTGCCACGTCACGTGAAAAATCTTCACCACCCACTTGTCCTTACAAAACTCCACAGGTCACATACTTTACAAATCACACCGCAGTGATTAATCACACGGTCGTAAATATGTTCACTCACCCGCGTATCCCACTTCTCTCTCTCCTGGGCCCTGGCTTTTGCATTGGAGTAATAATAACAAACGTGTCCCATCATTTAATATTTTATTGCAAATAAAATATTAGTATTTTTATTTGTATCATCTAAGTACCCTTTTGCGTGTTGAAATGACTGAAATACTCTTTAGTATTGAGTTGAATTACTCTGTTGCACAGAATCCCCTCTTGTAACGGTCTCTCCTAACTCGATAACATTAACATGAATCCCGCTTGTAACTGTCGTTTCCTAACAATAAAAGCGTGAATCCTAGTTGTAACAATTGTCTTTTAGCGTCCGAGACTCACATATATAGCGAAAATTATATTATATGCCGGATGTATATGTCATCTCTCTCATAATAAGTGGGTCTCATATAATTGTGACCCGCCTGCTGTGAAAGAGATGTCATATACACGCGACACATGATATACCACCTCCACATATGGACATCTATCTATCCTGAAAGTAACTTTTTAATATAATTTTAATAGATTCTCAAATCTTTGTAGTTTTTTAGCAATATATATATATTATATATATATATATATATATATATATGCAATTGGTTTATTTATTATACATCTCATTTTCGTTTATTAATTCATATAATTTTTAGTATTAAACTTTTGTTTACAGCTGATTTTCATTCAAGTGGTAAATCGAGAAAATCATTCTTTGAACAAACTCTCATCAATTGTGAATTTATTTGGTTTGGGGATTAAATGCAAACTTAATGTGATTCGGCGGAATGGATCCAACCTACATCAACTGACACAAAGGAAAATAAAGCTTTTATTACGTGATCTGGTATGACCGATCTGTCTATCTCTCGCTTACACTTAAGCTTTTCTCTCCCTTTTAAAAGTTATATGTGAAATAGATTTAGCTAATCATTTTACAATGAATTATTAATCCTTGTATATACTAGGGCAAATTCTACTGTTACACAAACTTCGTGATGTCAGCCACATGAACATGTCATCTGACACAACTACCCTATGCCACTTATATCTCATTAAACCAAACTACTTTACCATCTGCTACATGTTTCAGCCCATGTGCCAGCCTGTATTCCAACTGCTCCTGCAATTTCCTGTGTCTGTCAATAAATTTGTAGCTCTGCTACATCTCATATGTCGATGGCCTACTTTTGTCTCATCAATCATTGGGAAGCTCAAACTTATGTTTACGGCTTACGTCGCCTAACTAAGAACACAATGTTGCAACCTCGAACAACCTCTTCAGGTCGATCCGTCGGAACAAGCAACATCCTTCATCGTATCTACTAGCAATTCAGATCCGTGAGTTGGGTCTGATCTGCTGAGTCGATTCTGATTTCAGAGGCTGATACGAGGCTCTGAATGCCGAGTCTGATGCCGAGACTGCTCTGAGAGTCTGATGCTGGGCCGAACCTGACCACCTCGGGTCAATCTTCACAAATGCTCCAGTGTTGTCGAGTCTGATACTTGGTTATCAGGTCAGGTCGGTCTTCACACATCGGTATCTTAACTCTATCCTCGGGTTGACCTTCTGCATCTCGGGCCCGGGCTTTTCTACCTGACCTCATCCTTTGCAAGGATTTCGGACCGCCTGTCAAGTGCAAACCTTATCATACCCCTCTTAAGGCTTCTGATTTCTTGGGGGTAAAAAATCACCATCAACAAACTTAAAAAGGTTGTATTTAATATCATCTATCATCTATGCTAATAAATTATATAGAATTAGTGACTGAGATCCCCCTATAAAATCAACTTGGGTAAAACCAAGTTTATGAGTGGTTATTTAAATTGATAGACTCAAATTGAGCTTAAATATCTTGGTTATGTTTTTTTTTTTTTTGAAAGTATCTTGGTTATGTTGTATTAAAGTTATTCAAATTCAATATCAGTAGATAGTATAGAACTAATGGGAAAAATAGCAAAAACCCTATTAATATTTGGTGAAATTAAATGAAATTCTCATAGTGTTTAGAAATTAAGTGAAACCTCTTTCATAGATTTTGTTATAACTATTTTGGTTCTTATTATAAAATATGAGGTATGAATGTGAATAATGACATATCGTGTCGAATTGATATCGTACGTTTGAATTCGATTGTGATTTGAGGTGAAAAATTATCTCAAATCACATCTTATTTTTTAAATCGATGTGAAAAATCAACCCGAATTTTTATCATGATTTTTTTGATTTTCTTTAGATTAAAAATTTAGATTTTTAAACATGATGGGAGTTTTGTTTAATTTTAAAATATGGGAGAATTTCACTTTATTTTATTAATTTTAAAACTTAGGGATCCAAATGTTATTACCAACCATGTTTTCTAGTCATTCAGCTTTGCTGATTTCATCTCCACCGTCGGATCAAAATCAGAACCAAACAAACGAAAACCCAGACAAAAAGTTATTGCAAATTTGTCATTTTATCATGGGATTGGTTGTAACCGACATCCTATAAATTGAGAGCTTAGTGCAAACCTAGCTTCTACCCACAGCTTTCTCTCTCGCTTTAATTTCTCTCTCTTAAAAAGTAACTGCAAATAAATTACGAGAAGAAAAAAAATGTGTGGCGGTGCACTTATTAGAGATGATTATGATGAAGTCAAGCCCAAGTGTGAGCTGAAATTAACTTCTGAAGATCTCTGGTCCGAATTTGGCTCCATTTCTGACCTCTTGGGCCTCGACTACAATGGCAGTGGCAGATGCCATCTCAAGCGCCAATTTCCTCAACAGCCTCTCAAAGGTAACATTCTTTCATCTGGGTCCCTCTTAAGTTCCCCTTTTTTTCAACAAATTAGAGAGAAACCTTTTTTTTCATATATAAGTTTGTAATTTCTCCATTTCGGTCCCTGTCAAGTGAGAATCTGGGTGTTGCGTTTTTGATGTTTTTTGGTGATTTACAGTGACAACTGAGAAGGCTGAAGATTCGAGCAAAGCTGAGGGGAAGGTGAAGACTCAGCGAGTTCGAAAAAACTTGTACCGAGGGATAAGGCAGAGGCCATGGGGAAAATGGGCAGCTGAAATTAGAGATCCTTACAAGGGCGTCCGCGTTTGGCTTGGCACTTTCAACACAGCTGAGGAAGCTGCGAGAGCTTATGATGAAGCCGCCAAGCGTATCCGCGGCGACAAGGCCAAGCTCAACTTTGCTCAGCCGCCGCCGCCAACAACAACAACTTCACCTCCAGCTAAGAAACGCTGCATGCTAACGCCGGAGTGGACTCAGGCGAGTTTTGAAACCAACGGATCTCCACTGCCTCCGGTACCGGGCCCGGACCCGTTTGTGGGGTTTGGGTATCAGGATCATGAGTTTTATGAGCCCAGTAGAGTGGAGAATGAGTTTGAGCTGAGCCAGCAAATTTCGAGCTTGGAATCGTTTCTGGGATTGGAGCCAACGAAGATGGGGCCGAGTCAGGTGAGTGGAAGCGGGGAAGAGTGTGACTCGCTGGACTTCTGGATGCTTGATGACGTGGTGGCGACTCAGCAGTTGAACAATAATCAGTTTGTTTATTAGGGAAACTGATAAAAGAATTGGCATATGAAAGTACTGTGTCTCTGTGCTTCTGTTAAGTTTTTAATCAATGGCTACAGTGTTTATGTTTATGTTAATGACTTGTTTATGTGTGTAGTTGTATGAGGTTTATGTTTATGTTTATGTTAATGACTTTTGTTGGTACTTAATATCTGCATCGTAATAAATACTATAATAAGCAGTTTCTGCTTGTAATTTTATGCATGCAGATTGCAGCACCTTCTCTAAATTCTCTGTTTTTAAAATCCCGAAGCTAGTTTTATTACCAGCTTTAGTAATTTTAATTAATTTTTTTTTAAAGTAATCTCCAAAATTATATAATTTTGAATATTTTAATTATCATTCTTTTATATACATATCATTTTTTGAATAAAAAAAAAATATATATTCTTTTATATATATACATCTAAGTTTTGGTAATAATTTACTATTTAGTGTGATGTTTCTAATATTATGGTCGAATGTCACGTGATATTACCGTTTAGTATGTTATTCAGTTATTTACCATATAATGAACGGAGTTAGTTTTTGAGTAATTTTTAAAAAAAATTATGATAGTGCAAATATGACATTCAGACATTCCATTTCCACATTGAGTTATTTTTTATCATTTGTGTGAATCAACAATAATCATTGATATTAACGAAAATAAATATTATATAAATTGAATACAATAATATGAGTGCTCTGGCTGCCGCATGCCCGTAATTAAACGTTGTCACGGTTTCGGTTCGAAATCGGAATCAAATCGGTTGGAATCGATCGTTTTCGTTTCCAATCAATTTCGATTTCAAAATCGGAACCGATATTTTTCAGTTCGGTTATGGTTCATCCATAATCGAACCGAAAAGAAATGTTGTAACCGGATAGTTCCAGCGGTTTTACGATGAAAGCGTTTTAATTTTTTTTTTTTTTTAAAAAATCATTATTAAAATTAAAAAAGAAAAGAAAATCAGAATGGAACCGGAACCGAACCAGAACCATTCAGTTCGATTTCGGTTTCAGTTCCGGTTCCACACTTGTGGAACCGAGAACCAGCCGTTTCGGTTTCGGTTCGGAACCGAACCGGACCGGTGGCCACCTCTACCCGTAATATGTTCTTTTAAGTGAAATATTTATATGGGACGAATGATATGATATATATATATATATATATTATTTTTTTAATTGTTGTAAACTCCGCCGTTAAATTACTTCTTCCGGACTTAAGCGGATCATGTAAAATCTATGACTGTCTCAGATTCTTATAAGAAACGTACTTCCTGAATTCGAACTCATGACCTCAAGATTAGATCTTAGGTCATACACCACCAAGTCACGCTCATTGTGGACATTATATGATATACTTGTTAATTAATATTTTTGATATACATATATATTAAATTTGAAATTAATTATTAAAATAGATAAATAAAATTATCAGTTAACACATATTATATTGAATCAGTCTTATATAAATTCTCTTATTCTTTAAAAGTACATTTTTCCGACCGAATAATATAATGTAAAGAAGCTTTATATCGATTTACCGCAAGGGAATTGTAGCAGCCTCGTGGGAGTTACAAAATCAAAGATGCTTCAACAACTTAGCAAAATATAGTTGTTAATATAAATGATAGGTGAATAAAGGGAAAATAGATGGATGATTATATTTTTTTTTATATATTTTTTATATATATTTACAAATAATTTTTTTAGAAAAAGTGAAATCATTAAATTATAATTTATAATTACAAAAAAAAAAAATTAAAAAATTTATCTTCCTTAAGTTCTACAGTTGTTCACCTATCATTCCTCAATTATTAATGGTATATTAGCTTAATAGTTTTATAATTAGCTAAATGGCTATTGAAATTACACTACTAAATAAGTGAGAGTTAATGAAGAATTTGAAAAATTAAACATTAATTATTCAATAAAAACGAATAGACTTTTAATTAACGTAATTTCAATCATTAATAATCTTTTGGAAAATAAAAAAGTTTAGAAATGGAAGAATATGAAAAGTTAAATATTAATAACTTTTTTAAAATGAATAAGTTTTTAATTAACGTACTTTCAATCACTCATAATTTTAGAAAATGAAGAGTTTTGAGAAGTTGATAAAATACAAAATTGGATATTATAGAATATAAAAAGTGAAACATTAATCAAGAATGTGAAAATTAAACATATTATTTACTTACGTAGATAGTTTAAAAGCCAATGACGCATATGTGGATTGTGGATAGGCGTAGGAGAAAGCTATTTCTTAATTTTTATATGTTAAAGAAATTTGGAAAGTAATAAAACTAACTCCAATTTTGCAATGTGGCTAAAACCATCATGCGGTGGTCCAAAGTGTTTTTTTTTTCTATGTAAAGTTTGAGAATGTGAATTGTGATGTTGAATGAACAACAAACAACAACTCATTCATGCACCAAAGTAAATATATATATAGAAAGTCTAAGCATGCAGTAAATATTATTCTTGTTCTCGGTCCTTTTAACGTTTTTAGATCCCGTGTTGAGATGAATTATGTTAAGTTTTTTATAATATTTTATCACGCATGCGTTAATAGTATTGCACAATTAAAATTCAAATATATTTAAATTATTATCTATTAAACATCAATTATAATTTTTATATATAAAAAAATTAATAGAAAACTAAGTTAACACCGAATCCAATCCCCTCCTAGCTCCTATGTGATTCACCATTTCCTAGCTTATTCTTGGTTTTAAAATAAGTAAACGACATGTCGACACGGTGTGCAAGAAATTAAAAAAAAACAAAGAGAGACAAAGGTTTAATCCCAAATATTTAAGACTCGATCAATGAATGAAAGCATATAAATATAGAACTTTCTCTCATTGAATGGAGGTCTTGGACCATTCTCACTTCTCTATTCATTGAGAAACAGTAAAAATACTATTCTTCTTAATTATACGTATTTCTTTCATCTTTGGTTTTAGACAAACACAATCTAACTTAAGCGTTGAAGTGTTTTTATAAGTATCAATCATTCATCCAATGAAAAAAACTGCGGACATTCCCGAGTCCCGACATCAAATAAATTCGTGAAGATAAAATTTTCACCTCCATTAATATTTAATTAATGATTCTATTACATAGGTCGACGGTGAATCAAAAGGTTGTTAGTCCCCTAGCTTTATATATAGTCTCCAATTGTTTCTTTGTTATCCCGTTGAAATAGATCATTGAGTATTGTCTGATTTTCTGATGCATTTGGATCACTGCTTGCGAAATCCCATTTAACTTTTACAATTTGGACACGTAACAAAATTTGACAAGAAAATTCTTGCTCTAAAATCAAAGGACAGAGGTTGATACTTTGACTCTCATCACACAATCTCCAATTTCCATTATTATAAAGTCTTATTATTTTCAAACATTTTAGTTTTTCTAAGCGAGGCGAAAAAAGTAAAATTTCAAAAACAAATTTCTCAAAGTAGTGATTCTCAAGTGAAAGTCCAGAAATAAAATACACACAAAGTAGCACGAATTTTAATTTTATTTAGGAGGTCGATTTCGATTTTGAGGAATTTGAAATCAATCAATGAATGGATACTAAAAAGAATCTCGAATTGCAAAAGAATCAACATCAATAATAGTCAGTTACAATTCTAAAGTTAGTGAGAAACCATTGAAAATTATGTCGCTTTGAGGAAAGATGCATGAACCGAACACGATTTTGCGTCACTCGAATCTTAGTGGGGCCTTGATTATGAAATTACACAGACTTCTTAATCATGATTACAAAGATAATTCAGGTTTAATGGTATGTCATCTAACTCAAATTTGGAATATTCTCGCTGTTATTTCTGTAATTATTATTAGGAAAATCGTGTTTCGAACGCAATGAGATGAGACATGATTTAGCAAATCCTCATCCCGATCCTGTTTCTATAATCAAAAACTTCTTAATCATGATTACAAAGATAATATAAGTTTAGTGGTATGTCATCTAACTCTAAATTTAAATAACTTATCCCAACTTATCCCGACTCACTTGAAATTTCGGGATATTTTTTTTATGACACCCATCTCATTTTCAAATCGAAACATAAAAATGTCTCAAATTCCATACCGAACACCACGCTACCATTTGGCATGGCGTACAGTGATCCACAAGCACAACCAGTATCATATTTAGTCACCGCTAAAATCCATCAAATTCAATATCAACATGATCTACTACACATTTATCATCGTAGCACAAATTTAAAACTTGAAGTTGGAAGGAAGGGAAACAAATCTTCTCAATTAACACCACCAGATTGTCGATCGGTGGTATATGGCTCAGGATCTCACCTTAAGGTCATAAGTTCGAATACAAAGATTAAACACTACCCAAATCTACAATTACAATTTACATATAGAAAAAGAGAGAACAATATTAGAGAAATTTTAAATGAACTCAAGACAGCTTTAAAAAGGATGTATTGCATTTGACATTCAATTGGATCATTCTTTTCCTAAACCTATAAATATGAGAAATCAAAACCCCTATGATGTCTCAACTTGGCAAATCGAATGACAAGGTAGCTTCTTCACCACTCTTAACTTAAGCATACTAAAGTGCATGTTTCCAGAGTAAAGGCATAATGTATTATTCAGACAACCTAGTCATGACTGTTCCAAAGGCGTATTTGACATCTGCACCAACAGAAACAAAGTACAGTAGCTGCTTTAGGTCATGGCATTTCCATTTGCCACACAATGAGTTCCACAGTCTCTTTTACGAGACTACACATAGTTTTTAAAATCATCTGGAACCTCCCTATGTTACTATCCATCAGCAAAATGCTGCTCCCTAGGGCATCCACATACTCGCAATCTGCATGTCTCATGCCCCCTGGGTTTCATAATAGACAGCTTCATAACACCACACAATTTCATTCATGCGATAAAAAAATGAAACTTGAAATGGTCCAGCTATATTAGTTTTATGAACTTGAGTCCCATCCTATTTAAGTTGAAAGAAAACCAACAGATGACGTCTCCAATCAAATGAAAAAGTGGATACTTAATCTTCACATTAACAACAGACGCTTCCACCAGAGTCTAACCTACCTACCCAATATAATAGCGGAAATGAGGGAAAATAAATATGAAAAAAAAAATAACAGTATTCCCTGATGCAGAAAAACATGGAGTGACCATGAATTCATGAACCATCATGTGATGAACAATTGAATGAAATTTTCACCAATGAGTTATTCTAAGAAGTATTCACACTGAACCTTCTATCTTTTTAAAATTATTTTCCATTTTCCTTTAGTAAAACAAAGACATTTAATCAAGAAGAGTATCGACAACAAAGCTCCAAAGTTTTCTTTAAAGAAAGGGAAAGAATACCAAACAAAAAAAAAACAAGAAAAAAATATAGAGTGAAAAGTTACAATGGGAAAAGAATCGAGGCAGAACAAAGTAAACAAGGTTCTCATCGTGATTTTGTCATCTCCTGTGCAAGAAGTGTACATACTAATGTGTGCATACATATTGGCATAAACAATAAAAGGGGAGAGAACAGAGGAATGACTAGACAGCAGTTCCTAATTATGAAAGCCATCTATGAAAGACGAGACAGTTAGCACTTCATGCAATTATTAATATTCTTCAAGGGGAAAAAATTAATAGATGATTCAATTCAATTATTCAAAAATTTGGCAGTTGGTGAATGTTAGTTTCAGAACCATAAGAGAATGTTAGAACTCAGGCTAGATCATCAACTCAAGAAACCACCAAAATCGTGCATCGAAAACATATGATAAGAAACAACCAAAATAATTTATTACAAAAACCTGCACTACCTCACAAAACAAAGTACACGAATAAAAAATCTCCATAGTTGGTCTCTAATTTCCTGCAACAACCTAATAATAAATTCTCAAATACGTAGACAGAGCACAAAAATATAACTTATCACGATCAAAAGGAAAAAACAAATAAAAACACAGCGACGTCGTATTATATTACAGCTTCAGATACTTTATAAGCAAACAAATTATATGCGCCCACAAATTAAAACTCAATTGTGGAGACTAAACTAAATAATAATCTATCAGTCAGTCAATGCATTATTCAAATCAACTAACCAACTAACTAAACATTATTTTAGAGAAATGAGAATATATATATACACATAATATGTACAATTAACTATCCAAATGAATATATAAACAGAGAAATCACAATTACGAAACTAAAACAGAAACTATAGCGATTAATAAACTAAGCCAATCTCATAGGAACCTTGTCTCTGTCAGCATCGGCCACGATCCTCGCCACCTTCTTGAAAGCAAAATGCACGCAATTCGACAAGGCGATCCAATAAATCACCTCGTAAACAAAACCAAACGCGAACTCATTCGACGACGAAGACTCATCATCGTCGCCCCAGTTTTTCCCACCGAACCCATCGAAATTCCACCCCCTTCCACCGTATCCGCCGCCGCCTCCGACGAACGGTCCGTCATCGTTCCCGCCATCGAATAACCCGTCGCCTTCGCCGCTATCTTCGGAGTCATCACCGCCGCTGTACGATCTCCGCTTGGTACGTCGCTTTTTGCGGATGAGAGTTCGGGAAGCCGTTCTGCGGGATGTGGATTTGGTGGGTGGCGGCGCGAGGGCGTCTCTGGGAAGGACAGGGGAATAGAGTAAGTAGTGGCGACGGAGAATGAATTTGGCGAAGCCTAGGGTTTGTGACGTGGCCGATGACACGGTGTCGGCGATTAGAGCGATGTCCATTTTAGGTAAGATAGAGAGAGAGGGAAGATTTAGGGTATGTTTGGCTTGGGATTCGAGGGAATTGGGGATTTTCCGAGAAAGCGAGGGAAAATGGAATGCGACTTTGATTCGGCTGGATAAGGACAAAAAGTATGTTGTTGAATTGGAAACGCAACGTGTCGTTGTGATGGCGCGTTGGAGTGACGTGTGATTTGTGTGCAATTCTGTTAGGGCGTGTGTTTCAAATGAGTGGGCTTTTTTGACTATTCCTTCGCATTTCGATTTTGTCGGGTTAATGGTTAATTTGAATTTAAGTGTTGTGAAATTTTTCAAATATAAATTTTTCTAAGTGGAAATTTATTTTTTATTTTTTAAAAAAACTTTTGAGATTAAAAAAAAAGAGAGAAGGTCCGACTATATTAAAAGCATAGCAAACAAGTTTTTATATATGTGGACTCCGGAATTCGCCAAGGGTCCTCAATCAGAATTTGTAAGTTGGGCACTAGCAATCCTGCAAAAAACAAAGTAGAGTGGACGAGAGTAGGCTACCACCGGTGTGGTGGATCCGGGTATACTCCGACGCCCAAGTCAGTGGCACGAAATAAATTTGTAAAGTGGGAAAGCAAGGTTGAATATTACCTCTACTTCCTTTGTTTGGCCGTGAGGGCCGTTGTAATATATGAGGGGATCAAGGATTGAGAGCATGAAGTATTAGGGTGAGAGAAATGAGACTTGAATGAATTCTTCCCGTATTCTTTTCATATTTATAGATAAAACATGATCTGATGTTGGTGTATTTGGTAATGGTTTTGGAGTAAGTGAGGATTAATGCTAGAATTAGGTTAAGTGGAGTGGTGGGTGATTAATGCTAGAGTTAGGTGGAGTGGTCATGCTTTTTGTTAGTTTATGATTTAATTGTAATCAAATAATACATAATTCTTTGGGCTTTGGTCCTTATTTTCGGGCCTAACATGCTGATGGGCTTAAGGTGAAAGACAGTTTTACCCTTGGACCAAATTTGGCCCATACAGTTTGTCTATTACTCTCTAAGTCAAAGAATTTTTGTTTTAGAGAGTATATTTATTCGTGTCGTATGTGAAAAAAGAGCGTAAGAGTGTATTACCTTCTGCCAAATGTCGTACCAAAATATATACAAAAACGTGGGTTTCTGTTTGCATGCATCTGAGGAAGTTTTTTTAGCTTCTTGACTTATCTAGGGTCATGGAGTACGGGTCTTTGACCGAACTGAAATAGAGTTTCAGGAGTTCATGAGTCCAGGGGAATGTTCCTTGTCGACTGAACCAAACGGTAGTTCAGGAGTATGCTTTGATTCGACATGAGTCCAGGGGAATGTCCCTTATCGACTGAACCAAACGGTGGTTCAGGAGTTTACTTGACTCGACATGAGTCCAGGGGAATGTCCCTTGTCGACTGAACCAAACGGTGGTTCAGGAGTTTACTTGACTCGACATGAGTCCAGGGGAATGTCCCTTGTCGACTGAACCAAACGGTGGTTCAGGAGTTTACCTGACTCGAAATGAGTCCAGGGGAATGTCCCTTGTCGACTGAACCAAACGGTGGTTCAAGAGTTTACCTGACTCGACATGAGTCCAGGGGAATGTCCCTTGTCGACTGAACCAAACGGTGGTTCAGGAGTTTACCTGACTCGACATGAGTCCAGGGGAATGTCCCTTGTCGACTGAACCAAACGGTGGTTCAGGAGTTTACCTGACTCGACATGAGTCCAGGGGAATGTCCCTTGTCGACTGAACCAAACGGTGGTTCAGGAGTTTACTTGACTCGACATGAGTCCAGGGGAATGTCCCTTGTCGACTGAACCAAACGGTGGTTCAGGAGTTTACCTGACTCGACATGAGTCCAGGGGAATGTCCCTTGTCGACTGAACCAAACGGTGGTTCAGGAGTTTACTGACTCGACATGAGTCCAGGGGAATATCCCTTGTCGACTGAACCAAACGGTGGTTCAGGAGTTTACCTGACTCGACATGAGTCCAGGGGAATGTCCCTTGTCGACTGAACCAAACGGTGGTTCAGGAGTTTACTTGACTCGACATGAGTCCAGGGGAATGTCCCTTGTCGACTGAACCAAACGGTGGTTCAGGAGTTTACTTGACTCGACATGAGTCCAGGGGAATGTCCCTTGTCGACTGAACCAAACGGTGGTTCAGGAGTTACCTGACTCGACATGAGTCCAGGAGATGGTGAAGATCTCTAGGTTTTCCACGTGTCATCAAATAGAGCAAAACCTAACGGCAAATACGAGGCGTCTTTTTGGCGGGAAAATAAACCGCCTCAAAGTAGTATAAGAGTGGCTTCGTAGGTTCATTTGCTTCATTCACACTTATCAGCGAGTTGGGAGAAAGCTTCAAAGTTTCTAAGGTACTCTTCATAACCTTCTTCATGTTCTTCATTTCCTTTCAATGTTCTAGAGTAGATTCAAACTTTTCTAAGCCAATTTACGTAGTTTGATCTCTTGAAACTAAGTTAGTTTGGTGGAATTTTGTTTGGAGAATTGGTAGTGAGTTTGATCTTTAGGAAACATAATCCCTATGAAATTTTTGTTTATTAGCTAATTAGTGAAAAAATGTCGAGTGGAGACTCCTTAGATAGCTTAGGCAAGCAAATTGATACATATGTAGAAGAGTCGTCGAGTGAACCCACTGAATAGGCATCAATGAGGGAATGGGCGCGTCAAGAATTCTTCGAAGAAGAACCAGTTACTGTTTTGTCGAGCCAAGTTCCTATGCTTGCGATTCCTATCAGGTCAATAGCAGCAATAGGGGAGTCGAGTGGTCCGGTTAGCATAAGTGAACCGACCAATTTATTAACAAAAAACCCAGCAAGTCGAATGACAGAAAGTCTGCTAATGGAGCTTAGGTGTAAATATAGATTTCCAAAGTCGATGGAATTAAGGGTTCCTTTGCCGACTGAAAGGATAGACTACAAAGTTGACGGGTGGATTGGATTTTATGTACGGCCCTTTACTGATGGTCTCAGGTTTCCTATTCCAAGGTTAGCTTGGGAGGTTTTAGATCACTATGGGATTGCTCCTTCGCAGTTGATGCCTAATGCTTGGAGGATTCTGTTGTCGATTGAGTGCTTATCTTTCGAAAAAAGGTTTATTTTTTGAAGTGAAGGACATCGTATATTCATACTACTTGAAAAAGCATTTAACCGAGAAAGGGAGGTATACTTTGTATCTTCGTCGAAAGAGAGAACAATTAATAATGGGTTTGCCGACAAACGATAGGGGTAATTGGCAGTCTGATTACTTCTTCGTGAGGAATGAGGGGGTTTTTGGGTCGACTGGAATGGGTCGTGTCTCTGAGTACTGGAGTTTAATTAGTGAGTATCGATACTTTCTATATAATGATATAGTGTAATACTGATTGTCGTATGCAGCTAATCAACTTGTTATATGTCTTGCAGGTCCTTTCAAAAACAGGTCATTCGACAGAACCCCCAAAATCCTTTCTAACTGAAGACTACTGACATTGTACTGTTACTGCTTCTGTTTGGCTTGTCTTTGCCACTTTTCTTCTTTTTTGTTTTTTTTTTTCTTCAAAACCTGTGAATACAAAACAGAACAAACACGAAAGGATGCAAAATGTGTTACGTGTATGCATGTATGAATGTTCTTATCCCGTCGGGTTAGGTCTTCTGTCAATTTTCTTGATGACTGCTTAGTCTTCTTTTCTTCAGCCAAGCTACCGCTTCAATCTGTCTACGTTGATCGGCTTGGTGAACTAATTCCCTTCCAAGTCTGACATTTTCACTGCCTCTATTTCCCAATTTCTGAATGTCTATCTTATCTTTTCTGTTTGCTTATTTCGAAGGTTCCCTGTGTCCATCACTGGATTCCATAGTACCAAGGTTGAATACTTTTCTCAAATATACTCATATGCAGAAGAGTTTCAGCGAAATGAACGTCTTTATTATCGTTGAGAAAAAGAGTTCAAACAAGTAACAAAATCAATGTCTTTTTAAAAAAAAACTGGATCAAATAGACTAGGAGGAACATCTCCATCATCCGCAGCACTGCCTTCTTCCTCGGCCTATGGTTCTTCACTGTCATCCATGTAAGAAGCTTGGTGGTTTAGAGTTTCTTTTCATGGGTTGGGTATTTTATGGGAATCTATGAGATCTTGAATTTCATGTCTGAGGCGGGTGCAGTTGTCGGTGTCATGGCCATGTAGCTGGTGGAAGTGACAATAAAGGTTCACATTTATGTGTGGTGGTGGGGGGTGCGGAAGTGACTTGCCTTCTAAGGGTTTCAAGATTCCTTGTCCCTGTAACTTTTCAAATACCTCCGACAAAGGCCTACCAAGGTTGGAGAATTGCCTGTTTCTGATGGCAGCGACTTCGGCCGCAGCGGGCTTGGCCTCAGAATGCCCCCCAAAAGTCCTCCTATTCTGGCCATAGATCTTTCTGTTCTCAGCTTCTTCTTCTTCTATATCCATGACAGTTTCCCTCAACTGTCGAAAATCAGAAATCATCGAAGTCATCCTCCTCAGCTTACTATAAATAGAGGGCTTAGTACCATTGATGATCATTTTGATTTGGTCCTTCTCTGAGGACCGAGTCTGCATTTTCAAAAGCTGGCTTCTCCAGCGATCTACATACTCCTTGAAGCTTTCTTCCGGCTTCTGCTTAGTGTTCTCCAAATCTCGGAGTGACAAGTCAATCTCTAAGTCTGTAACATACTGCTTCAGAAAAGCATCAGCTAGTTCCCTCCAATCTTCCTTAACCTTCTTCTCAAGGCTATGATACCAAACCACAGGTGCCCCCTCGAGTGACATCCCAAACATCTTTTGGACTTGGCGCTGTGATAGGCCCACTGAACTCATGACTGAGACATATTGCTGCAGGTGGACTCTCGGGTCTCCATTCCCATTAAACTTGGCCATGTCGGGCATTCTGAACTGAGCAGACAACTGTTCCTCAAAGGTCATCGCCTCATAGTCTAGTAAGTCTTCATCCTTACCCTTCATCTTACGGGTAACAGACTCTATCTGGTCACGGAGTTTCTGCAATTCTGCCGGAGACCCAACTTTTCTCCCAGTGATATAATCAACCATATCATCATCAAAACCGGGGATGTCATCCCCCAATCCATTCGGAGTCTCCTCACGTCTTACATTCTCAGAGTTTCCCCCAGCACGTGGCACGGCCATATTTGTCATGGCAACAGTCAAGGCTTGCAACTGTTCGGTAATCTTGGCCAAACCATTTTCCAACTGATCTATCCGGGATACCTCATTATCGGATGTACTCATGTCTGTTACCGGTATTTTGGTGAGTCTTCCCTCTTCCCTAACCCAACGAGAGTCTATGATGGCTTTTAGAACACAATGGTTAGCATGATGTATGTATGCATGAGGTGCGTGAGATGCATGTAACATATATAACATACTAAATCAATTAAAATTTTCACACAAATCGGCCTGTTATCATTTTAGAAGCTTTCGGGCTAATTGTCATAGAAGTGAACTCATCCCAGTTTAAATGGCCCAACAAGTTCACGTCTCATGGCAAGGAGCCCAACTAAATCCAAATGGTAACATTCCGAACACAAGCACAAGGTGGCTCATCAACACTTAGAAGCCTTCGGCCCAATTGTCATAAAATACGTTCTTGTCCCAGTTTAAATGGCCCAACAAGCCCATATCTTATGACAAATAGTCCAAATGAATCCAAACGATGATGTTCCTAAACACAAGCATAGAAGAGAGATAATGCAAACATAACATAACAATTTTTACATAATGGCCCATCAACATTTCAGAAGCTTTGGGCCTAATAGTCATACGGTACGAACTTGCCCCAGTTTAAATGGCCCAGCAAGCCCGCATTTCTGACAATAGTCCAACCGCATCCAAATGAGGATGGTCCACAAGCACATACTCAAGGAAATAATTGTTACTTTAACCATACAAACCGGTCTATGGGTGGGTTAGCAAGAGTATAGACAAAGGCTCTCACCGGCGAAGGATGGCCCACAACTAGGTCTCCCCACTCAAGGGTTCGAGCAACAAGTGAGCGCACCCTTTTTTATACACTAAGGTACGTGCCAATGAGCTATGGTGTGTGACGGACTGTCAAATGGATTTCCCGTTGTAGATTCCCCAGAGGGAAGGTGGAGCGAGGCTCACTTAAATACCCAAGCCTCTTAGGCTCTTATCGCTTGGTGTCAGGAATAAACAACGAGTCCTCCAAATTAGTCCATCACAAAAGGCTACGAGTAGATGGCTATCTAGGTGCCTTCACAGCTTTTCCTTCTAGAAAGGTAGTGAGTGAAGGAAGACACCAAACCATTACCTAGCCTCAAAGTGCCTTTGATTAAACCCTCATTTTATCCACTATAGACACGGTCAATTAAAACATAAATCCAAACATTACAAGACAATATTCGGGGCCGATTCTATATCCCCAGTGGAGTCGCCAGACTGTAGGCAACAGAACCTGGGCGACGCATGCTGTCCTAGGCTCGGGACCTAGTCGGGAGTACGGAGTAGCCACGGGGGACTAAACCGGAGAATAATGGAGTCGCCACCCGGTGTGAACCGGGAAAATGAGATTTAAGGCCGCACTCACCCCTCGCAAGGGAAGACCTCAAACCGTTGGGTTCGGAATGGTCCCTTACTCATGTCACTTGTAATGAAAGGATTTATATAATAATTTAAACAAGTTGAAGTAACACTTATTTCTAAGGGTATCATGCTTCTAAATTCACATTTATAAAATAAAATATGCGCCTAAATATACATGTATTTCACATATAAGATTGCATGCTTCGAAGTACATTAAATCAACAAACAGGCAATTTCATTGGCATGTTGTATTCATGGAAACGCAAGCACATACTAACCACACAAGCACACATAAAGGCGAATCAAATGATGGTGAACATGTGATTTCATAGACATATCATAAACAAATAGCCATTACATGTCCATGCACAAATAAAAGGGTCAACTAAGTACATAATGCAAAATGACGCTTAGGGATGCAATTAGGCATTAAAGTGAGCATGCTATGACATGGTGCAAAAGAAGATAGATATAGACACAGACGCACATGTGATGAAAATGACTCAATTTAGTGTATTCGCGTTCGTGTAGCGTTCGCAAACGCGTTCGAACGATAAACAGAAGGTTCGCGTCCGTATAGCGTTTGATAACGCGTTCGAACGGGACCAGACAGAAAACATGCGTTCGTGCGGCGTTTCGGAACGCGTTCGAACGGTTTACAGCAGTGACCTCCAAAATGCAGTAAACAACATGACACATACATGAACATATGAATATATGACTTCTCGTACATAACAACAGATTAAGGGGCGCAGCAAATCATTGTAGCAAAGGTAGCTTTTAGGCATTTTCATCCCTCAAAGTGGAGGACCTTTGATCTCACTTGATAAGCCCATGCGCAATGCAATATGATGCATGAATTTTCAAAAAGACATTATGAAGCGAATGACTAAATAAAAGAGGCGCGGCGAAGTACTGCCGTAAAGGTGGCCTTTTGAGGCTCTTTGTCTCTCAAGGAGAGGACCTTTAGACCAACATACTAAGCCCATGCGCGTCACATCACAATACATGAAATAAAGACAATAAAAGTGTAGGACTTCACATGCCCGATTGAACGTACATTCAACCCAAACACACTTCGTCCGGCGCGGCGAAGTAGTGTCACAAAGGTGGCCTTTTAGGCTCTTCGTCTCTCAAAGAGAGGACCATTGGACTAACTCACTAAGCCCATGCGCGTCACATCACAATACATGAAATAAAGACAATAAAAGTGTAGGACTTCATATGCCCGATTGAACGTACATTCAACCCAAACACACTTCGTCTGGCGCGGCGAAGTAGTGTCACAAAGGTGGCCTTTTAGGCTATTCGTCTCTCAAAGAGGGGACCTTTGGACTAACTCACTAAGCCCATGCGCCCGATCACATCATAACATAAATAAATAACATGCGGAAATTAAAAGACGGAATAATAAAGTGCGAATAATCAAAATAACATAAAGCGAAATGTGCGCCGTTTACTCAAGTGGTACGTGGAGTTGTATCCCAAGTACAGACCGCACTACCGTCCATTCGGAATCGGCTACGGAATTTACGTATGGGTTTCCATCATATATACCACGAGAGACGACGTATTTTCCGTTTTAATCAATGGCCACAACACACATCACATGCAAACAATATTCAATAAATAATTAAAACGCAATTAAAAGAATCAATAAAAATCAAATAAAAAACAAGTGTGAAAGGTACCCTCAGGTCTAACCTTTTTAAGTCGTCTTCCGGACTCGCGTTCGGAAGGGCTATCACTCCGCAACTTTTTCTGGTTCACTGGTTTGCGTTTTACCTCGCTGTTTCACTGTTTTGCTCGCTGTTTTCACTCCGTTTTGCTGCTATTTCGCTGCCGCTTCGCTGCTCACTGTTTCAGGTACATTTAGGGACTATTTTGTGCGGTTTTGGGGCTGTTTTGGGGTATTTTCGGGGACTGACTTACTCACTGTTTGGCTTACTGTTGAGGGGCTGTTTGGCTTACTGTTTTATGGTGATTTTCAGTGATGGCAGTGAGGGTTTATGTGCTCGGTTTGGGCAGTGGCGTGTTATTTGTGGTTTGGCTGGTCAGGTGTTTAGATGGGCTGCTGCATCAAGGGTTTATGTTTGTTTGTTGGTTTCGGCTGGGTGGGGACGTGTGAGTTATTATGAGGCAGTGACGTGAGTAAGGAAGGTTACGTGTTGAGGGCTATGAAGGCTAATTGAGTGAAGGGTTTATGGCAGGCTGTGAGTTGGCTATGCGTGAAGGCTATTGGTTTGTTGGCAGGCGTGAATGGCTTGTGTTTGTGGAGTTGTTTGTGTGGCAGTGGGCAGTGAGTGGTTAGGTGGCGAGCTATTAGGGCTTGGTCATTGTTGTTGTGGCCGTCTGTCTTGTGTTAGATGGCTCGGCTGAGGGTTACGTGATGAGGGGCTTCTGTGTGAGGGTGTGTTACGTGAAGTTTAGGGTTTGAGTGAGGGGCTGCTACGAAGTTGAGAGTGTGTGGCTAAGAGGGAGGCTTGATCGCCGAGAGTTGTGAAAGTACTGGGCTGTGTGTGATGGTTTTGAGGGTTGTTTAGGTTAAGTTTTTTTTTTGAGGGAGAGTGGTGCCGTGAGTGAGTGTTATCCCCTAGGGTTGAAATTAGTGTGTGTTTTATAGTTGGGGGAATCAATTAGGGTTTGCATGGCTTAATTAGGAAGTAAAATTAAGTATATTAGGTTTATTATTTTAGGTAATGGAATTGTGTATTTTAGGTGATAATATCTTTAATTTAGGTGATTGATTTGTTTAATTAGGTGAGTGATTTATTAAATTAGGAATTAAATTATTTTGATTGATTTTAATTTGGAAGTGAATTATTTAATTTTGGTATTTGATTTTTGATTTATTTGATTTAATTTTAATTGCAATTAATTTAATTTATTAATTTAATTGGTTTGTAATTTAGATTTAACATTTAATTCATTTAATTGATTATTTAATTTCAATTTAGTTTATATTTGTGAGTTAATTAATTTTAATTTGTGAATTTAATTCAAAATTTGTGACATATATTTTAAATGTTTTAATTATTTTGATTTGTGACATATATTAATTATTTATTTGGATGTGATTTAATGGGCTTGGGCTAAGGTTAAGTTTTAAAACGGAGATCCAACAGCGAACCCGAAGCTAAACACGTGAACTAAATCCGACAAAACCGTCAATTCTTGACTCTTCCCTTCCGACGTCCGTTTTCCGCGATTTCCGCGACTTAAAAGATAGTGCCTCCAAATGAGGCTCATCATCGGGTTTCACATGCAAAAATGCAATGCCTACAATTGTGAAGCCGTGTGGGTGATAAAAGTAGTTCCAACTATTTTTGGAGGTTTATGTTGGAACTACGAAAGGTAGAATTCTCTTCTTCCAAAGCTTTCAATCTGTCTTGTAGCATGGCCAATTGTGATGCCACTGGATCAGGTGTTTGTTCATTGCTTGAAGTCATGAGTGACTAAGCGGTGAGTGTTTATATGGTGGAAAGCCTCTGTCTGCAAATTATTGCTAGGGCCCCACGGTGGGCGCCAAATTGTGGACTCCGGAATTCGCCAAGGGTCCTCAATCAGAATTTGTAAGTTGGGCACTAGCAATCCTGCAAAAAACAAAGTAGAGTGGACGAGAGTAGGCTACCACCGGTGTGGTGGATACCGGGTATACTCCGACGCCCAAGTCAGTGGCACGAAATAAATTTGTAAAGTGGGAAAGCAAGGTTGAATATTACCTCTACTTCCTTTGTTTGGCCGTGAGGGCCGTGTAATATATGAGGGGATCAAGGATTGAGAGCATGAAGTATTAGGGTGAGAGAAATGAGACTTGAATGAATTCTTCCCGTATTCTTTTCATATTTATAGATAAAACATGATCTGATGTTGGTGTATTTGGTAATGGTTTTGGAGTAAGTGAGGATTAATGCTAGAATTAGGTTAAGTGGAGTGGTGGGTGATTAATGCTAGAGTTAGGTGGAGTGGTCATGCTTTTTGTTAGTTTATGATTTAATTGTAATCAAATAATACATAATTCTTTGGGCTTTGGTCCTTATTTTCGGGCCTAACATGCTGATGGCTTAAGGTGAAAGACAGTTTTACCCTTGGACCAAATTTGGCCCATACAATATATAAGTAGGCAAGGGTGTCATTATGCTCTGTTAAGCATGTAACAAAATCCAGGTCCAGTCCGGTCTGTCCAGGATAAAAAAAAAAACACAAAACCCATGCTCGGGCCCTAAAATTATATATATATAATTTTTTTGCCGACAATGTACACTATTTTTCGTAACTGTTATGGAATCTGTATTCACCAACAATATAAGAGGCGAAACATTCAGGACAATTCGTAAAGTCATTTAACACATTTTATTTGACTCAAGTGTGAATTTGGCTTTCGACACAACCAATTATGAGGAAAAAGCAATGTGCGAATTTATGTTGTTATGGTATCTTAAGTCATAACTAGGTTAAAGTCTCATGATTTCCTAAATTTATATTCGAACTACAATGACAATGTGTATGGGCCAAATTTAGGCTAATGGCCAAAACATCATTATGTCTCAGTGGACACTTAGGCCCAAACAACAAATGAGCTTCCAGCAAGCTCACTTGCTCGAGATCATGTCTCATGGTCTTCATCTAGCCCAAATGAACATGAGCTTCTACCAAGGCCTAATCAACATGGGTTTTAGTCCACACTAGAGCCACATTCGACATGTGTAATCCATACGACATGGGCATTCCAGTTGACAAATACTTCTAGTTGACACCTGGTCTACTGGGTTAATATATATTTCAAACGCAAAACTATCGACAACCAGTTTTTTTCAGCATACCAATTGGTATACTCTCAAGCTCATTCTAATCCCAGTCTATTAGAATACTTCCAGCTAACACCTATTGGGATTAGACTGTTCATCGCATGACCATCAACAGTCGCTCCTAACAGCCCTGAGCCTACACACATGACTCACATATTGGGCCCACGAGCCCATATACTCACAAAGGTAAGAGGTCTGCACGAACAAATAGTCTCCAACAAATACAAGTCATATTACTTAATGTCTCAATCAACATTGACACATATCATGCAATGTCCCAATATATATTATCCGCTAGTGTACATACGACTAATTCATTTTCAAATAATGATACTAAGTAGTTGGATTAAGACAGACTAACTACAAAATACAATAATCAAAGTCCAAATACAATTGGGATTACACATAATCCCGAATACCTAGGCACTCCGAACTCAATCCCAACTCAAATGCTCTATCCTAATATGATTTTGAATACAACTATTCCAATTAATCATAATTCCACTAAGAGGCTACTTTCACATCATATAAAATGAGAGAATGTCAAAAGGATTGAGGCATTCAAGTTTTGGCTCTCACATTCGAGTTCTCAAAGCATATAACTCTCTAAATACCAGCCTGCCGCCCCTACATCAATAAATTACGGAGATCGAGGTAACATTTTTTCTTGTTCATCCTCTTTTCCGCTCATCACCCTTGTTGACTTGAGCGCCAGAGTGCCTACGGAATCCACCAGACGGTGGGTAGTTACTCTACACTCTCTCTACCTTTGTTTTGCAGTATCGTTGATGTCCCATCTTAAGTATTCTCGATTATTGACTAAATGCGAAATTCACCGTCCACACAGTGTATCTGTGTATGTACATCCTTATAGTATTTTATATTAATGAAATCTAAATGTCTGTTTTAATTAATAAAATCTTTCATTGACCTTTTAAAAAATTGGATTGTAATGAGGAAATTCACATGCAAATGAGATATAAAAAAGCTAACGAAGAAGGCGGAGATTGCGGTTCAAGTTTTAGACAATAGGCAGCCCGCATTCATGGACTCGGATCTTCAAATATCAAAACCCACCAACACTCCCATGATATAAATTAAAATGCTGCCTTCGCCTTTGAGTTCACTAACAGCAAAACCTTTGTAGGCCACATCGAGAGAGAAAAGAAGAGAAGCAATGGTTTCTTTGAAGTTACAGAAGCGGCTCGCCGCTAGCGTGCTCAAGTGCGGACGTGGCAAGGTCTGGCTGGATCCCAATGAGATCAATGAAATCTCCATGGCCAACTCCCGTACGTCTTGCTTTTGTAAATTCATCATTTTCGTTTATCTATCCTATTGATTTATGTGATTTTATGGCCTGATTATGTGAATGAAAGACTTTATGAACCCTAGATCTGATGGAATGATTTTGTTGTGACGGCTTACTTGCATTGCATGTTATTTGCATTGATGTAAGAGATATCCCGTTGTTGCATCATCATTTATTTTAGGTTAATTCTTAATTGATACGGGGTTTAGTTAATCAAAGATTAGTGGCAGTTTAATTTTCATGCCATTAAGATTAAGAAATGGGTATTTGGTGATATTATTGGTGGTGGTTGATTTTTGGAGCATAACAATGATTGTATTTGATGCTTCTTCTTAATTTTGAAAGAAGTATCGCAGCTGCACTAAGCACTTCTCTATATCCTTAGTCATTTTTAATTGTTGATTTGTATTTTGAGTATGCATTCACTTATTAATGTTCTCAGAATTCATTTGTTTAGCAAGTTTATTTATTTAATTGTTGATCTTAATAGTGTTCTTTAGTTAACCCAATGACTATTTTTTTCGACTGAGTATGTTGTATTGTTAATGTGTTTAAATTGTATATTATGATCACCGAGTGCAGGGCAGAACATTAGGAAATTTGTCAAGGATGGTTTCATAATCAAGAAGCCCACAAAGATCCACTCTCGTTCTCGTGCTCGCAGAATGAAGGAGGCCAAGAGGAAGGGTCGTCACTCTGGATATGGTATGGTTTAGCCTGAAAATTTTCACGGATTGGGTTTCTCTATTTTGTCAGTAATGCTAAAGTGTTATTTCATCTCTTTCAGGTAAGAGAAGGGGTACTAGGGAGGCTAGGCTTCCCACCAAAATCCTCTGGATGAGGAGGATGCGTGTGCTCAGGCGTTTACTACGCAAATACCGTGAGTCGAAGAAGATCGACAAGCATATGTACCATGACATGTACATGAAGGTCAAGGGTAATGTGTTCAAGAACAAGCGTGTTCTCATGGAGAGTATCCACAAATCCAAGGCAGAAAAGGCAAGAGAGAAGACTCTTTCCGACCAGTTTGAGGCTAAGCGAGCCAAGAACAAGGCCAGCAGGGAGAGAAAGTTGGCCAGGAGAGAGGAGCGTCTAGCACAGGTAAATTAGTGGAAATATTATACATGAATAGCTTTGTTTGATCGGATCACTAGTACCTGTATTTCGAGTATCCTCTTTTCATGTAAAAATTTCATGGTTACTTGCACTAGCTTTTACTCGTGTTTGCATAATATTGTCTGTCCTTCTAGTTTCCTTGCGAACTAATTTTTTGCATTCACAGGGGCCTGGAGAGAAGGCAGCACCAGCACCAGCACCTCAACCAGCTGAGTAAGAAACTTGAAATATTACTTGATTTGTGTAATCGTGGGTCTGCAATAGTTCTAACTATATTTGGACTCTACTTTTGTAGGGGAGCTGCTAAGAAAGCCAAGAAGTGATCGCTGATGCATCGGTGATGGAGACTGAAGATTGATGATAACCCATATATGTTAATGATGGTTCTGATCTCTATATAGGAGTTTGTTTCGTGTTATTTTGTTTTCTGTTTAATGGCAAATTATTTATTTATAAAGCCTGGAATTTTGGAACCTAATCAATTATAGTAATTTCTTTTTATATGTCGAATGATGAGTATTATGTTCATCTTATCTGTTTTTGAATTCTCTGTGCATGTTATTGTTGATCCTTATAGCCTTGATTCCCAACTACTTTATCAGTGCTTCTGGATGTTTTATTTACTTGTGTGCAATTTTACAATTCTTCTGCTAGTTACTTGCACGTCACTGTGTTTTTGAGTCAAGTTTTCTTGTATTAGTCACAGTCGCATCCTTGGAGCCCAAGATAATTTAGTCAATTTGACAATCTATATTATCGATATTTTTTATAATCAAATCATCATTAAAATCTGTTAGTTTTTTGGGAGTGCGTATCATTCTTTGAGATAATTTTTTTTTAGTGGAAGTTTTAATAAGACCTTGAGGCTATTCAGTTAAAACCGCAATGGAAAATGCAGATATATTTTTTACCAGTTAATGAAAATCCGGTGGTCGTAATTTTTTTTATAAGAAAAAGTTTATATGATTGAAGGTAATTGTCTAATTGACAAGCAAATGACATGGAAACTGTTGTATGCTTCGGCTCGAGTACTGAACGCCAGTCGAATGATTTTGAAGGCAGAGGCCAATGTTTTAGATAATAAGCCCAAGCTTCCTATCTATTTGTTAGTTCAAATTTATTTTTCTCATTTCCTGTTTCCATTTTTGCTTCTTTTTTTTTTTGGGGACACTGTTGTTTCGTCTCCCCCCTGCTACGATTTTGTAGCTTCCATATGATGTGAAGTCTTATCCAGTCTCATGCATCAAGGATCCATCAGTTTTAACTGTTAAACTCTATTTGGCATGCTAACTAATGTCTCTATCCATGATCTAAACTTGTTAATTATATTCTGCCGTGTGTTGGCTGCCAAGAATCTCGGTGATGAAGCTTACACCAACTTCTTGGATCACACATATTATTCAATTTTCTATTTATGTTTTCATGACTTTGTACACTAAATATTTTAAATAAATTCACTTATAATATTTTCTCACATTATCCAGTATCGCATTACCAACTTCATCAAAATCCAACAAAACACAAAAGCTAATAAAAATTTATGCTATTAGCTATATGTAGAACATTTGGTAGTCCCACGTCGGACTCTTATAGTGAAACCAATGGTTTAGAATCGGCTATTTAAAATCCGCAAGCCAATTGACTAAAATTTTAACCCAGTCCTGTCAGGGTTGAAGGGTGACTCGTCGATGAACGTTTCGTGACGGCGGGTCATGCCAACTCCTTATACAACGAACACAACTACTTACGACGAGTGAGTTTCCACCCTACTTCGGTGGGCTTGCCCGTCAATTTTTGGAAGCCCTCGCCTCTGGGCTGGGGCTCACAGATAAATGTTAAAATACCAATACTATTCTTGTAGTACCTTCTCTACTTGAGGTTTGATCGATCAAATTTGAAACATATTATCACACTCTTATCACATTTTACTATTCTTGTACTATCACACAATTACAGGCTTCTTTTTCAAGTTCCCCGATTAACAGTTCTATCATCTTCTTATACATAGGCATATAATGATCATTAATCATCGTTCTTGAAAGCCGGATTTTATTGTACAGTTCTCTTGGTGTCTCGTATATACCAACTCGTGCCTCGACTGGACTATCACCGTCCAAGTTTGTAGTATCGGATGGAGGTATAGAGACAAGGTGCATGATTCTCCCTGGGGGATAAAAGTGATGGCTTTCTGTAACATCAGATGAAGAAATGGCTGTTCTGCTATCTGAAGCTTCCGCTAGAACGTTTTCTTCTTCTGTAATTTCTTTTACTGCAGCTGCTTCTTCCTCCTGTGCTTGAACATCAACTTTGTTTTCCTGCCTCTTTAGTTCCTTCTCCAATTCATACCATAACTCCCCTTCAGTAATGTTTTCCACATTGGATGTAGTGATGTGTCCGTCAACTGAAATAAGTTCCTCGTCTTCATCTGTATTATCATGTCCAGATCCACCAGTTGAACAATGATATTCTACTTCAGTGTGGACACAGTCATTGGATACCACCGTTGTCACGCAAGCTTCAGAACAACTTTCAGTTATTAGAGGAGCTTCAGGAACATCCTCTACTTTGGAGTTTGACAATGGACCCACAGCACGTCGACGTGGACCAATGCAAGACCACGATGACAGTGATGAGCGGGTTCTGACAACAGCTTCAGCAACATTCTTTGCACCCTTCATAACAACCTAAAATTTACAAAGCAGAAATAGAGGAGACAACTCAGGGGGGAGAAGCTGCAGGAAGAATTTCGGATGGATGTTTAATATTCTACCAGTATTTAGTTGCAAGGAACATCTCAATTGGTAAATCAAAAGATTAAAATAATAGGTCAGGGTAACCCATTATGAAAGTTGTATACTCTATGAGTGACCTAGACCTTACCTGAGTACTGTTGGAGACAGGTCGTAGAAGAGCGCCTGCACCAACAACCCTAGCTCTTGCACTGGCAATAGAAGGTAAACGAGAACCCAAAGCAGATGCCGAGCGATAAACAACATTCAGGACCCTTGTACGTTCGACCTGATCTCTCAAATCATTTAACCAAGATGATGCTGTAACCTGATTGACATTTACCAAGATGACGTTCCAATGAGAATAATGGCATTAATTAAAAACAAGATGGGAAGTTAAATCATCAATGTTATATAGAATAGAGATAGCAGTTTCTAGTCAAGAGGAACGGACACAGCACCTCAGAACGAAGATCATCAATAGAAGCAGTTGAGAATGTAGGCACCAGATCAGATCCATTAATAAGAGTAGTAATGAAGTGCTTGCCTGATTCTGCCAAATCCCACGTCATACATGCAGCTGCAAAATTAAATGGTACTTCAAGCATTTAGGTATAGAATATTGCACACACTAAAGCAGAGTTAGTATCACATACACATGGGACAAAGAAAGGCGGAGAAAAGCAAAGTGGCCAATAAATACCTGGTGCAAATGCGAAACAAGTACAAGAGGAGAACTCTTTCTGTTCCCTCAGAATATAAGTTAACAGCGCTGCAGTACCCCCACCCAGTGAATGCCCAACAATCTAGATATGAAAGTGAAGCATTGGATAAGAAGTCTGCTTACAGAGGATAAATAAGAAACTTGTAGCAATAATTCTGAACAATTCCAATTAAATTATTATAACAATACATTAATTTGTTATGCAGAGGGCTTTATGCCCAAATGATTGAAGGATTATAATCAACATATGCATCAATTACCTTAACTTTGTAGTCGGGATATTCACCAATAGCCTTGAGCAGGCAAGGAGTACTAATCTTTGCTATCCAACGAGCTGCAGCAACCATTCCACAGTGTGCGTATCCTAAAACCAAATTGCTTATCCCACCGTCATGTAAAACTGAATGGTGGAAAGGGACCACTGCACCAGTTACTGCTGTTAGTGTATCTTTGATGCTATGAGTACCACGAATCAATAGAAGGAAAGAGTTTGAACTTTTATCCCGTATAATTGTGAAAGCAGGCTTCAGAAGCTGCAATCATTGTGGTAACATTAAAGCATCACTCAACAATTCAAAATCAAATAGAACAGAATTTGGAAATTCAGTTTTATTAAAAAAAAAAAGAATTACTTACCAACATTTGAAGCCATATGAAATTATAACTTCTTTTTTCATGTAAACATATCAAGGGAAAAGTTGACAACAACATTTTTACACAACATTGAGTTGAATACAACATCAAACTTCCTTTATCAATAGTCCAAGCTGAGTATAAAATATTCCTAGCACTGAATTTGGTACATAGAATCAGAGATTTTGAATTGAAATTAACAAGAATTAGAAAAACCGGTCCCTAGTATTAATAAAAATGTGACATTACACTCTATGAACAAAATCTAAAGCCACCATACACACCTAACAAGAAAAAGACTAATTTAATTCAAGAAGTTGAGTAAAAAAAAATTGCATTCAGATCATGACAAAAAATAAAAGGAATAGCAGAGAGTAACCTACCCCTGCCTTTGGTTTCTGAAGTAGGACTTCCTCTTGAGAGTAACCAGAAGATTCTAAAAACACCGGAAATGGCTTCTTTGAGAAGAGCATGCAGAGGGTCAATAATCTCAATAAGTTATTCAATTCTGCAACAATTTCCGGGCCTTTTAGTTGTGCACTGTCGTTACCAGCATATAAACTCGCAACATGCAAGTTACCCTGCAAATTAGATAACACTTAATAACATCACAAATTAAGGAAAACAAGAACACAAATATTCAGTAACTCGCAATACAGAGTAAAATCTTGACCATTACAGCGGGCAGACAAATTAGATGAGCAAGATCACCAACAATACAATTTACTAACGCATTTCAAGAACATAAATATATCATCGGATATGCACTTGAAACTTTAAGACCACAAAATTATATACATTTTTCATTTGAAAATGAAATTAAAAAAAAAAAAAAAAAATCTTGAGCTAACAAAATACCTAAAGTAACAGTCAATAAAATCTTATGACACACAATTCGAGTTGATTAATAAAAAAAAGGTCTATTTTTCATCATAAATTAGTGAACTAAATCAGCTCAAACACAATAGAAATAAAAATAAAATAAAAGCTAACTTGATTACATTTTTTTGACTGAACAAATAAAACAAAGCTAAAAAGGAACTTACTTGTTTTCGCATAAGATAATTGATGCCGAAAGCCAAGTCACCAATCGGCCATTTACCCAAAGTCTCGGAGTAAGTAAAACGCAGCGTTTCAGACAAGGTGGTGATGGCTTCAATCCACGTGGCTGGCGCCTGAGCTGGCCTTCTAACAATCCTTCTCCTCACCGATCTGTTCGTTCTACGGCTGAACACGAAGTACAACAGCAACGCGGCGCCCGCCGCCGTCGCCATTGTTCCCGCCGCCATCGGATTCGCAAATCAGATCAGAGCATCTGTATTTTTCGAGATCGTGAATGGAAAGGATAGCAAATAACGCAGAGTGGCAAAAGTGAAATTTAAGAGAAAAATAGGGGGCCTTTTAAGGGGAGAGGAGTGTCGATTTCGAAACGTCGACGAACCTTGGTTTGGACTTTGGGTTTTGTTTATTCAGGAGTTGGGTGTTTAATTACTAGAATATCCTAACCTTTTTAGAGTAGGTTACTTACTTTTAAGAAGTGTAGGATAATTGTAGGGGTGTTTTTGGTAAATTTAAAAAATTGCACGTTGATGAAGAGAAGAAACAGATAAAAGAGCGCGCACGTCAGGGATCTCGTAGGTGGTGGTTGATGAGACGAAAGGTTAAAACCGGTGCGTTTCTTTTGGTTTGAGTGTTCATTTTTATTATTTATTTATTTTTTTAAAATTTATTTTGGGGTGAAGAATGGAGATGGAGACGAGGACAGATGTGGCGAAGGTAGGTTGGGGCCCAGGCTGTGGGGTTTAGGCTGGATCCAACCCACATTTAATTTGAGTGGGTCCTATACAAAGGTTTGGACTTTGGACTGTGATGTGAGGATGACGATGATGAGATCAATGGAAGCCCAATGTTGATAGGTTGGTTTGCCAAAATTAATCTAATCCGATGGTTTTTTTTTTTTTTTTTTTGGTAACCGAGATATCCAAGTCAATTTACGCGCATTTTAATTAATTTTCGAGACTTGTGTTTCGTGTCCTTAGAAATTTTCCAACACTGATCAGAGTAAATCACTGATTTTTTACACTAGAGACATAACCCCAATAAACTGAATAAGAGCAAACCACCAAAACTCAAGACGTTTACTATTGAAACAACCCCTTTGGTTTATCTAATCCGATGATTGGTCCTATATTTTTATAACAAAAAATTGACGTACCAAATGACATACTTGTATGTCAGTTTTACTGATTTGACATCACTTGATAGTTGATACACATTTCATAATCGAATTCTTCAAAGACGACTTATTAAATGAGAGTTAACAAATGCCGTATAAGCTCGACTTTACATACATAAAAAAAAAAAAAAAAAAGATGAGCAATTAGATCACGCGGGATGCATTGAAACCCACTTCACCCGAGAGCAATAATGCTTATTTGATCTCATTAGCCATTGGATTCCTGGATTGCTTTCAGAGACGGATGCAAATTAATCCATGGTTCAATTATATACCATGTATGCCTGTTCCACTGTAAAAGGAATCTTGCTCTTCCACCGCAAGAGATTTTGAGCAAAGCACTCTCTCTCAAGGGATTCAGCTCCTTTTTTGCCAAATCACAGACCTTAGTTTCTGAGGATTCTAAGAATGCACTTAGCCACTTGCAACTGCGGTCACAGCAATGAAATCGGCATGTAACATCAGAATTCACGTGTACTTACAAGTAGAAAGCAAAAATTAGCCTAACCTGTGACCTTGAGGGCCCACAATTCACACTTCCCTTTCAAAGCATTCTTCTAAAAAGTGGAAGCGAATTTGGGGCAGTCCATGACTAGTTTCCTAATTGTGCGGCTGGAGTGAAAAATTTTGACGATATGTTCCTCTTCAGATCCTTCAGATTAGAGATGCTATAGTCTCCTGCAAGATGTTCAATTTGTCATCAAAGACTGGGCGGAGAATGTAATGCGAGTCCCCTCTTGCAACCTGCGTGTGTCACATTTGAATAGTTAAGACACCATGGGGGAGACACCTTCAAAGAAAGCCAACTCAGATGTCCGCACATATGCCACACGTGTATGTTTGTGCACATAAAACTCATTGTATTTTGGGAAAAATGACCAGCTGCAAGAAGTTCACCCTTTTGAATCTCCAACACAGCTTCAGCTAAAAAAAACCTTTGGCCATTTAGGCAATAACATCATTAACATAAAAAATCAGCAATGAAAAATTTGACCACCTCATATAAGAATTCTTTGCTGAAATTTGATCTAAGCAATTCCCCTGCATTCTCGATATATACATCAATCAGACTCTGGAACACAGAATAAGCATTTCCTTAACCCAATCAAACAAGCATTCAAGCTATAATAGACAGCATGGTAGCAACACATCCCAAATACTACCACAAATCATTCATGTACAGACATCAAATTAGAGGTCTAAATAAAACCACAAACCTCAGCAAGTCCACTGTTGACCAACAACTCTTGCCTTCTTACATGAGGGTCTTTCTTCCCATCCTCAACTAAGGGAAGATTCTCAGCAGGACTTGTACTTTCATCATCCTCAACAGCCACTACTTCTTGGTCAGCCATCTTGTTACTAGATTCATCATTCTTTATTACAAAATTTACTTCTGACCCTTCCTGATGAGGTTATTGTTAGGGGAGGGAAAAGGGAGAAATGGAGAGTGAAGATCGACGTTACAGCAGATCCACATCACTAGTATAAGATGGTCTAGAAAATATCTCTCATATTACCTTGGCACAAAGAGAAGGAATAGATAAGTTGAGCGCAGCCAGATCATCAGGACTAAGATACTGTGAACAGTCAGGATGAAGTAGCTGCAGTAGCACTCGTCTTCCTTTCTGAAATTTGCAAACACCATTTAGGAACATAGACCTATCAAAAGAGTGAAGGAAATCTGGAGAACTGTAAAACACTCTCCAGTCAGCATTGCAAACATACTACAAGATTTACATAGGTAGGAATTTAATAATCATTAAACAAGAGGGAAATCCTGAGAAGTATCCACATTAAATTAAATGCTCAATAGATCACCCTACTTCGCAACCAAAGATATGTCAAAATTTCCTTAAGAAGTAGATGAGTTCATTAAGGGTACAGACCTTATCCATAACAAGCTCCTTTAGTATCCTTTGAGGTTCATGTATGACAACCTGTAATCAGGAGTCTAATTTAGGAACTCTATCAAGAAACAACACTTTCCTGAAAGCAAACAATAAGATAGCATGGAACTGAGTGATTTATTCTATACCAAGTCAAGGACATATAAATCAGAAAGTTATCAGGAACTGATAAATGCATCTGTCGGAATAATGATATTTGAGTGGAGATAATCCCAAAGTAATCTAACCATACTCCCACATTTTGATCTAAGCTATCTTGCCAATGTGCCCTTTCATTCCTTTGATCATTTTCTTTCTTTCCTAAAATAAAACACAAAAGTGATGAACAACTCACAAGTCAATAGATGTCGGAACTCCAAATGCATAAAATCACAAAAAGAAGCAAGATTTTCTGTTTATCAGATTCATTAATCCCAGACCAGTTGCAGCTAACCTTTGCACTCCCATGCTTGACAACAGCCCGAATTTAGAAAGAGAAGAAAATGCTTTGACAGAAGTTCCAATAATCCTTATAATGCAACATTAAACTCTCAAACACACCTTATCAGCTATGCGGAGGTACTCCATCAAGACTGTGTATGATAGAATGATCCACTATTCCTTTCTCTAGAATTGGTTGAATTATAGAAGCCATGTGTCGCAGAACTGATGCTTTCTGCAGGCCTAGCTTTGAGATTACATCTACCAACCTGACGTAGATTAGAAAATATTAAATGATTGGCTACGAAACCAAGACCTTGCATGAGAAAAGTGTCGTGGGCCAATTTTAAAGAAAATACATAAATGTTCATAACAGGACATGATAGAGCATCAACTCTCAACAACTTTACAAGAGGAGAATAATGAATCCTACTAATAATCTATTAAATAATTTTCTTCAAGAACAGAGGTTCATTATTGCAGTCTTCCTTGCCAAATAAAATCCTCCCAGGAACACAGTAAAATCTCTTTTTCAATAAAATAAATGCACACGAGTATTCAATGACACTTTTGTTTTTTGGGAAAGCTATTCAATGAAACTTAATTGTACCAAAAATGGGGAAAAAATTAAAATTAAAAATAAAAGGTAATAGAAAACTCAGAAATGCACTTGTTATTGACGTTAACAGATCATGAAGTAATGGAAGCTTTGAGACAGAACACAGTAATTTTATTGATTACCTGCTCTCTTTGATGGATACTAGGTCCTTAAACAACTGGAGTTCTGCAGAGTACAATTCTATCAGAAGCTCTTGTTTTTGAGTTGCATTTTCCATTTGGTATGCATGCTCGATGACTGCAAAAAAAAGAACAAGAGCAAGAAAACTTGTAAACAAGAGGGGATCAATAAAAAATAGACCAGATTCCTTCCAAGTACCAAGTACCATAATATTATCATTTATCAAGATTTACTACTGGACAATGGAGATGCATCAATTAGTTACAAGGTTAAGAATTTACATACAAGTTCTTTTTTCCCACTCAATAATATTTGAACCAAAGACTTAGAACCACCAAATTCCCGTCCTTTCATGACGTGAGTTAAAGGCCAGAGGTAATGTGTGCGTAAAGATTACAACTATTATCGGGCCATTCTACTCTGCACATTGAAAAGAAAAATAGCAAAGACCAAACCAGTATCACGCACCAACAGATCCAACCATGTCCATGTGTCGAAGAAGGGAAGCAACATGCCCATGGAGTGCTGAGATAAACCCTGTCAGCTGCTTTTTTGAGGCTGCAAACAGAAAATATAGTATCTTCAGATAATCAGAAAGTATAGAAGTTACATACCTAGAACAACATATGTGAACTGTCTTTCAAAAAACATCCCAAAGTTCTCTATTGATTCTTATAAGCTAAACCGTACCGTTATCTGACATTTTTTCACGAGATGAACTGCATAAGTGTTATCAGCAAGGGATAGAAAATGTGGCTGAAGCTCCTCAAAAACAGCATCTCTTTCAGCTGGTGAGCAATACTTAACACAAGTCTGAGTGAAAGAAACATAATAAGTACATGCTATCGAAAGAATCACAGATGTAAATTTGAAAAGTCCCACAAAAAGTTCCCAATAGCTACCTGAAGAACACGAGAAGAAACATGGGAGCCAGCAATTTCTGGAATCTTTCCCTTCATCTTCTGTAGAGCTTCACTTATCAACCTAATCAAAAGAAAGAATAATTTTCAAAATACTGCGACTGAGAACAAAGCATATCACATTTGCACCAAAATACATACTTCGACCTAGCTTCTTTTTGCAATATTCCGTTGCCTCATCTTCTCTCATAGAGAAGCTAGCTCCTATCAAATGAAAATAAAATTTGGTTATTCACCATAAGCTCACAGTCTCAGCTACTGTACATGTTTTAATCAACCCCAGCACAAAGTATTAAATAATTTTAACTTTTCAAATAATTGCTTCTACTACAGCCTTGCTAATATACAACACAAAGCTTCACTCTAATTAAGAATCAAAAGATTAAAATTTAGGCAAAACATATTTGCTCCAAATCATAATGTCTCTTCCTCTTCTTCCTAGCGTCTGTCAATTCCTGCCATAAATTTTTTTTTTCAAAAAAACCCAAAAATATGTGAAAATTTAAAACTTAAAGCTCAGCTCAATTCAACACCTTAAACAAAAACATAAAAACTTAAACAAAATAAATAATTTTTTTAAAAAAAAAAACTTGGCATGAAGACGACGCTCACGCTTTGTTAACGGTTGTTTCTTCTATGTGTTACCATCTTGTTTCTGGAACTTGGGTTTAAATGGCTTTTGCCTTTGTTTATCTGTATTGAAGAGCTTCTTCAAGTCCTTGTTTTTGGGATATTTTTGAGTGTTTTGAACCCGCAAGTTTCGGCTTCTTTGAAGTGGTGTTATTTGGCTCGGTTTTGGCACTTCGGTTGAATTTCCTTTTCATGGGTTTGTTGATTTCTGGTTTGTTCTTTGCCGCCATTGAAGCTTTAGCTCGAGCTTTCGTAGGCTTCTCTTCTTTGCGCAAAGTAATGATCGTTCGTGCTCTGGGGTATGTCGTATGTTTCAGGCTTTTGGTTTGGTTTCTAATTTCCCTTCGGGCGGGAATGTGAATGGGTTTATTTTTGGGCTACAATGATCAGCCCGGCCCATATTATCCGGCCATTTGAGAAATATGCAATAATTATAGTTTTGGTTTTTTTTATAAAGGAAAAGTTGAAAATGTAATTGGGAGTTCACACTTTTTAAATAATATTTTATCATCAATCATTTTATAAATCCAATATTATTAGTTAGAATTATCTCACATTTTTATGTATATTAAAAATTTTAAAAAAAAAAACTAAATAAATAAAAATTATATTAAAAAAATTCTACATAATATATATTAATTTATTTTACTCAAAAAAATATATTTATTGATTTGTTGTACCATATTATCTTTGACTATTAGTACTATTATCGGTATTGAGAAATAATTATCAACTGTACAGGTGGCAAACTATTATCAACGGATGCTCAGCATTATCTGCAGATCGTTCAGCACTCATCATTACGTGGACCTCGTGTGGTTCGGCCTTTGGTATCAGATAACGTGGTGGGCCCTAAAATCAATCCAATCAGGAAAAACTCATTCTTGGTCCCCACACAGCCAGCTTTTTGACACGTGGCAAGTTAAACATAAAGGAAAATGTCTGAGCCTTGTCTCTGTCTATGGCATGTTGGGCTCGTGACTCGTGACCGTTACACGCAAAGTTAGATTTGACCATTCTCACGTGAGATGGAACCTATTTGCTGGTTCAGGTTTAAGTTGCTTGGATTTAAGACTGAACCGGGCCGGTCATATTTGCACTCTAGAGCCGTTATTTTATTTTAGAAGTGATTAAAATTATTTTTCAAATGATATTAGTATGTTTAATATTTTATTATTATTTTTGTAAATAAAGTAAGAAAAATTAAGATATCAACGTTGAGTTTGTATATAAGCAGCTCACTCCAATTTTTTCCATACATAGTATTTGATAATACACATTTTCTATGACAGATATTTCTAAATGTTATCAATTTTAATTGAAAATAAATCGAGTATGAGCTTAGTTAGTTGGATGAAATTCATTGGAGATATTGAAAGTGCAGAAGCATAGGCCATGTTTTATTTATTTATTTTTTTGTTGTTTTAGTACTTGGCAAGGTTGTTAGCAACAAGTCCATAAGGAGGTGTTATTTTGTGATAAAAGATTTAGAATTTGATTGTCAGGTCATTTATTCAAGTTAAAATGGTACATTTCTTATAAAAATTTAGGACAGTCGAGGGTTTTACCTACTCCGCTTAAGTCCGGGTCAGGTGATTCGACGACGGGATTTCCTAAAAATGACTGTCAGCAACAAAGAAATACGTTGGGTCATCTCCGACATTCAGATTATTTTCAGGCCAAGAACCTGCAATGTAGAGATGTTGATGAGTTGGCTAAGATTATTTGTAACAACTATATGATTTTACTGTCCCATATGCGTAGAGTTCAAATTTTGGAGAGGTAAATGGAAATTTGTCCTTATATATCAAATTTTCAAGTTATCGTATAACTTGTGATTTTCTCTTAATGAAATTCCTTTTAGTTTTTTTTTTTTTTCAAACGTATGAACTTAGTTGGCCATTTTGGTTACTTTTCAACAACCCAACACCTAATGGTAATATTTTATATATTTACATGATCGGCTTCCACAACAAATATTATATGAGGAGGCATTATCTAACTTCATTATTATATTTAATTTTTAAAGTCTTTATGGTTGGTAACATGGAGAAAAAAAATAAGTGTATTTGGATTGTGGGTGGGATTAGTTGGAAAATCGAAGTGCATTAAAAATAGAAATTCAATCGTTCATTTGTGAATGAATGCCTTTCGTTTTAATTTTGTTGTTTTGGTCAAGTGAGGGCGTCACGAGAAAATGAACATAATCAAATCACGATAGTTCCTTGAAACGAATACAAATTCTATATAATATATATTATTCAATCATCAAAAATGGTGAGCTTGAATTTTCGAAATTACAACTTTGAATAATATTAAAAACTAATAACACAATAAAATGTCAGTAAAATATATAAATAGTTGCAGGAATTAGATTTTTTACATAATAAACTTATAGGAAATCCCATAATATTCCGTGAAAAGACACTCGATGGTTGAAGATTATGTTCGTATTAAAAAGGCTAATCTTATTTTAAGTGTTTATAACTGAAATATGAATGTTTTGAACCATCACATAGAGATGTTAACAAGATTTATTGTAAATATATTAATATATAATGTTGATGGTGTTTTCAGGCACTATAACATTTAAGACAGCACGACGAGGACAGAATAGTAATTCCTGACTAGTTGAGATCATCAAAAAATTAGTGATCTGAATCTTCAAGCTCTGACTTGTAGAGACCCAAGAAGAGTGTTTAAAGTAATAAAAATACCATCTTTTTTGTGTCCGTGGACGTAGGTCGGATCCAAATCCACCGAACCACGTTAAATCTCCTTGTCGATTGGTGTGTTATTTGTCTTTTGCTAAATTTGCCTTTGGTCCCCCATAACCAAACAAATTCACTATTGAGAGAGGATTTCTTCGGGAGTGATATTCCAATATTACCCTGAGACCAAAATCAGCCGTCAACAGTTGGCGCCGTCTGTGGGGAACTCAACAAAAAGAAACTCGCGTAGTGAGACAATGGCGGAAGACGGAAACCACCAACCATCAGGGAGCTCGGCTGAAGGCTGGATGGAAAAAGATTGAGGAGAACCTTAGGAAAGAAAGGGAGGAAAGCCAAACTTTGCTAAAAACCATAGTAGACCGGTTGGAAAGGATAGAAGGAGCACACAATGGAAAATTCGAGGCCGGGACTAGCCGACGAAGGAACGACATAGCAGAAGGAAAAAGAATTGTCGATATAAGTGAGGACGACCCCCCGGAGGAGGGATCCTTACAGGGTAAGATCTGTAGTGGTTCAGGAAGATTCCCAGACCGATGACACATGGGAAGAAGAAAGTGACAAATCGTCACCAGACCCCTCATATGATAGCCCTCGCAACACCCGGCGAAGGGAGAAAGAATATGACGAAGAAGTACGAGAAGATACCGGCCACGAGAAGCACCACCCCCGGGATAACAGAAAGAAAGGAGACCGCATGAGGCGGAATGGAACCAAAGATAGCAGCATGAAATCTTGGTTACGGGAGGAGCTGGTCAAATGAGGAGTATACCCTAATGCAGACAGATGGGATGCTCAGGACGGAAAAAATGAGTCCCCCCTCACAGAAGAAATAAATTCAGAGAAATTCCCAAAAAGATTCAGCATGCCGACCATAACACCATACAAGGGCCATACCGATCTCAAAACCCACATTGAAGGTTTCGTCCTACTAATGGAGGTGCAATGGGTAACAGGGGACACCATCTGCAAAGTGTTCCCCCTAACTCTATCCGGACCGGCCATTCTATGGTATAGAAGCCTAGCCCCAAGGAGCATCAGCAGCTTCACACAACTGAGAAAATCATTCATACGACAATTCAAGGGGGCTTGTGTCCCCAGAAAGACAATTGGAGAACTAAGGCTTATGAAACAAGGAGACGATGAACCTCTGAAGATATTCATTGAAAGATACCATAATATGGTCCTCGAAGTCGGAGGGTATGAATCCCCCGAGGCCCTGGAAAGCTTGAAGGGAGCCTTGAGGGTCGGAAGGCTATGGACCCATCTAAGGATCCAAGACACCCTGGACTACGCCACCGCTCTGGAGGTGGCCCGAAAATTCGTTTTGTTAGAGAACGAAGAGAAGGTATCCCGAAAAGGGAACACCATCAGAGAAAGAACCGCAAGGGAGGGTGCCCCCCGCCGAACAGAAAGAGAATCCAGAAAACCACCCCCGAAGCATAAAGAATTCAAGCCACTACACAGGGACCATCAAAAGAGAAGGGCGCCGACCCAAGTAAACAATGTGGTCATGGAAGATGCATACATTCCCCTAAAGAAACCACTGAGACAAATTGTCATGGAGATCCATGGGAAAGGCCTCTTAGTGGAACCCGACCAAAGGAGATTCCCCCCGGATAAAAGGAACCAAAAGGTTTATTGTGTACACCACAACTCCAAAGGACATGCAACAGACGGATGTAAATATCTGCGAGAACAAATGGAAGATGTAGCACGAAACGGGTATCTAAACAAATACATTGACCACGAGGTCATGACAGCCAGACAAAGAGCACGTGGTCGCCAAATCAATATCATCGCAGGAGGAAGAACACTGGCCGAAAACTCTAACCGGTCAAGGAAAGATTACAGCAGAACCCGAGGACCAGATGTCTTAGAAACAGAGCAGGTCGCAGGGCTACAGGGAGGCCGAACGGTACCAATAATGTTCACTGATGAGGATACCCGAGGAGTAAGTTTCCCTCATGACGATGCATTGATAATCAAAGCAGTCATCAGCGGGTCGGAGGTAGACAGAATCCTAGTGGACCCCGGGAGCGCGGTTGACATAATTTCTAGAGAAGCATTGGACGACCTAGGGTAGAATATGCAACCCTGACCAACGATAGCACTCCCTTATACGGTTTCGGAGGATCAGCCGTCATCCCACTAGGAAGAATAAAGTTGGCAATAAATGTCGGGACACATCCTCGGACCCGGACGATCATGACAGACTTCACTGTAGTAGACTGCATGAGCAGTTACCAGGCCATCGTCGGACGACCCTTCATGATGAAAACAAAAGCCGCGATATCCTGCTACCACCTGAAACTGAAATTCCTCACTCGGGAGGGGATTGGAATTGTGTGCGGAAGCCAGAAAACAGCTCGCAGCTGCTTCGCAACTCTCTCACGAGAAACTCTTTGCATCACAGAAGCACAACATAAGGAGGAACATGCCCTTAATGTTTCAATCGGCTCGGGGCTGGATTACGTTCCGCCGAGGCCTCTTCATCGGCTCGGGGCTGGATTTCGTTCCGCCGATGCCGTTTTCGGCTCGGGGCTGGATTACGTTCCGTCGAGGCCTCTTCATCGGCTCGGGGCTGGATTTCGTTCCGCCGAGGCCGTTTTCGGCTCGGGGCTGGATTACGTTCCGCCGAGGTCTCTTCATCGGCTCGGGGCTGGATTTCGTTCCGCCGAGGCCGTTTTAGGCTCGGGGCTGGATTACGTTCCACCGAGGCCTCTTCATCGGCTCGGGGCTGGATTTTGCTCCGCCGAGGCCGTTTTCGGCTCAGGGTCGGGTTACGTCCCACCGAGTCAATACTCATTGGACTGGGGACGGAACATTCCCCCAGAACCAAATATCTCTTTAGCTCGGGGTCCTCAGGGACATACTCGATGCATATGATCCGGGAGAAGCAAAGCACATGGAGGGATGATACCCCCGTGGCAATTGTTTACTCCAGTGTTACCGAGCATAAGGAGGAACATGCCATTAATGTGTCGAACACTCTTCTGATCCTCACCTCCCCGATGTAATGGATCCGTGGGAAAGCATAGCACGGGGGGTAATGACACCCCGTGACGATTGCTATCTCCAGTGATACCGGACCTAAGGAGGAATATGCCATTAGTATCCCGGACACTCTTTGATCCATTCATCATCCGGATCTGTGAGAGACACAGCACGGGGATGCGTTATGCCCTTGTGGCGTGTGCCTGCTCCAGCGTGGTAAAGAGGAGCCCTCATACAATGCACAGGCTTCCCAGTGAACCCACGTGTAGAGGATGTGCCCTTACCATTCAAACGCTCTTCCGATCCGAATCCTGGTTCGCCGGGACACTGAATTGAAAGATTCAGAATTGTGTTTTGGAGACCTCGGGCGGGACGCTGCTTTGAGACATCCATGTTGTTATTTTTTTTAAAGACGTTTTTTTATTTTGGGATAGGTGCTAAGTCACCCCCGCCTTTTATTTTCCCGAAACTTGTTTTTGTTTTCCACCGGTCTGGTAGGGGGACGCCCGTGCCAGATTCGGTAAGGCTTCGAAGGTTGATTCATTTCCCTTATATGAAAGTCCCATGGGTTAATCGGCTCGGGGCCGGATTTTGTTCCGCCGAGGCCATTTGATTAGTCGGCTCGGGGCTGGATTTCGTTCCGTCGAGGCCGCTTGGTTTCTCAGCTTGGGGTCGGGTTACGTCCCACCGAGTCAAGCTCCTTTGGGTTTGGGGAGGTAACATTCCCCCAGAACCCAAGTCTTTCACTCAGCTCGGGGTCGGGGTACTTCCCACCGAGTCAGCTCTTTGGACTGGGGACGTAACATTCCCCCGGGTCCAAGTGTCTTTCTCAGCTCGGGGTCGGGTTACGTCCCACCGAGTCAAACTCTTTCGATTTGGGGAGGAAACATTCCCCCAGAATCTAAGTCCATTACTCAGCTCGGGGTCAGGTTATACCCCTCCGGTTCATGATGACCCCTGAAGGGTCTCGAAATTGTTCGGACAACAGGAAAAGAAAAAAAAAAGGAGAGAAATAAAAAAGAGACACGAAATAAACATAAATATATATGTGTGTATGTCAAAATACAAATTGTAATGTTATTACAAAAAATTAAAGTGTACACAGGGCCCCGGTCGGGTTACCATTTCTCATTCAGCCCGCGCAGGGAGGGGGATTTCTTCCTCAACTCGCTCAGACAACGAAAGGATTGGCTCGGCCTCAGGAGGAAAAACAGCTGCTTCATCCTCGACAGCATGGGAGACCTCTGCTTCAGGGATATGGGGAGGGATCTCAAGGCAGTCCTCGCCTGCGGCAGGAACCTCAGGTCGTCCTTCATGGGGAGCCTCAGAAGCCGGAACAATCGAAACTGGGGCGGGATCCATCACCTCCTCGGAAGGAGGAGGAAGCCACTTCCGAAACTCCTCCTCATCTATGTCCCCCTTGCAAAAACTGATGGCCGCATGAATAGGGTCCATGTTCAGACTGGGCAGCACCATCGGTATCAGATCAGCACAATCACTAACCCCCTCAAGGCGGATGGCCTCCTTCTCGGCCTCAAGATCGGCCTCTCTCTCCTCAAGCTCGGCCTCTTTCCTCTCAAAGTCATCCCGGGCCCGCGCCATTTGTTCTTCATTGGCCTTCAATTTTGTTTCAACACTGGCCACCTTGGCCTTCAAAACGCCAATTTCAGATTGGGCGGTCTTCAAATCCTCCCGAGCATTGTCAGCAAGCTTTCGCTCCAGCGCAGCAGCAGCCTTAAGAGCCTTATTAATTTTGAAGTTCTCAATGGCAGTCGACTCAAGGTTCTGAATCACCCCCTCCCGATCAGCCAATTTGGCTTCCACTTCTGTAAGGCGATTCTGAAGTCTCTGGGCCTGACCACCCTCGGACAATAGACTCAGAAGGAGGTCCTTATTCTTCGCCATGAGGTAAGTAGCCTGCACAAAAACAAAGAAAGTCAAGATATGAGATGAAGAAGACCGGGAACCGAAATCAGAAAAAAGAGAGGAAATAGAACTACCTTTGCCATTTGAGAGCTCATCTCGGTCACCACAGCTTCGGGCGAGATGTCCTCATATCTCGAAACTTCCCACGGGGGAATCACCTCGGCCAATTCATTGAAAGCCGGCACCAAATGGGAAGTAGCCTCCCGGATGTCTTCCCCCAAATCATCCACCCCGAGGATTACAGAACCCTTTTGCTTCTTGGAGGAGCCCACATATGATTTTTTCCCCCGGCAGACATCTTTCTTTTTGCCCGGGACAGGCTCCTCCTCCTCCAACTCAGCCTCATCGGCCCCAAATTGACGCCTCTTTTTTCGCAAAGGCTTCGGCGGACTGATGAGACGAGCAGACCCCGATGACTGCACACCAGGAGAAGATAGACCCCGAGCAGCCGGCTGAACTTTCCCTTGAGGCTCCCTCTCAGCCCCAGCAGGGTCAGGTTGCGTCCGGGAAGTTCCAGTTTCCGCATGACCGGCCTTCTTCATAGTACCGGCCAATTTCTCGAGAAACTTTGGCCTCTTTGACATGCCTACAAAAAAGGAAAAAATGAATCAGGACCCAAGCATATAACAAAAACATCAAACACATGATAAAACGAACAGGGAAGATCATCAAAACAGCCATCAGACACCTACCTATCCGACCCGATACCTCCGGAGGAACGGTCCGAGTTAGGCCCGACTCAACAAAGGCCGCATCATTGACCAACTTCCTCCAGTGGGCAGCATACCCCCGAGCCCAATGTACCCGCCTCCGAACCTGACGAGAAACCTTGAGAGCATCTCGCCAACAAGCTGGGAGGAACCAGAGAAGTTAGAAACCTAAGAAACTAAGAACGGGAATAAAGAAAGAAATAAGGGGTATTAAACTCCTAACCTCCAGCCCTGAAGATGTCCGGAACCGAGACGTCCTCCTCAAACGATCTCAGGACCCGACCCCAATCCCCAGTAGCCCAGAACCAAAGGTCCTTGAAATTCTTGTTTGAGTCGGGGAGTTTCTGGACAAGGTTGGACGAGCTATCATAGGCAGAGAGGTAATACCAACCATAGTGAGTCTTTGGGTTGGACTTCAAACGATATAACCTCTTCACCTCTTCCAAGCAAGGTACGCCTAAACCTGCCCGATGCCAAACCACATATGTGCCGGCCAGAATCCTCCAACTATTTAAGCTCAATTGGCAAGGGGCAATCTCCATCTCGGCCAGCATCCAAGCAAAATAACGTTGCATCGGCAGCCGTAGCCCACACTCAAAAAAGCAGGAAGAAGTGCCACCGAGCCCTCATCAGGTTGACTAGCACGATCCATCGGGCCGGGAATTTCAAGAACAATATCTATTGGGATGTCGTATCGTTGCCGCAACAGCGCCAGATCATCCTCAGTTATTTTGGAAGGACGGTTCATATCCAGAGCCGACGACCCAAGTTCACCAGGCTCTGGGTCCTTCCGAGGAACCCTCTGATGGTAGGAGTCTTGTTCAATCTCGGAGGGAGTAGGGGTAGTGTCAAGGTCTTCTACACTAGGTGCCCCAGAGCCCGAGGAGAGCTCCTCAGCAGGGGGAGTTGAGATTTTAGCAGGCTTTTCAAGGAGGAACCGCTATCAGACATCCCTGACACCCAGAAAAACAAAGAAGGAAGGGGAAGTCAGTCTATGGCTACAAGAAACTACTCACGATTTCCATGTTAGCTAAACAGATGGTCTCTAAAGTGCCCTAAAACAGAACCCAGCAAACCATAAATCTTTTCCTAGCAAACACAGACTCGTAAAACACAAGAAAGGAGAAGAGACCGTTCAGAGGACTTACTTGTTCTTCTCGGAAAGAGCAGGAGGTTGTGCAGTACGGTTATACCCATTCCTTATGTTCACAGCAAAGAAAAAGAAAAAAGCCCCCGGTTGAACTTCGAGAGCTCGGAGTTGGACGAATCACGGAGATGTTTTCAGAAAAGAAAGAAGAAATTGCCGAAAAGATGGAACAGTGAAAGCCTCGCCTTCTTATAGTCATGACAAAGACGCTCGTAACCGTTGGATCTGAAGGAGGAACCCGGATGAACGCCAGGTGTCAACTGCAAAAGAGGTCTCCCAAGTCTGAAACAGACGGCTGAGATCAGCCCATTGTGAAGACGCCTCTACACGGTCGATTCACCCCCTTTTTGGCGGGAACCTAGCGGATGTTTGACAAATGTCGAACTTAGAAAAAAACCCTAAAATTGATTTGACAGGCATTTAAGCGGACGTGACTGTTGCGTGTCTCAAGACAAAACGCTTGAAAAGAGGCAACAAAGCATTTCTCAACCCCGGACCGACCTCCAACAGAGCAAATCAGAAACACCTTCTTTATATAGTTCCCGGCACCAACTTGCACGCTTGTTGGAACCGAGAACTAGGGGACAGATGTTGATGGTGTTTTCAGGCACTATAACATTTAAGACAGCACGACGAGGACAGAAGAGTAATTCCCTGACTAGTTGAGATCATCAAAAAATTAGTGATCTGAATCTTCAAGCTCTGACTTGTAGAGACCCAAGAAGAGTGTTTAAAGTAATAAAAGTACCATCTTTTTTGTGTCCGTGGACGTAGGTCGGATCCAAATCCACCGAACCACGTTAAATCTCTTTGTCGATTGGTGTGTTATTTGTCTTTTGCTAAATTTGCCTTTGGTCCCCCATAACCAAACAAATTCACTATTGAGGGAGGATTTCTTCGGGAGTGATATTCCAATATTACCCTGAGACCAAAATCAGCCGTCAACATATAATTTGATATTTAAATATAAAAAGCATATGATGGGTGCTAAGTTGAGTGTTGCAGTTTTTTTAATAATATATAATTTATAATTATTAAATAATAATAATTTAAACTTAGATTCTTAATCTAAAATTATTATTAAAATATAGATGACATAAAATTATAAAAAATATAACACAACACGTCTTTTAAAATTTTGAAAGAAAAAGATTTTGCCAAAAACTAGCCAAAAAAATTTGTCATTTGCTAAAATGAGCCACAACGTTTGAGTTTTGCGAAAATGATCATTTTATGTAAAGTAGAATTCGGATAATCCAAATTCTCCGAAGTCTACATCGATTTTTTTAAAAAAAAAACTTCAGATCTCCGAAGTAATTCCGTAAAATGATTCACAACGTTTGAGTTTTGCGAAAATGATCTGAGAAGTAAACTTCGAATAATCCTAATTCTCCGAAGTCCACACAGTTTTTTTTTTAAAACTACGGATATCCGAAGTAATTCAGAGATCTGAAGTAATAATTTCGGTTCTCCAAAGTTTTAAAACTATAAAGGTCGAGGTTTTCAAAGTGTTCACGTAATACGATAAAAAATTCGAATTATCCATTAAGACTTAAGAAATCCGAACATTTCTCCGAAATTACATGGGAGTCCAAAATTTTCTCCAAACTTTTACCGAAATTTGAACTTGTCTCCGAAGTTATCCGTATTACTTACCAGCCAATGAGTAAATCAATCGAGACCAGAATGTCCGGATTGCACAATCTATTGTTAGGGCATATACAGTAAATATATAAGATATTATAAGATATGCACAGATCGATCTACTACGCGAGATGAGATGAGACATCCTATATACTTTAGACGCCTCAATGTATGCTCGATTATATTCAATGGCCATCAGTAACATCGATCCGAAAATGATTCAGAAGTATCATTTTTAGTTTTCTACTTAATTTGTTGTTCGGAATGAGGTTGGATATTACATCTGATTTGATATGTGATGTATTGGGGTGTTCGATTTTGGAGGGTATGCATTTTGGGCCTCATGATGGCTGGCGGTACAAAACTTGAATTTATTATAGAGTTATCATGGGTAGGGTAATGGGACCGATGCTTACGGAGAGTGAGTGTGCCTCGTTTTATAATGACTGATTACACGCTTTGAGGTGGAGGCATATCAAACTAAGCATTCAGCCTATATAGGATATCATTCAGTTGATCGTCATGTCACGTATCAGTTATCGAGATGAGGTCAATAATTTAGACATCGTTTTGCTAAACTGCATACTACATGTCATATTTTATATTACACATATTAATTTATTTTGTTATTTTATATTATAAACAAATCATAAAATATAATTTTATCTTACATGGCCGTAAAATGGACATAAGAGCTCTTATTATAGTGCATTGGTTTCAGGTTCATGCTCATAGTAGGACAGTCATTCCTCATGTCACGATCATCACCCGACTCATATAGCATTTTCAGCTGAATTTGGATGAATGTGTGGTCTTATTTGATCATCCGACTGTCATTAACCAGGATTTATGGGACGGAGAAACCTCTATTGTATAGAAGCATACGATGTTTTCATGACAGGTATCAAAAAATGATATATATTTTTGTATGGTAAAAATTGGTAGTGATTCGAGTATTTTTATTTATTTATCTGTTTGGTAGGTCGATGTGCTACGCAGAACCAAGATTTAAAGGTTAATCATGTTGCTGATGATCCACCAGAAGGATCCGATGGCGCTGGCTTATCTCGCTCTGGCACATCTCACGTTTTTCATCCATCAGGTGATACATTAGTCATTTTGTTACGTGACCGCGTATTTGAGATAGAGAAGGGACATACGAAAATGGAGGATCGACAGAAGAGGATGAAGGATCGGCAGAAGAGTATGGAAGATCGGTATAAAGGAATGAAAGATCAGCTGTAAAGAATTGATGATTGACATAAATGAATAAAGCAATAATTACATGAGGTGTTAAAGCTTTTGAGAAGGATGTCAGCTGAGAGATATATTAAGCATGATGAGCTTTTGCTACGTAGTTTTTTCATTTTGATGTATAGTTAACTGTTTTATTATATAATTAACTGTAATATATATTATATATATATATATATATTATATATATATATATATATATTATTTTGTACATATAAAAAGAATTTAGAAAAAATAATCCAAAAAAATAAATCATAAATAAATAATATTTTTTTCTTAAAACAAATACCAAATAAAATTTATTTTATGAAAAATACTAAAAAAGTAATTTGGAGATCCGAAGATAACTTCGGAAATTACTTCAGATATCAAAAGCCATAATTTCAGATATCTGAAATTCAAAATAAAAAAAATTCGATGTAGATTTCAGAGAGTTTAGATTTTCCAAAATCTACATTGTTTTCTCAAAATCTAAATATTGTGATTAATTTTAACAAATGACATTTTTTTTGGATTAATTCGGCCAAATTTCAAAAATAAAGAGCCCTTATCTTCCCCCTCCCCTGACATTGAAGAAAAGTTTTGTCTCCCCTACAATTCTGATTTTACCCCTCATCTTTCTCCCAAATTCAATTTCCTAAATAAACAAAATATATCCTATTTTGTATATATTGATATATATAAAATATAAAAATAACATATGTAGTTATTTTAATTTATTAATTAAATTTTTTATTTTATAAATTTTTAAAAAATTTATATTTTTTTAACTTTATATATATATTTTTAATTTTTTTAATAAATATATTAGATTTGTTAAATAAATAGACTATCAAAAAATTTATTTTATAATTTTATTTTATTTGGTTAAATATATTATTTTAATATATAAGTAGTATTAATTAAATTAAAAATGAATCAAAAAATAAATGAATAGATACGAAAACTGTAATATTTATTAACAAAAATCAAATAATAAAAAAATTATAAAATAAAAAATAATTATTAAAATGACAAATGGTGTTATAATTAGTATATAATTATTTTTAAATTAATATAAATATATATATATATATATATATATATTTTGTAATGTGTATAATATTTATAACTTTCCAAAAAAAAAAAAAAGTCATTGTAAATATTGATAATGGTAATTTGGTAAGTTAACAAGGGGACAAGGGGAGGGGGGCGTGGCAGGTTTGGCAGGGAGGGGTTGATGATCAATTTTCCAAAAATAAAAACGGGCCACATAATCTTCCGACAAGGCAACACGACGTGGTGGACGCTAGCTCTCAGATTCAAATGGACTTGAGTTCCCAGCTTTGATTCCGCGACCGCTTTTGCAGTTTCGGAGCCATATTCTTCTACTTTCACTCTCTCACTTAATATGATCAACCAACTACTAAAATATCGCCACGAAAGCACAGAGGCAAATACCTGCAATTTTTTTCTACAATAATTACACTGGATTGCTACCAAAGAACACGTGTACTTGCCTGATCTCGAAAAGAAAAGATCCGATAACTTATGAAAATGTTGATAAGTCATTCTACTTATCATGATAGGTCGGTAAGAAACAAAGACACTGCAAAACGCATCGAAGAAAGTGAGAACAAGTCATCTCTAACACACACTCTCTCTCTTCTTTATCTTTTTATTTCGGCAGCTTTTTTTTTTCCTTCTTCTTTCCTCTCATTACTGTTCTCGTTGAAGGCGAAGCATATGGAAATGCAAACCCTAGAAACATTCACCTAAGAGCTAAGACGCCGTCGTTTTCATTCCTCAACCTCTAACTAAAACTCACCGTTTAATGATTTAATCCATTTCGTTTGCTTTATACGTTTCATTTTTGAGATAAAAATGTCGTCTTTAAGCAGAGAATTAGTGTTTTTAATTCTTCAATTTCTCGACGAAGAGAAATTCAAGGAGTCCGTACACAAGTAAGCTTTTTGATTTCGTTATTTCATTAAGTTACAGTTTGATTGAGATTTGACGGTTGTGATTTCACTGATTTTGAATCTTTGATTTAGGTTGGAGCAAGAGACAGGATTTTTCTTCAACGTTAAATATTTTGAAGAGAAAGCTTTAGCTGGAGAATGGGATGAAGTTGAAAAGTACCTCTCTGGATTCACTAAAGTTGACGATAATCGTTACTCCATGAAGATTTTTTTCGAGATCAGAAAACAGAAGTATCTAGAAGCTCTTGATAGGTACTTTATTTATATTTATATATTAAAAAAAAAAAAACCTGCAATACAACGGCGGTTATGGCGGTTACGGTAGTTTGCCAAGTTGTTGTTTGCATTAATTTCTTAAGTTGCTTAACAAATTAAAAATATGATGCATAAATTGAGAAACCTAGAGGGAAAACTTGTGACTTGTTGTGAAAAACTTTTGTATTTATTTTTATGGTTATATGTAAATTTTTAAATTTTGGTCAGGCATGATAGAGCGAAGGCTGTTGAGATTTTAGTGAAGGATTTGAAAGTTTTCTCTACATTTAATGAAGAATTGTACAAGGAAATTACACTGCTTTTGACTCTCGAGAACTTCAGGTAATTTGATTTCAACTTTTTGTTGCTTGGAATTAGAAGAGGAAGAGAATATAGAGTGTAGAGTATCAATTTTGAATGATAGATGTTGTGAAATATGTGGATTGAGAAGTTGGAATTGATTAATGCAGGGAAAATGAGCAGTTATTGAAATATGGTGATACTAGATCAGCTCGGAGCATAATGTTGGTGGAGCTGAAAAAACTTATAGATGCTAATCCCCTGTTCCGGGACAAGCTTGTTTTCCCAGCTTTTAAGTCGTCACGTCTCAGAACTTTGATAAATCAAAGGTGGCCCTTTAATGTTTTTAAAAACTACATTATTGGATTTCCATCTTTGAATTTGTGTATTTATGTTTGTATTGTCTATTGTGGACAAATGTGACTGGAAGCGGTTTAGGTATGTTTGCTTAAGTGGTGATATGTGGTGTTTGCAGTTTGAATTGGCAGCACCAGCTATGTAAGAACCCAAGGCCTAATCCTGATATCAAAACCTTATTCACTGACCATACTTGTTCGCCTCCAAATGGGGGGGCTCGTGCACCAACTCCTGCCACTCTTCCAGTTGTGGCTGTTGCTAAACCTATGACTTATGCTTCACTTGGGACTCACGGAGTAGTATGATATTAATCTTCCCAATTATTTTTATTGTTAATGTAAGAACATTTATTATCTACTGAGCTTGAGCCATTTCCATTTGGGGTTATTATACAGCCATTTCCACCAGCTGCGGCTGCTGCTAATGCTCATGCGTTAGCAGGATGGATGGTGAATGCCAATCCTTCCACACCAATTCAATCATCTGTTGTCGCTGCTTCATCATTGTCTGTTCAACCAAATCAAGGTATTCTAGTTGTTTCAGAACACCACGATTGTTAAGACAATGTCACGAGAAAAATGAGTTAATGTCGAGCAGTTATTACCTTTGATTCTTTCTTTTCAAAAAAAATTCTGTCAGATAATCATTTCTACCCCAATAAGCTTTAACTCGGTGTCACTGACATCATATACTATCCATTACAACAGTCTCTGCTATGAAACATCCAAGAACACCTTCAAATACACTTGGACTGATTGATTATCCAAGCTCCGATCATGAGCAACTAAAGAAACGTTTGCGGTCTTCGCAATCTGTTGACGAGGTATTCTTGCAAAATCTATGTACTCCGCATGAAGTTACAAGTTATCGAACTTTGTTTTTGTTTTCTAGGTTAAGCTACTGGTTTGAGTTTGAATTTATTTTTTCAGGCTACATACCCTGTTCCTCCTCAACAAGCCACATGGTCACTTGATGACCTACCAAGAACTGTAGCTTGTACCATGCATCAGGGTTCCACCATTTTAAGCATGGATTTCCATCCTTCTCATCACACATTACTTGCTGGTAAGTTGGTTATCAACTTTCTCCACCAGTCTAATTGTAGATTCTACCTGTTTTAATTTAGGCGCTTTGCAGTTTGACATTTTTAACTGAATGGATACAAATGTTTATGGGCAGTTGGTTGTGGAGATGGTGAAATTACACTATGGGATGTTGGGCTGCGTGAGAGGCTGGTCTCCAAGCCATTCAAGATATGGGATACGTCAAACTGTTCTGTGCTGTTACAGGTTGTTATCTGATCAGTTAGCCAAAATACTTCAAATCATGCCTCTCAAATTTAAATTTTTTAAATAGTTGATTCGGACTTGGCTTAACTTCTTTTTCAAGTACTGATCTTCTCGATGGCTAGATTAAATCCCTGGAATAAACTATGGCACTGACTAAATAATGTCAATTGTTTGCTCTTAGTCTGTTTTTCATTAAGAAAATGTTCTTGAAAACTGAAGCTGAAGGCTGAATTATTGAAGTTGAAAATTTCCTTCTGATTGAAAAATTGAAGTCGGTATTTCTTCTAATGCTGTGGGTCTGCTTGAATGCCAATCAAGTATAAGTATTTGCTATATGTAATTGAATGTCTTTTACAGGCTGCTATTGTCAAAGATTCATCAATATCTGTCAGCCATGTGGCATGGAGTCCGGATGGGAATTTTTTTGGTATGTGCAGCAGCAAACATATAGCATGAAATTTTCTGTATCATTGTTCTCTTTTATATCTTTTTACTCCTTTTGGGGTGCAGGTGTTGCATTTACGAAACATCTGATCCATCTGTACACTTATCAAGGATCTAATAATCTAAGCCAAAATTTGGAGGCATGTTTCGGTTTACTCTCTGCTACCTTTTCAAAAATGAATTATTTGTGACTATAAAATGATTTTTGGCTTCCTCAATTTGGCAGATTGACGCTCATGTTGGTAGTGTGAATGACATAGCATTCGCTCATCCAAACAAGCAACTCTGTATTGTTACTTGTGGAGATGATAAGTTGATTAAGGTGGGGTCAAATAAAACAGTCTGTATATTTATTTTTTTCTGTTAAACTTTTATGAGCTTTCCTTTTCAGGTGAATTATTTAAATAATTATTGCAGGTTTGGGATTTGTCTGGAAGAAAACTCTTTCACTTTGAAGGCCATGAGGCATCTGTTTATTCTATTTGTCCTCACCAGAAGGAAAATATTCAAGTAAGACATTTTAGCTGAGCAAGTGAACATTGGTGGACAATGTGTTCATGGGGTTAAGCTTATTCTTAAAGTAGATAATATGAGTTTTACTACAGTAGAGGCACTGGTTGAGGAATTATGCAGTTTAAGTAAAATTGGCAGAAGTATCACTCTAAATTTGTCCCTTACTAGATGTAACATGATAGGTAACGTTGGATTAGAGATTCCTCTTTACAATGTGGCCTGTTCTATGCATCACAATCTAATATGGGGGATAGTAATATGGAGGGAAATTGAAAGAAGTAATGGCCATGAACCATGTTATGCATTCTTTCAATGAATTACGTTGGCTGAAGAACTTGTTCCCTGTCTAAAATATTGTTGGTTCCTTTTTTCGTACTCTGTTGATTGTGTTCCATATCTTGTTTTTATATATTGGGATTTCATTAACAGTATGGTTCATAACAATTTATTTTAAGCACGATGTGTTTACTGTAGAATGAGACTGAGAATGTTCCTCGAAATTTTTTGTTGCAATGGAGTTGTGTGCTGAAGTTGTAATATTCTACACATCTTTGCAGTTTATATTTTCAACTTCTGTTGATGGGAAAATTAAGGCATGGCTGTATGATAACATGGGCTCCAGGGTTGACTATGATGCTCCTGGAATGTGGTGTACCACAATGCTTTACAGTGCTGACGGTAGTAGGTAAGTGAGTGATCAGCTACTTGTATATGCAAAGTGTAAGTTTTTTTCAGGTATGCTTGTCCTTGCAGTGGGTCATATATGAGATTTAACTATCCTCTTTCAAACCTCAGATTGTTCTCTTGTGGAACGAGTAAAGAGGGGGACTCTTTCCTGGTTGAATGGAATGAAAGTGAAGGTGCACTAAAGAGGACTTATATTGGCTTCAGAAAGAAATATGCTGGTGTAGTGCAGTTTGATACAACAAGAAATCGCTTTCTGGCTGCTGGTGAAGATAACCAGATAAAGTTTTGGGATATGGACAACGTAAATATGCTCACAAGTACAGAAGCTGAGGGTGGACTGTCGGTCAGCATCTTGATTATCTATCTACATTCCCTTTGCCTTTTTTGTAGTTTTGATTAGCAGATGGCTTCAATTTTGCTTCTGTTGTCTGGTGTCATTTTTCTATTGCTTCAGAGTCTTCCCCGCTTGAGATTCAACAAGGAAGGAAATCTGCTTGTTGTTACTACAGCAAACCATGGGCTCAAGATCCTTGCAAATGTTGATGGTCTGAGAGCCTTAAGAACAATGGAGACCCAATCCAGAGCAAGCACTGAGATGAAGGTTGTTATCTTAAATCTCCATGCTACCTGAATCCTTTCGCTTTAATTTGCAATTTTGTTGATATTGATTTATTGTATGTTCACGAATCAGGTACCTGGTTCGGTTGTGGCAACTATCACTCCAGTCTTGAGTAAAGTGGAACGGGTGGACAGAAGCTCTCCTGCCAGGCCTACTCCAGTCCTTGTATGCTAAATAAATGACCAAGTCTAATTTTCTTCTTTTGGAAGCTCACAGTAAAATGACCGGAAAATTTCCATGACAATTGATTGGCTCATGAACTTAAAGTATCAAGAATATTACTTCTGTCTCTCATTTAAAAGATTTGACTTGCATTGCTATCTGGACATCTTTTTATTGATGTGTTAATTTTTTATACTATCATATAACTCTGAAAATTATCCATGTTAGAATGGAGTTGATTCTGCGGCAAGAGGAATAGAAAAGCCAAGAAATCTCGAGGACATTTCTGATAAAACCAAACCTTGGGAACTTACTGAGATTGCTGATCCTCTTCAATGTCGTGCTATCACTATGCCAGAGAGCACTGATTCTGCTAGCAAGGTTTTGTTTCAAAACTCTTTGTTTCCTTTTCTTATCCTGAAATTTATTCTTATAGGTGCGAAATATCTATTTCAAGTCTTCAATCTTATGATTTTTTAAACTCATCATTCTTATGAAGGTTGTTCGACTGCTTTATACAAATTCTGGTATTGGCATTCTTGCTCTTGGGTCAAATGGGGTTCAGAAGCTATGGAAGTGGAACCGCAACGAACAGAATCCTAGTGGAAAGGTAATAGGTCTATACTCACAGATAGGGACACGCGTGCATGCGTACATTTGTTTGTTTATGCATGCATGCAAGCAATACATAAGAGCAAAGTTTTCTTGCTGAAATTTCTAACTTAGTTGTGGGCTTAAAGGCCACTGCCAGAGTTACCCCACAACAATGGCAACCAAGCAATGGTCTTCTTATGACCAATGATGTCTCAGAGAATGCTGAAGACGTGGTTCCGTGCGTAGCGCTCTCAAAAAATGACTCCTATGTCATGTCTGCCTGTGGAGGAAAAGTTTCATTGTTTAATATGATGAACTTTAAGGTAAAATTTAGCAATGCCTTGCAAATGCTTGCTTCCACATGGAAAGTGTCTGTGGCTTCCTATTACTTCCATAATTCCATTGTCACTGACGACTTTGTTATGAATTTGAACATATTATGGAATTTGATGTCATTGATTATGTAATTGTGAGAATTGAGTTTCTTTGTAGGTTATGACAACTTTCATGCCACCTCCACCAGCTTCAACCTTCCTAGCATTTCATCCTCAAGATAATAACATCATAGCCATTGGAATGGAAGATTCAACCATCCAAATTTACAATGTTAGGGTGGATGAGGTAATTAATTTAAGAATCTTTTTTTTGTTATTGATTCGGTCCTTCATCTGCTCCAACGTAAATGAGCTGCTCTGCTACTGTTAGGTTAAAACAAAACTAAGAGGTCACCAGAAGCATATTACTGGTTTAGCATTTTCCACTAGCCTTAACATCCTGGTCTCATCAGGTGCTGATGCTCAGGTATGTGAACCATTATACTTTATAACTCGTTTTAAATACAAAATTAACTTCATGCTTGTCCCTGAAGTTCTTGGTATTATTTTGATGGATGATTTTTGCAGCTTATCTTTTGGAAAACTGATACGTGGGAAAAGAGGAAATCTATTACAATTCAACTACTTGCTGGAAATGTGCCTGTTGGTGAAACTCGAGTGCAATTCCACTCTGATCAAGCCCGCCTGTTGGTATGCCATGAAACACAGCTAGCAATATATGATGCTTCCAAGATGGAATGCATTCAGCAGGTGGAAATCGACTAGTTTGATATGTAATTTATATTTGTTGGCAACAAGTTACTAACATTTTTTTATTTTGCAGTGGGTGCCACAAGATGAACTTTCTTCACCCATTTCTTCTGCAGCATATTCCTGTAACAGCCAACTAATTTATGCTGCTTTCACCGATGGTAACATTGGAGTGTTTGATGCTGATAGTTTGAGGCTAAGATGTCGTATTGCCCCGTCAGCATATATGTCCCAGGCATTGTCAAACAGGTCTTCTGAGAATTGCTTACATGGTTTCCCACAGCTACCAACAACTTCTGTAACCGCTTATGACAACATTTGTTATTAATCTATATGTTCTACTGTGCAGCAGCCAGACTCTGTATCCGCTAGTCGTCACGTCACACCCTCAGGAGCCAAATCAATTAGCCGTTGGGCTGACGGATGGGTCTGTCAAAGTTATAGAGCCTTCAGAGACCGAGAGGAAGTGGGGAGTCACTGTGCCTGTTGATAATGGACCAGACAATGGCAAAACCGTAACATCATCATCACCCACTAACAATGCTACACCTGTGCAGCTCCAAAGATGAATCTTCATCCTTAAAAGATTTGTATATTTTATCCATGTATACTACTAGTAGGTTGGCCTTTCATAGATTTCTAATCAAATGCTTGAACTAAGGAAAAATTAGTTAGAGTGATGTAATTTCTCTTGTATATTGTTCATTGATTTCTCTGATAAATGTGATATCTAATTATTTCTCATTTAATTTTGTATGCATTTTGTGTTTCGTATACTTAAACTTATTTATTTTTTTGGAAACGTTCGAAACCCCGCCGCCAAACCACTCGATCCGGGCTTAAGCGGAGCAGGTAAAACCTCCGGGCTCTTACAAGACTCTTTATACTTGTTATTATTTAAATAGAACTTCTTAATTTGAATGAGGACACCAGAAGTTGCAGGAAACCTGATTTTTTAAGGATGAAGAAGCGGAAAACCGGGCCCCAAATGCCTTCTTGTTTGTTTTGCTCAGGTATGAAATTTAAAGTTTTCTTCTAGTTCTAACCACTACTGGTCAATTATTTAAAAATAATGAATGAATGCTCCTTTTCCTTGCTGATACATCAGCAAGTGCTCTTATTGATTTATATTTATATTTATATTTAGCGCTCTTTCTCCCTAATATTATGCTATTTGGTAGCCCATTAGACTAAAATAAGTAGAAATAATTGAAGTTTTTTTTGCTTTTCTTGGATGTTCTTACGTTCAGATTCCTTAGAATTTGATTCTCTTTATTTTCTCTGCCCTTATCGGTGCCTCAGGATGGATAGGTGGATTTAGATGTTCTAACAGCTAATGTGATGATAAAGATGATGGGATTTTTTTTTTTTTTTTTTTTGTGAGGAGCCCAAAAGGATTAGTAGAATATGAAAGGCTAGGGAAAAAAAAAACCCATCAGGTGAAAGTTATTTAGAATGTATTCCAGACATGACATGAGACATATATTCTATGTGTTCTGATTTTGTTGTTTAGGTGATTAATGGGATTTTAGAGGGATTCAGGTAAAGGACAAACGAATTATATAGTGAAAGTTAATTTAGCTTTGATATGTGCTTCCACTGAAACCAAAACTATTATTGCTGTCTGTTGCTGTAACTAGCTATACCTATATTCAGCTAATTGCTTGAGTGCTAAAAATCTGCACACCAAAGCTCATCTGTCTTTTACAGGATCTACTGCTCTCTCTCTCTCTCTCTCTCTCTTGATTTTTGCTTTGTCTTCATCCTGAGTCATCATGTCTCATTGGGTATGATTCTATATGCTTTCATTTGCAAAAATAAGCCAAAAAAGTTAATATTATTAAACATTTTAATATTTGAGCAAGCTTGGATCCTTGGGGATCAGGAACAAAAACCATAGAAACTTGAGGTTTTTAACAGAGTGAAGTGAAATATTGTACCATACAACGTTGCATTGTAGATATACCCATAACAAAAAATTGCCATGTATTTGCGAAAGCTAGGTGCCCTTTAGCTAATCATTTTCTTAAAAACTTTCTTATTTTACATATTGTCTCACTTTAGTAAACTGCTGCTGAAGTTTTTATCTACTTACTCCTATTCCCAGAATTGTATTATTTGAACAAATCAAGAAGATAGTCACATGGTGGGGGATTGGAGGCTACATATGTACTTGGCTAGAAAGTTGCTTTAGCTTTGTAGGGTCCTTAATTCTTAAGCTGAATCTTCGTATGATTTCATTTCAATTCAGGGCATGTGGTCTTGTTCTTTCATGCTAAGCAAAATAAATAATACACAGACAAAACCGGGCTGTTCTTTTCCATATGGCCAGCCCAAATCACTGTGCTGTAGGCATTTGGCATTATTATTAGATTGGAATATTGCTGCTTTGGATTCTTCTCATCAATATTATTAGATTGCAATATTTTTTCCATTTGATTATGTGCCTGCGCAATATAATATAATACAATATAATAACTACCCCCTTCAATTCCAGCCATGAAACCTTAACATTCCAAGTTTTTTTTTTTTTTTTTTTTGTTGGGGTTCCTGTGAATTGTTACTCTCAAATAGATGAATGAATGGCCTGCAAGTTTTCAAGTTTTGACAAGCCGGCGGCTTGAATTATTTTGTGGTACATGTATACCACTCACTCACTGTGGAATCATTGTGACTTAGGACCTCTTCATGGATGGTCCATGATCTATTAAGAATCCCATCATTGTTATGCATGCCATGCCCATCCTTATGTAAAATCAGACTTTGGTCCCAAATTATTAAGTCATCATGTTTCTTCTTCTCCAATACTCACATCTTTTACTCGTGAGAATAAGAATAAGCGGTCTACAATCAATTTAAATTCATACAATTATTGTATATTTCGGGTTCTGTAGAGTTATACAAGTCTTAGGTTACCACATCATCACACCATGTAATGATATTTCACCATATATACATGATAAATTGTGTCATTGGAGGATGATTTGCGAACATGGCGGTGATGGCACCACTTTCAACTTATAGCTCGGAAATCTATATTTAAACAAGATCTAGTGTACACTTATAAAGTCCCAAAGAACGTGGTTTGGTGGTGTAGGTCTCAGGATCTGATCTTGGGGTCCTGGATTCGAATTCAGGAAGTGCGTTTCTTATAAGAATCCGGGACAGCCAGAGATTTTACCTGCTCCGCTTAAATCTGGAAGATATTGTTTGACGGGGAAATTTTTAACAATTTCTAACAATTTCACAGTGCACCTATAAATATTTACAACAGAGGAATGAATCACATAGAAGAAAGAATGTTTTTAACCATACCATCCGGGAAATTAGGAGGAATCTACACGTCAAAGTTAAATCATGAATATATTTGTTCAAGTTGATATATATTGAAGTTACATCACTAATCAACATGACAATCTTATATCAAAGTCAGACTTAGAGGTTAAGTAGATACAGCTGGCAAATAATTCTTGGTCACCAACCAAAGAGAGGGATCATTATCTAACGATGGAAAGTTTAATCCTTATCACCAAAGTAGTAGTGAAGACTTTTTTTCCTCTCGTGTTCTGACTGCAATTCTTGTTCTGATTTTTTGCCACTGCCACTGCCACTGCATCACTGTCAATATCACTCTAACCATTCACATTGGTGCTACTGCTGCATTGCTATTGCTTTGCCCAATGACACCATAAATTTATTCTCTCTAATATTCGGAAACTATTTAGATCACATATCCATATTCTCATGTACAATAAGATTTTAAGTATGTAGAAGTTCGAACTCACACCAATATGAGTACATGGACGGCACCATGAGTGGATTGGTCTTGTGCCGATCCAATAATTTTTATATAATAATTAAGAAAAAAAATAAGTTTCAGTTTATTCTAAAATAAAAATCATACTTCGGCCCTTATATAAGTAACATTGGACTACAAAACCGGTGGCAGCAGTTATTTTATGTTGGATCTTAAAATCATCCTCTCTTTTTGATGATTAAATACAAGGCTTGAGGAAATAAAATATGTTGTATAAACTTCTGAGTTCTAAATGAAAAGAAAGTAAAAGATGGCAGCTAAAATACTATTTTTTATCAGTCGTTTCAAAAAGTAGAGTAAAAATTTCCAAGTATATAAAAGTTTGTCCAACTGCAGATGCTTTAGTTTAGTAGTGGGACAATGCTATAAAGTTGGCGTAGAAGTATCCAAAGTGACAACTCACATCAAACATTTTATTGCCAATTTCATGTAATTTTGAATTCTAAAATCAGAGTCATGGATTTGATTTTGAAAATCCACAGGGCCTAATACAAAAAAGGGCATGTGTATTTTTGGTCAAAACCAGCTGTAGTTTCGACAGTGGAGAAAAATAAATAATGCTATAATTTTTTCACAGAATGTATGAAGTTGATTCCAATCACGAGAGAGCATTTCACTGCTTTGATTCCGTAAACCAAGCATTGGTCATGCTCATTCATTCCAGCTCTGCAATTTCCAAATTTAATTCCCATTCAATATTACAAAATCACACCATGTGTATACATTTATTCACAGTTTATTTTGAGGTAGGCTAATTTTCATTTAAGAAAAATATGACCTGTTAAAAGTTGAAAAAGAAACTAAATCAAATCGATTATGCTTAATTTGTTGGTTATATTTTAATTATCAAACCGCGTTGTTTAATTTACTTATATTTTTGTTATAATTCACGCAGCACTAATAATATTTTCTTTAAAGGGTAAAAATATGATAAATTTAAATATATTTTAATCTCTATTTTTCCAAAGATTCGAATCCAGAATATTTATTTGGGTTAGGACTGACATATTGGAGGAACATGATCACGTTATACATGCAATTAGTTCCTTAAAATCGTTTTAAAAAACAAAAATGACGCACAAGTAAATTGAAAATTGAAAATTGAAATTGAAATTTGAAACCACTCTTTTTTTTTTTGAGTGTTTGTTGTGTTATGCTCTGTCAAGTGATTGATGCCAGGCTAGCAACTTTTGCCCATGATTGGTGTGGGTCCCTCACTAAGCCCCTCCTCCCTGTCAACCCACATGCTGTCTCAATACCCCATGCACTCTCTTCACTTATTTTATTCCCCTTCCACTCCTCCATCACCCAAGGTTCCACCAATTCTCCATACCACCACTTCTTACGTGTCCAAATGGCTAGTCATTAATATTAGGATTGGACTCGAGACCCCTATATGAATACATAAGTAAATCGATATTATTTCATATTTTTATAAGGGTGCTTCTCAGAATTTGAATATGATCTTTAAAATAAGATCTCAAACTTAAATCGTTGGATTTAGGGGTGGTAATTTGGGTCAGGATTCGTTTATTCGTTCGATTCGATTCGCTTTAAAGCGAATACGGATTAGAAAAAATGAATTCGTTTAATAAATGAGTCAATTCGATTCGATTCGTTTATTAAACGAATCGAATACGAATTTAAGCTCATTGATTCGTTTATTCGTTTAGGATTCGTTTTATATTTTTATTTACTAATTTATGTTAATTTTCAATTAAGATTCGAGAAATTATAGTTATTATCATAGAAAAAGTAATATTTTCGATATTTGGAGAGATATTTTTAATAAATATATTAATTATATATTTTATATGTATATATTTATAAAGAATAAATATAAATCAAGTGTGATAATTATTTTATTAAATAATATCATCGATTAAACGAATAAACGAATATTCGTATTCGATTCGTTTAATAAACGAATCGAATACGAATTCTGATATATGATTCGTTTAATAAACGAATCGAATACGAATTCATCACATTTTGATTCGATTCGTTTAGGATTCGATACAAATTCGATTCGTTGATTCGTTTTGCCACCCCTAGTTGGACTGCGTCAATTGAGACGTGTAGTAATTGTTTCACTTGAACTTGATACACCCACTTGTCAGGTTATTACCGCTGCTTAACATATTTTTTGTTCTGACACTAATGAAAATCTAACAAATGTGAACAGAAAAACTATTACACAAACATAACTGCTCCAAGGACAGCCCACAGACACACTAATGAAAGGGCCGTTTCAAACAATTTTGTCGGCGAGAGACGTTAATACTCAATCATAATTGAAATAAAAAAGGGTAATTTATTTACTAAATTGCCAATTAGTGGCAATTAATTTTAATTTAGTTATTTAATTGTTAACTTGTTCCCTTATTCTCTTTGCACTTACCATGTTTGATTCGCATGGAAAGCTGTCATTTCCATTAGTGAATTTTATGCGTGTGTATTTTTTCTTACTTACCATATAATTATTTTGTGTAAAATAAAAATAAATTATGTGCTTAGTTTTTTTTTTTTTTTTTTATCATTGATATATAATTAATGCTCATAATACACATTCAGACATTCTTACACAAAGCTGTTCTGTTTCTGTGGTGGTTCTCTTCATCTTCTTCTTTCTTTTTCTCTTTTGCAGTTTGGTGTTTTTGGCTTATCAGTGTCTCTCGTCTCTTTTGTTCACTGTTGCTGAAGCTGTGACTCACGAAGATGCCAGTAAGTACGTTTTTCATTTTCATTTCTGTTTTTTCTATTTCTAAATCAGGTAAATTTAGTTGAAACTTGATTGTTAATGTTTTATTTCATTGTTCGTTCTTAGTTGTCTTGAAAGTTTGAATCTTTTTGTTTTCCCTTTGTGGGATACTTAGATTTTGATGTTATGGAGTGAAATTCAATCTTAAGTTTCACATGAAAGTGATGCTTGATGATGGGGATGTTGAATGTTTTTTTTCCTTCCCTTTGTGATTTTGAATGGTTCATTTTCTTCAGTTCTAGAATTTTTGTTTCTTTTGAAAACAGATTTGTTTTTGCTTTGCTTTCATTGAAATCTGAACCTTTTAACTTTTCATGTTGTTGTTTCCAGCTTTCTTTTGGAGTTTCCAAATCATAGTTTAGTTGGCCTATTGGTTCTAGCAATTGATCATCCACTAGCCATTTCCTCTCTTGCTTTTTTACTAAAAGCAAAAAAATTTCAGTCTCACCTTACAGTCAAACTCATGGTTTATGCAATTATGTGATTTTAGTACACAATCATATGCTAATTCCTCTGAATTTTGTCTTACTGGGGTTGTGTGTGTTTTAACTTCTGCTGAGAATGGGCTGCAATTGTAATTTTTTTTGGGTTTGTTGCAGGTGGCATTGCTTTTGCTGCTGGCATTGTGCAATCCATACATAATCAATGGAGAAGTAAGTGATGGACAATGTGATAATCAATCTCCATTAGACCCAAGACCGCATAGTGTGTCAATTACTGAGTTTGGTGCTGTTGGTGATGGGAAAACTGTGAACACTCTCGCCTTTCAGAATGCCATTTTTTATCTCAAGTCCTTTGCCGACAAGGGCGGGGCACAGCTCTATGTGCCACCGGGAAGGTGGCTCACTGGAAGTTTCAATCTTACCAGCCACCTTACTCTCTTCTTGGAAAAGGGTGCTGTCATTCTTGGATCTCAGGTACTTCCTTTTTTTTGATTTTGCACTATCATTATTTTGTTACAAGATATGTTGGAGTTATTTGGTTGGCCTTTAATTTTCGTACCCTTTTCAACTGCCTGCTTTAGAATCCATCTCATTGGGATGTTGTGGATCCCTTACCATCGTATGGTCGAGGGATTGAACTTCCTGGAAGAAGATATAGAAGTTTGATAAACGGGTATATGTTACGTGATGTGGTAGTAACAGGTACGTTTACTTCTAATTTTATTTGGTGTTTTATCAGTTACAGTCTTGCTTGAATTTCATTTATGAATTTATTACATTTCATCAGGTGACAATGGAACCATTGACGGCCAGGGCTCAGTTTGGTGGGATTGGTTCAGTTCTCAGTCTTTAAACTACAGCCGTCCTCATCTAGTGGAATTTATATCATCAGAAAATGTTGTGGTTTCCAATCTTACATTCTTGAACGCACCAGCGTATAACATCCATCCAGTCTACTGTAGGTATGTTGCCTAGAACGATAGTCTCTTAGAATGATCCAGTCTCTTTGAATTTTTAACTGATTTCTTAATGATGCAGCAATGTGCACATTCAAAATATATCTGTCCATGCTCCACCAGAATCGCCTTATACTGTTGGCATAGTCCCAGGTTTGTGAAAATTTACTGACTCCTATTGTCCACTTCTATACTATATTCTGAAAATCATTTTGTGCCTGTCAGTGAACTTGTGATGTTTAAAAGTAACATAGGAAAATTTTGACAATAAAAAGTGGGATAATGTCACTAGTGTTTACATGATTCATTACTTTATACAGGAAAGCTTCACTCAAGTAATGTCGTCGAATTGGCTGGATGTTGATGTTGACATTTATGCCAATGATTTAACTAGATTACGCTTCTCCATTTTTTATAATCAAACTGGATAGCCATATCATTCACATCTTGTTTATGCATTCATGGTACATCACACTTGTGTTTGGAAACAATTACGCTGCAAGATTTTGCTGTCTCAAGTTTTACTCATGGTGCTTTCAGATTCTTCGGATAATGTCTGCATTGAGGACTGCATCGTCTCCATGGGGCATGATGCTATTTCTCTCAAGAGTGGTTGGGACGAATACGGCATTGCTTATGGCAGACCAACCAAAGATTTACACATCAGACGGGTCCATCTTCAATCGTCTACAGGTTCTTCCGTTGCCTTTGGTAGTGAAATGTCTGGTGGCATATCTAATGTGCAAGTGGAGAAGGTCCACATATACAACTCGCTAAATGGTATTGAGTTTAGAACAACCAAAGGCAGAGGTGGTTATATCAAACAGATAATCATATCTGATGTTGAATTATATAACATCAACATGGCATTTGGTGCCAATGGCGATTGTGGTTCCCACCCTGACGACAAGTTTGATCCGAATGCACTCCCGGTTGTTGATCAAATCACTCTCAAAAACATCATTGGCACCAACATCACTATAGCTGGAAGCTTCACAGGAATTCAAGAATCTCCCTTCACCAATATATGCCTATCAAATATTTCCCTATCCATCAATCCCAGCTCATCAAGTTCTTGGGTATGTTCATACGTCCAAGGTTTCTCAGATTCCGTGTTCCCGGAACCCTGCCCTGAACTTGAATCCTCATACTCAAATTCTTCCTCTGCTTGCTTTTCCCACATCAGGTCTTATGGTAGAGCCTCATTCTTATGATCATATTAATACCATTCCTTCAAACCAAAATAAAATCCCACTTCGAAATCAAATTCTTCTACCATTTACTATCTCAAAAACTAGATCAGATTCTTTCCAATAAGGCACATGTCGAGATACTTGCTTCTTCTTCATCCTTCCATATTGCGTTTTCGTATGTTCCAATCTCTGCAGATTATATTTATATGTACAGCTTCATTTCTTCATTCATGTGTAAGGAAATTTTTGGTAGTGGTGGCAAAATCCAGAAAGGGGAATTGGGATATTTTTTTTATATTGTTATTATGGCTTGTCTAAATTGAAGATCCTTCTTTGTTCATAAGGTGGTATGGTGCAGTGTAATTTCAATGTAAAATCTCTTATTTGATATGGATTGATGACAAGTTGGGTTTAAATGGTAGATATGAGATTACAGCAAAAAATTATTTCATTTGAATAAGAGATTTTATAGATGCTACAGTTTTGTATCATAAGTATGGTCTTGAAATTTTTGCTTTCTATTCATGGTAATCGCAGTAATATTAAAAAGTTTGTATGCGCGGCCCGGACCAACCGTTTAAAAAAACAGATGAACTTATAAACTAACTTATACACCCAATTTCGATTCATCTTGGAATTGTGATTTGATTATAGGAAAAACCCACCTTGAGGTCTCTATACTCTCAATGTTTTTACATTGCACCCCTGTACTAAATTTTCTACACATTACACCCCTATACTCTCAATGTTTTTTCATTGCACCCTTGTATAAATTTCTACACATTGCACCCTGCACTCTTAAAAAATGAAATTTCACCCTAGTTTACGGCAAGTAAAGAGTTGATAAATATTCTGACATCACCCACCCTTATTTGTGTATATCTGCCTCGTTTAGGAGAAGCCATATGCTAAAAAGAGGGTGCTCAAAAAAAATGGGTGTTTGCTATAATGTGCACGCATGACATGTAATACGTTGTCGTTTTTAGGAATGATGTCTGATAACGTGAAACATCTTGTTTGTTTTTTGTTGTTGTTCATTAATAACACTCCAAATTAGTTTTGATCTAATTTTGCAATAAATTAGTTGATTTTTGAAGGTATCGAAGGAGCATAATATTTATGCGCCCTAACATATAGGTATGCGCCCTAGCATAACTTCAAAGTAAAAAAATTGCTCGGTCCAATCTGAAATAAGGGTGGTTTGATTCAGAATATTCTCAACTCTGTTAACTTGCGTTAAAATAAGATGTGAAATGTCAATTTTTTGAGATTGCAGGGGTGCAATGTGTAGAAAATTAGTACAGGGGTGCAATGTAAAAAACATTGAGAGTACAGGGGTGCAATGTTAGAAAATTAGTACATGGGTGTAATGTAAAAAACATGGAGTACATGGGCCTTAAGGTGGTTTTTCCTTGATTATATTCAAAACTTAATTTTCAATTGTTTGATTAAGGAAAAAAATCGGTGATTTTATTTAAAAATTAAGTTTTATATCATCAAAAAAATTTACCATAATTATTTTATTAGCTTGCACTTTTATATATCACCGTTTATCAACCACACATTTGTTTACCACATTTTTTTATTCCACTGCCAAAAATAGACTTAGGCTCTACTTAGTATTGTGATTTAAAAAATATGATGAACTAGCTTAAAGCTCGCGCGATGCGCATGTTCATTTTGATTATCGGTGTATGATTTATATTTATAATTATTATTGTAAAATTATGAAAACCGAAACAAACTAAATTGAGAGTCTAAACTACTATATTGACAGAAAAATCAGATTACAAATTAACCCGAAACCTCGACATGAAATTATATTTATGTATTCAAGATCAATTCATGTTTCATACATCAAGCACAACCAAATACAAAAAATATTTGAACTCAAAATAAAAGAATAATTAGAATTTGAATAGCCCTTGAAATATTTAATAGCTATTATGAAGAAATTGATTTTTTTAAACAACCTCAATAAATTCATTAGCTAAAATTTTTTAGATCCCACTTAACTAAAATGTATTAGATCCAACTTTATAAAATAAACATCATACTTTCTACATTTAATTCCAATTTAATCAAAATACATGAGTCCAACTTAACAAAATACACTTTTCACCTTCTACATTTAATTTCAACTTAACCAAAATTCAATATTTTCCCGCAAAATAAAGAGAATCATCATGGAGATTCAAGACACGATAAGGAATTCAGATCAATTTAAGATTTGTTTCAAACCTCGTACTTATAATGTCGAGGCTCATGTGTTGGCAAAAATTACATGTAACTACCCTGTTTCGGATTTTTGGAGGGATAATTTTTACTCTCTTATAGCTTGTAAGTTGAGCTTTTCTTCTTAATATACAGTCCTCTTTTCAAAAAAAAAAAAGAGAGAGCTCACTATTCACTTTAAATTAAGGAGAACACTCATTTTGTATTAGGATTAATAGTATAGATATATGTATAGATATAGATAAAGGTGATTTATATGTAATTGTTTTATATTAAAAAAATTGAGCTTTTTTTTTAATAATTTAAAGATTAAAAGGTTGTGTTACATAACTAACTTTTTTAAAAGAAAACGGAATTGGAAATCGCAATTTTAACCAAACACTTAAAAGATTTCGACGAAAACACTTATATTTCAAGAAAAAATTAAAGGGTACTTCGGTAAAATCATATACTGGAAAACCTGCTAGTTGTTTGATAAGGGTCATTGATTTGGCTATTTTTCAAAAAGTAGCAAACTCTACTGTTCTACTGACGGTTTCAAGTTTATATATTGGTTTTAGGGTTTTACGAATCGTTGAAATTTTGTTCTGCAATTGGGCGCCAGAAGAAAATAGAAAAAAAATGCACAAAATAAGCAGAAAAGAGATATGGAGACGAAGGATGAAGAATTGGATTTCAGGAAAATTATGAAAGACATCGAATTTCTAGGTAATTTGTTTACTTAATTTTCTTCTTTTTTTAAAAAAAAAAAAAATCGAGTCTTGAAGAATATGAATTATGTAATATGAAAGTAAGAAAAAAAAATTGATCATTGCATTTTGGAGCGACCCTAAATTTGTGTAGAAAGTTGTTCTTTTATATACTACTGCTTCGACTTTTTTGAGTTGCTTTGTTAATAGAAAATTCGCTGATATTAGGTGCTAAATATATCAACATTATTTGTAGCTGTGGGGGGATGTTTGATTAAACATACAAGGTGTCCTTAATGGTTTCTGAAGATGTGGTGCAGCCCAGCGGTCGGAGCTTGCGATCTTGTCTTCAAGGTCCCAAGTTCGAGCCCTGGGCAACACTCTTGTAAGAGTCTGGGACAACACCGGTTTACCCACGCACCCCGGTATTGATGATGTGAGGTTTCCCCGGTTGGTATTCCAAAAGAAAAAGGTTTCTGAAGATGTGATTCTTATATCAGACCAGATGACTAATCTGTTATCATAAAGTTGGTGAAGATGTTGAGTGTGAGTTTCATTTGGGACTCCTGATCTGACTGTTAAGCAGTTTCATCTGATAAATGTTTACGTTTCTTTGGAATCCAAGCTCACCATCTAGGGGTTTTGTGACTTCTATTGTTGCTTTAACTACCGTGTTTGTAATTAGTATTACATGTAGGTTGATGTTATTTTCCTTGAATTTTATAGTTTGCTTGTTCACTTTGATTTTTTGCCATTTCAGGTTCCTCGCATATGACATGGAAGGAAAGGAAGGAGTTAGAGAACAAAAGGATTTTTTCTTTAGGTGGAAAGGTATTAACTTGGAAAGCATGATGCCGTTAGGGCACTGAACTATCTATGTTTCGTAAGGATAGATAAAGCTCATGTTGAATATTCATGATTCATTCATGCTTGCCATGTTAACAGGCTCCTAAGAAACAGAGACTACCTTTAAGTGTGGCTCGAGTGCCCATGAAGAGAGAAAAGGAAAGAGAACAGAAAATGCAAGAAGAGGTGATTGATTTCTTTTCTTCTTTTTATAATTTTTTGCTGCAAAAGGTGATTTGCAAAACAAGTGCGACTTGCACTAACAACTTTTATCTTATAGAGGGCAATTCTTGGACGATTTGGAGGGAAGTTTGCCGGTCCTAACAGAGCAACAGAGAAGCGCAAGCCTGAGGACCGGGTGCTGAAATCGATTGAAGGTCGTTTTAGAAATGGTGTACTTGATGTGAAGCATCTGTTACGTCCAGGGCCATCAAGAGACACTGAATCTGGTAAACATATGGGAAATAAACGGGGAAAGAAAGACACTGAATCTGGTAAACATATGGGAAATAAAGGGGGAAAGAAAGGGAAGGGAAAGAAGAACCGTGGCAAGAAGAGAGGTGGTAATAAGAAGCGCTCAGGACGTTCACAATAGGAAATACGCGCCACATGATCAAATTATATTATAGTCCCGCTGTGTTTGAAATTTTGATGTAAGAATTCAATATTGTTAATCGTATTGATTGATGTTTTTATTTTTTATTACTTTGATATCTGATATGCTGATAATTGTACCTCATCATTTTTCGGATGAAGTATAGATGATCCATAAATCTGTGTTATACAAGTGCAATTGGAAACTTCAGAAAGATACTTCATTTGTTTTCAATTTTAGAGAGATTCATTGATTTGGTATAGGAATAATTTCAAATCATCATATCACAATATGACGTAGTCACTAACAGTGGTAGGAATCAGATGAGTTTGAGCACGAAATGCTGTTCTTAAATTGCAAATACTGGATTTATATCTCCAGATTTGTTTTATTCAATGTATATATGACCTAGTGGACAGATATTGAATACATCACGCAAGAATGAAATCTGCATTTCCCTTGCTTGAGCTCCAATGGAATATAAATATATTTGCTACCGGCATATTATATCCTGGAGGAGGCATCAGCTGTTACCCGACTGAATGCAATGGCAGTCTTTGAACCAGATGGACGATCCAAATGTTTGCTGATGAAATCTCCAGCCAACATGAGCTTCGTCAGATCCACATTGGTTTTCACACCAAGTCCGTTGAGCATATACACGACATCTTCAGTAGAAACATTCCCGGAAGCACCTTTGGCGTAAGGACACCCACCTAAACCGGCAATAGAGCAATCCACTGTGCTAATACCCATCTGCAGGAACAAATTATAAGTTAACATTTGGTTACCTGATGAATTTTCTCAAGTCTCAAGCTGATAACATATTTTCAGAGTAACTGCTGATTGTTAAAAGATAAGCAAATCTAGCACAAGGTTTGGCTCGCATTAAGCTCGCTTACTTGGAGGGATATTAAAATGTTTGGAAGAGATTGCCCATAAGTGTCATGAAAGTGAACGGCGAGCTTCTCAACAGGAACAACAGCCATTACAGCTTCAAGCATGGGTACAACACTACCTGACAGAAAAGAAGAAAAACAAACTTAGAAAAAAGCATGTAATTTGGGAACCCATTCAACTTGAAGAAATATATATGATATGCAGGATGGCTCAAGTGCATGGCTGCAACCCACCTCTCCCTCCCCACAGCAAAAAAAAAGGAGCTAAAAAAACGACAAGTTTTTCCAGCATATTTGCACTGTTGTACACAGTCTCTATTGGTTGCATTTCTTCACTTATTTAATTTAAACATATTTGTGCCAAAGGAAAATAAAAGGCCGTTACAAGGTTACCTGGTGTACCAACTCCAATTGTATCACCTAGAGAAATTTCAAAGCAGCCCATATCATGAAGTTCTTTTGCCACATATGCCACTTTGGATGGAGAAATTGCTCCTTCCACTGGACAGCCAGCAACACATGATACATACCTTAAAAAATCAACATCATTCATTATCTCAGTCCCAGCTAAATTTACAAGGAATATGGATTTCGTACGATGGAAGCATTCATGCAAGAATGACAACAGAAGATACATTAGAGTTGACGGAGAGGGGTTCATAAAAGCATGAAGAATATTTCAGAAACGGGAAAAGAGTGGGGGATAGGACATACCCACGAACAGGGATTGACTGCTCTTTAGCAGCACAAGCAACAGCACGATAACGAACAAGACTCTCCTCAATGCTACAATTGATATTTGACTTCGAAAATGTTTCAGAAGCTGATGCAAAGATAGCAACTTCCTTAGCACCAGCAGCAATGGCAGCTTCAAAGCTCTAGAGGTTGACCCGCAAGTTAGAAATTATTGCACCAGCATGACAAATGTTGAAATCATATGGATTTCTAAATGATATTACTGACCTTTAAATTAGGTGTGAGAACAGGCAATCTAGCTCCCTCCAAATCACGGACCGCCTCCATTACATCCTTTGCATCTGCTAGCTATGTGAAAGGAAACTTGGTTACATGTAAGTCACACGTGCTATATTTGGAACTCTTACTTTCATCAAACAAAAAAAAGAAGTTTACAACAGCAGTAAGTTTCATGAAATCAACTATGACCAAATATACTAATATATATACATTGGTGCATGAGCATGTGTGTAAGCAAATGCAACTCCGAAGAGAGTTTTCCAGAAGGTATCAAAGTTAATCTGTTAACAGGTAAACATAATCTGCATCTGTATAGAAGTTCTAAAATAAAACTTGTCCGTGCCAATTAGGGGATAAGGAAGAAAATAAAAGGGGAAAGTACAATATCAACCCAAAACTGTGAAGCAAGAGTGTACCTGAGGAACCCATTTTGGAGAGACAAAACTTGTAGCCTCGACAACAGGTAACCCAGAAGATACTAATTTGCGTATCAGTTCCACCTTTATATTTGTGGGTATATTATTTTTCTCATTTTGCAATCCATCCCTTGGACCAACTTCTACTATCTTCACAAACTTTGGTATGCCTTTCAAAAACTGAATTATCCAAATAAAATATCAGATGAAATAATAATTTGCTCATAGAAAACCTTGCTAGATGAACACATCAAAATTCACAACCATCCTAAAAATCTTAAGAAATAAAAAATATACTTTCATGACAATTACTGAATCACCTTATTTGTTATATCTCGTATGTCTTGGTCATTGCAATTGGAACTATATATGTCGCAAGTATTTCCAAACATCTTGTGATTTCTTCCTAAGTTTACAGTCCTTCGACTGAAGGATTCACCTTGAGACATGTTCCTTGTATGCCTTCTCCATGGGAACGCCTCTCTTGTATATTCATCATAATCTTCACTGCACGTCAAAAGAAGTTCCAATTAATCACCAACTAATACTATTGATAAACTGCTGATGATAGGCAACAAATACATCAGTCCTCAGGTGATCACAGACACGAGAAGCAAATAGGAGCTTGAGTGAGTAGAAAAGATTAGACAAAAGTTTAGAAAAGTCTTCGTTATCTTCAAGTAGATTTCAAGATAGACCAAGGAACTTCCTCAATTGTTTACATACTGAAACATAGGACTCTTCAAGCAACAAATGTCAAAAATACTCGAATACAATTTCCCTCGACTCTAGAACTGGATAACTGGAGATTCAAAAAGGGTTAGACATTGACTAATTGCAAAGAGTAGCGATGATATCTTACTTACTCATAACTGTTGGAGATGCTGCAACCCCTCCCTTCAATCCAGCAGCTCAACATTCCCATATCATCCCCACTAGGCCTGCAAGCACTGGATGAGAACCTCTGAATCCTATCAATAGTGCTCATGCTTGGCAACTTGTCCAGACCAAGCGGTTCCTCCAAACTCGACATTCTGGTAACTCGAAAAGATACACTGGAATTCCACACACAATGCAAGTAATTACTTTTTTTTTTTTTTTAACAATAAGCAAGTACTTAGCATAAGGACAATAAGTAAAGCATTTCTTAGTCAAAACATCCTGAATCATGCCACCATCAAATTCAATTAACCAATAAAATTACATAAAATTAGGAAATTGAATTCACTCACATGGCAGAACACCAACTCTCCCCAATGCATTAGCACAAGTCAAAAAATATATTAACAAATTTACAAAAAAAAAAAAAAGGAAAAAAAAAAGCACCTGAATAAGACATAAGCAGATAATACTATGAATTACAGTTATAACAAAATAAGAATTTAAAGACTTTAGCATATAAAACAACCAAAAAAAAAAAAGACCTTTAAAGCCTTTGTTTGGTTGCTGAGATAATCAATCAACAGAAAAACTTCTGTAAATATAGAATTCGGATTGTTGAGCTAATTGAGTGAGTAAAAATATAAAAAAAAAAAAAAAGGACAATGAACAGACCTATTCTGATAAATGAAGAAATATTTGAAAATTGAAATTATGATTTCTAAATATAAAAAATTTGGACGATCAGATAGACGGAAGAAGAGGAAGAAACGTGAAGAAGTATAAATTGGTTACAATTACAAGGAGGCGTTTTCGTATTTTTGGGATTATTTATTTCGATTAATTAATTTTGTGTTAATTTTAAAATAGACATTAATTGAATCGCCACTCCTGCAACGGTGCTGGTTGTAGGTAGTTTTCAGTTGGAAGTCGGTCACTTTCTTCACGTTTTTTTTTTTTATTCGAAGAAAATTAACTAGAAAATACCATTTCAGTACACCTTTTCTTGTTTAGACATAAAAAAATAATGTTCCAAATATATCAAATACGTCCCTGAGAAACTCGAAAACTCTACTCGGGCAATAAAAAATTCATCGGCAATAAAAAACTCAAATCTTCTTATGTGGTTTGAGAATATAATTTCTCCTCATTTAGAAGTACGTCTCTCAAACTCTTTTTTGAAGTATATTTTTAAGTTGAGTTTTAGATAAATTATATTAAAATAGGTCTTGACAAAATTCTAAACGTAATATGAGATAAAATATATTTTGTAATATTAATTTCAAATCATTTTTTTTATCGTTGGAAACTCTGTCGCCAAACCACATCTTCCGAGCTTAAATAGAGCAGATAAAATCTCCGACTGTCTCAGACTCTTACAAAAAACACACTCACTAAATTCGAACTCATGATCACAATGTGTGATCGAACTCTACACCATCAAGTCATACATCTTGGAGACTAATTCCAAACCATTTCAATCATGGTACTTGCTAAAATAAAATATTTTACATATTTTAAAAAATTTCTTCCACTCAATTTTTTTTTTCGGTTATACTTACTCCACTTTCTTTTTTCCATATTTTGAGATGATATACATTTATTTTATCTCTGTCTCAGGATTCTATGGAGATGAGTTGACATTATACCGCATTTAATTGATATTTATGTCCTCAATTGAGAAAATATAAAAAAACTCAATGGTAAAATATATAATAATATAAAAAAAAAATATTTCTGAAAAATTGCTATTTCAGAAAATTAAATTTAACTATGCGAGATAGACCCGGTCAAGGTTCCGGTTCCGGAACCGGAATTGGAACCTGACCGGTTCGGTTAGGGTTCTGTCCTAACCAAATCAGTTGGAACCGCTGGAACCTTTCGGTTCCAATAATTCCGGCGGTTCCAACTGAAACCGTAAGTCGGGTTCCACATTTAATGTGAAATCGGGAACCGTTCCGGAACCGAACCGAACTGCCGGTCGGGTCTAATGCGAGATGCAGGATTAGGGGCAACATTGTACTATACTATGCGATATTATATATATACTTGAATATATAATGTAATGGAACAGTTACGTAGTTACTAGTTAGTAGCCTTTATGACAACGAGGGCCTATTTATTATTATCCCAATAATAAAACTTTAGGTTAGATACTGGGGTATAAATGTTTGATGTTAATAATAAACATATTAATTATACTTTAAATGATTTAGAATTGGTTCTCTTAATACATCCCTAATTTTAATCTTGGGATTTAAAAAATCATAAATATGTCAATTTCTTATTATTAGCAAAAAAAAAAAATTGATTTGTTAGATACTTGAGGTGGAATGGAAGGGATTAAATATTGGATTTGAAATGATAATGACATGAATGGAGAATAAATTTATTGGAACCATATAGATTGACTTTGAAATGATACAGTATGTGGCATTGACATAAATTTATAGGCCCATTTGAAATTGTTTCATAATTTTTTAGATCCATCTGTCCTAAACTATTATTAAGCAAAAATGTGTTAACTCTTTTTTTTTCTTTTCGAAATGTTAGAAATCACATTATCAAATTATCCAATCACATTAGGTAAAATTCCTTTATTATTTCAGGCTCTTATAAAAAATGCACTTTCTGAACTCGAACTCAAAACTTGACAACCAAGTCATAAACCCTTTGCCACCGAACCACATGGGGACATCAATGGTAACTCAGTAAGCCCTATATTTCTTATGGGATTCGAACACCAACCAAATTAAACTAGTTTGGTCACAAGCACCCTAGATTATTAGGGTTTTTTATTTTTTTTTAATTTTTTATATAAGTTTCTAATGAATGTAATGATCAACCAACCATTCAAAACAAAGAAGCCCATAAACAAAACAAGCCCTTTCTATTGGTTCTTGAAGGTCCAAATACCAAAGAATATTTACTAGAGCCCAAAATATTAATCAAAATCCACCTTTTTGTTACTAAATACACTTGTGTACCAGAATACGAATTGGTGTTATTTTAGCACTTCTTTGGTATAAGAGGGCCAAAAAGAGCACATAAAACCCAAAATAGATAATAACATCTATATCCTTAAAATTGACAGAATCATAACTAATCTAAGTTTAATTTCATTTTCATTTTCTGTTGTAGTACTGAAATCAACTAATCCAAAAACTAATTTGTTAAGAATTAGTAATACTATCTGTTTACAAGACTGTCAGTAGGGTTGGCAAAAAAAAAAAAAAATCAAATTCTAAATTCAGAACGAAAAATAGTCTCGAATAAAATTATTGATAAAAATTTGTAATGATTATTCGTTCTAAATAAAATATCGAATCTTGATTACAAATAAATTGATTGGAAATTCGAGAAATTTTTTTTTTTATCTAAATTAAAATATTAATCAAAATTCAAGATGACTTTTTCATCCTGAAGATATGGGACCGGACGTCCCAATTATCATCTATGGACCCGTATGAAAAGTAAATGGCAATAATGTCTCTAATTGTAATAGTTTTTAAAGACATGAACTTACATGTTATTAACCAAAATAAAAACACATACATAAAACACCCTAAACCAGAGCGCGGCTGGCCAGCTCTAGCAAGTAGCAACGCCGTCCCATTCGACTCTTCAGACTCTGTTCCTTCTTAACGGTCAGTTTTTTAAAAACCCACTTCCAATATCTAATAAAATTTCCGTTGACAGTTACACGTTCATCAAGTTTGTTGCTTTTGCTTGTACTGAATGCTCAAGCTAAGAACATTGCTTTTTTTTTTTTTTATTGGTTGGTCTGTTGCTTAAACTATAAGAAGGGTTTTATTTATTTTTGATACTCATTTAGTTTATTATTGGCGCTCAGGATTATGGGGTCGTTTAATATTAGAGATATTTTAACATCCTTTAGTCCTGCTTTGGACTATTTTGCTATCTGTTCTGGAGATGCTAGAATCAAGGTACTTATTTGTTTTCACGTTTTTGTTTAAAAAAAATGACGGGTTCTGTTTGTTTTTGAGAGAATGTTGACTGTGTTATTGGTTTTGTTAGGTATGGGACACATTGAAGGGCCAGGTTCAGACAGAATTTGCTGACATTGCATCAACTGAGACCATGAGTTTGTATGGTAACAGACTGGAAAAAGGACATCTTTCTGTTGATTACACGTGCATGAACTGGTTGTCTCTGGACAAAAAGGTGGATTATTTTTATATAAATGAGGAACTGCTGTTGCCTTATGTTTATAGTTTCGAGTGCTTGACTTGTAGCTTCATTCTTTGAAGTAATTTTTGGAGTTAAATTGTAAATAACTGCAGAAAAAAAGGAAGCTTGGAAGTTCATTGTTAGTGTTAGGGACTGGTAGTGGTGATGTTTTGGCACTTGATGTATCTGCTGGTCAGTTGAAATGGAAGCTAAGTGACTGCCATGCCGGGTGAGCTTTAGTTTGATGAATTGTTAATTTATATCAGTTTCAAGTAATGTGGACCATATTCTTAACAACTGTAATATTTATCGAGCTATGTTATTTGAGAGATTATGTTAGTCGGACACATTTGATGTTAGCTTTTATTTTTGGATGGCTTAATCGACCTCAAATCATTTTCTTGCTCTCTTTTTGTCGTGTGCAGGGGTGTAACTGCCATTTCATTTGCTACACATGGTTCCAGCATCTACAGTGCAGGTGCTGATGGAGTGGTTTGTGAAATTGATCCACTGACGGGAAATCTGTTAGGGAAGTTTAGAGCTTCTACAAAGGGAATATCCTGTATGGCTGTCTCTTCAGGTAAGTGAAATTCATTACTGATAGGATGGATTCTATGAATAAACAATCTTCCGTTAGCTCTTTGGCATTTGCTCCTTATCTTCATGGAATAATTACCACTCAGCAGCGTTTGCTCTTTACCGGATACCATCATATGGATGGGTGTTCTTGCTTATCAGATGGCAAGATATTGGCAACTGCTGCTGGACAACTGAAAACTTTTAACTGTTCTGATCACAAGAAGATACAGAAGTTTTATGGCCATCCAGTGAGTGTTATTCAGTTTTCAGATTCTTTTTTGCATTTCACCTCTTCCATTTCATAATGCGATTAAGTCTGCATCTGGCAATCTTCATTCAGTTAATAACTTTTGAACTATAATTAATAGGAAGCTGTGCGCTTTATGATGTTTTCCGAAGATGGGAAATATATCCTCTCCTCTGCTATTGGTGAAAGATATGTTGCACTTTGGAGAACAGATGGTGTCAAAAAGCAGTCAGCTAGTTGTGTCCTTGCCATGGAGCACCCAGCTGTCTTCATGGACTGCAGGTGCATTGACAGTGGGGGAGCTGATGATGGACTTTATGTTTTGGCTATCTCAGAAACTGGTGTTTGTTATGTTTGGTATGGACAGACTATTGAGGAATTACGCAATACCAAGGCCGCTAAAATTTCATTATCTTCAGAAGATGGTATCTCAAAAACTCAGAAGGGTGCATTACCACTATTTTTGCTGCAAAATTGCAAGGCATTGCCAAGCCTGCTTCTGTGCATACATTTGTTGCCTATGGTTGGCTAGTAAAGCCATCATTTCAGAAAATTTCAGTGCATTCCGGCGCAGACATGAATTTGAATTGCTCTCAGGATGGGGTCCTTCTACCCATGAGTCAGTCTTTTATCAAATCTAAGAAAGGGCAAGATGTACAAAATAGAGGTAAGATCTGAACATGTGCTTGTCGTCTTAATGCTTAATGGACAACATATCAACATTCTTCCAATTTTCAATTAGTATGTCTGTCAGGGTCTCTGCATGAGTCCTCTTCTGAAATTGTTTTGCTTTCTTGGGGCTAATTTATAGTTAATTCCTTCTAATTTGCATTCTTGTTTTTTTTTTTTGGTGGATTGCTGATTACCCTTTTTTATGTTCACAGTCACTGCATTGGATCGCGCAAATGCAGAGGATGCTGTACTTCCAATTCCAAAGATTTTAGATATTTATGATAAGAAAAATAGACAACAAATTTTGAGTAGGGACCTTGATGAAGTAATGAATGACTTGGTCGACAGCAAAAGTCAAGCAAAGTTTTTGGAGATCAAAGGTATATTCACTTGGCAGTTTTTGCGTAATTTTATCTATGAGGTATTCGAGTCTTTGGTGTAAGCTGGTTTAAGAATTAGATATTTTAGAATTAGATGTGCTAAGGATGGTTTTGCATTTGGATAGGGTTTCTAGGAAATTTGCTAGATGGTGAAAATTGAACTTGTTTCGGTGATGCTCTTAGCCGTATACATTGATTATTATCTTGTGCAGATGACAAGGTAGAAGTAGAAGCTGACTCTCAAATGGTTTGCATGGAGGACCGGTTGAGATCATTAGGGATACTTTGTAATAAAGATGATCTTAGGTCTAAATCAGCACTTGAATCTACACTATTTAATGGTGTTGATCTTGAAGCTAATATACCGGAAAAGAAGGTTAGTATTGGTGGCACATTTTGTCATCGTTTTCTTTTCCACTATGCCCCAGCTAGTATCAGTGACACTATTATCTTATCTATCAGATGAGAGCTGCTGTTTTGTCTCTGTCACCTAGCAATGCATGCAAATCACTGGAGGTCTTGGTGGACATGTGGCAGTCAAGGTTTGATGGTTGCACTTTATATTAATACCTATTTATGGGAACTCAAAACTTGTACATTGGTTGCATTATACATTATATTATATGTCGAAGACTAAATGGCTAATAAATGAAATAAAAACTGAACTGAATTTTGAAAATCAGGAAATTAGCTAAGCATGAGTTCACATTGCAAATATTTGCTTCATTTTGAACTACTGAAATTCGAAACATTTGTTGTATTCAACAGGTCATATAAGGGAAAAAATGTTCTTCAGTGGATATACTGTATATTGGTGAATCACTGTCATAATCTCCTGTCTCAGGAATCATTAACCCCTATGCTCAGCTCCCTATGTAAGGTGTGTAAGAAGAAATCGTTACATTTGCTCCCTCATTTAACTTGTTTCATTTATGAATATGTATTTTTAGTTTGACCCAAGAAATTGCTCGTCAGCTCCAATGTCTGTGTCATGGATTTTTAGTTTGACCCTAGAAATTGCTCTTCAGCTCCAATGTCTATGTCATACTTGGTCTCTTCCCTTAATAATTGGCATGCATTTAAATAATAAAGCTCATGTACATCGTTACTAAGAGATTCCATGTCAAATTTGTTAATGATGTATGTAAATTACTGTGTAAAAGTTGTCCAAGGGATAAATGCACTCTTGTTCACGTGATTCTGGACTAACTTTACTGAGGGACATCTGCTGAAATGTTGGACCTTTTCTACTGGGCAGCATTGCCCAAATTTTCTGGTTAGCCTTATGATTGGGTCTTTGGGTCGTAATTACTTGGCAGATTCAAAAGAATGTTTTTCTTCTTCCAGGTTACCAAATCCAGAGGGGCTGCTTTTAAATCTTTACTACAATTATCTGGACGATTGCAGCTTATAATGGCACAGGTTAACAACTTTTGATCCTTGTTTCAATTTGTTATTGTTGATTATGTTTGCTGATAATTAATTGGCTCTTTGTCAACATTTTCAACAGATAAATAAGGCAAACCATGACAAAACCCAAATCTCGTTACATGATCACGAAGTGGATGAAAGTGAAGATGAGGATGAAGATGTGGAAGAACTTCTTTACGGGGAAGTAGATGATGAATCCCAAATAAGTAGTGATGAGGATAACTGAATGGATATTTCTGAAGAGGTAACCAATCTTTGTTAGCTCATCTTCTGCTTTCGTACTGCCTGTTATGGAAGGGTGGAGACTCTGTCTCACAACATGGTGATAGAATTTGAAATAAATAAACTTCATCTGACTATTATGGATCAAATCTTTGGATGATTAACTGATTCATTCTATTGGTCCTATGAAAACTGATTCATTCTATTGGTCCTATGAGCCATTAATTAATTTTAATTAGAATTACATAAAGATTATGGAATGTGAAATATGTTTTTTATTTAGTATTTCCAATGGTATTTTTACTGGTGCAAATTGATCGGACATGCACATGTTTTAAACTGTGATAAACCTATGAGATGATGCACAACAGCAGAAGAGCAGATGGCTATTCTAAAACTGGAATTTTTTTTTTGGATTTTCAAGTTGTAATTGTTGCCAGTGTGCTGCCTGATTCTTCTCTTTCCTTTTCCCCTTAGTTAACATCAGAGTGTCTCACATTTTGCTCCTTGATTTAATGATTAATGACATAGAGTTTGCCTGTAAGCAGTTACACTTCTGTGGCTTAAGCTTGTTTTCTGCTTTTGCAGTTCGAAATCTGCATCTTGGGTTCTTTCTCTGGGTTTAAGGCTGAGAGCTTGATCTGACAAGAGCTGTCCATAGTTTGCACGAGACTGTGGACTTGTTCACTCGTGCTGTAAAATATTTTTTTTCCCAAGGTCCAGCCTTGCAAATGTCTCACCTATCTCTGCAGATTGTCCAAAATTTTTTATCCCTTCAATTTGTCTTCCTTTTATGGGTCTTTGCTCATGGGAAGAAATTCATGTTTTGTTTGAGGGTCGTCAATGGAAGGCGTAGATGTAACTGCGAGAAATCTTTTCTATTTTTTTGTGTCTTCCCTTGTAATTCTGTTTCATAGTATTTGTCTGTGAAGTACCATAATATGAGAGTATATCTTCTACAAGATATGTAGGTAAGCATTTTTCATCAAACTTCTGCAAGTTCTTCTTAGTTGTTTATTCTTATGTTGATTGCTCTATGCATGTTGCAATTGTGCAAGTGTTAATTGCGTACTTGATTGCTGTTCTTACAAAGCATTCCGCTTTCATACATGGTGCAATCTTCATCAGTTCTCTAGTAATTTTAGTTTTTGCTAAGGATCTGATCAGTATGTTTGGGACATTATCCCACGTTGGCTGAGATTGAATCTTGGGTTAAATATACAAGGCAACCCTCAACTCTCGCTAGTTTTTGAGTATTACTTAGGCCTGTGATCTTTAGTTATAGTATCATAGCTCCACTCATGTATAAGTTGGCCCATACTATCTTACCACGTGACATGGACAAGTCATAAAACTCGGGCTGCACATGACAGGGTGTTAGGGATATTATCCCAACATCTGCTGAGATTGAATCTTGAGTTAAGTACGGAAGGTGTAGACAATCCTCTACTCTTGAGCTAGTTTCTATACAATATTTGGAATGTAAATGGTAGAATATTTTGTTTCTATAACTTCTCTCATCATGAAGCAGACAATCATATCTTCGGAATTTTTATTTGAGCCTTTCAGTCATTAAGATTTTTTTTTTCTCTTTTATTTCCATCCAATAAGAATTTGCTTCTGTTTTGGCATTTGGGAATCTTGATTTAGTGCTTGTACCAATATGAATCCACAAAAGGGAAGAACTGCTATTTCTAAATCAGGAAACACTGGTTCAGTACTTCTTCAGTTTCTTGGTAAGAGTAAGAATCTGTACCATGTATGAAGCTTCTTTCATTTGAAACAGACAATCTTAGAATCTTATATTTTTTTGTGATCCCATTTGTTATTTCATAAGGTAGCATCATTCCAGTGCCAGGTTTTAGCAGAATTATGGAATTTGTTTAATGTTTTGAATTTCAAGACAAGAATTCTATTTTAGGTCGAACTTTAGAAATGTATAGAAATTGATATGCTTAAGATTATAATCATTGCTGTTTTTTCTCGAGCAGAGATTCGGATCATTAGGTTTATAATTAGAGTAAATCAGTTAGCTGCAACAATGAGCACTAGTGATAGAGATGCATTCTTGCTCCGAATATTGAATGCCTTAGTACAACACGCAAGGATTTTATTAGTTTTGTATTTTTCCTTTTATCTATCTTATTGGGAGACAGCAGATAAGAACTTTAATATGGAAAGATAAACTTGGAAAATGCCACTGCCATAATTGTGGAGTTGAGATAAAAAGAAAAGAAAGTGTACCAGAAACACAAACTTTTGTTTCAAAAGGTGTTTTGAGAAAACATATTAATCTTTTATAGAATCTTTTTTACAGGGGCAGTCTCTCCGAGGGTTTGATATAATCTAGGGATGATTACTTTTAAAAAATAGAGGATGAGAAGTATGATTAAGATAGAATATAATAATCTCTTTTACAAGTATTCTTGTAAAAAGAAATTACTACCTTGGCAGGGTGTTTTAGCTCTTTCATAACTGGAATGCAGAATCGATTCTTCCAGCACTTACAAGCTTAGAATCTAATTCTTTCCCTGAAGATTTTCACATGCTCATTATCATTTTATTAATCAGTCTTTTTTGTTTCTCCTGCTTGAAGCAAAAGGAAACCGGGAAACCACTGCCTTTTCATACTGATCACCTTTCAATACCTTCTACATTACTCTGCATGCATTCGGATTTTCATCACTGAATATTGATGCGATGTTCCCATTTCCATTGCCATTGCTGGTGTTGTAATAGACATTGTTTCTGTGATAGTTGCTATGATAGTCATCACTGTAATGATCCATCTTGCTGTATTGTGTGTACCTTGGTGGTGACCTGACATGCTCATATTCTGTAACATAAGGTGCTGGCTTGTATGTATTGTAACTGTGAGTCACATAAACTGGTTGTGGACCTTGAGGTGCTTCATGTTGATTTCCGGGGACATTAGGGTAGCTGTTCCAGTGCCCACTGTAGCTGTTGTCGTATCCATACCTGTATCTATAGCCGTAGTCTGGTGGGTGGTGGTGTATAACATGAACTTCTCCTACATCTTTTGGTCCAGAAGGATCTGCTTGCTGGTTTGAATTGACATCAGCAGCAATGGGTGAAGGTTTCAACTTAGGTGGTGGATTCTCCGGGGGTGGGGGATTCTCCGGAGGTGCTGGATTCTCCAGAGGTGGCTGGTCCTTTTGCGGCTCCACTAGTTGCGGTGGCTCTGCCGGTGGACCTTCAGGTGAAGGATTTGCTGCTGCATCATTTGGTGGGGCAGCGGCTGAAGGATTTGCTGGTGCATTATTTGGTGGGGCGGCAGCACCTTCAGCCGGTGCTGGTTCAGTTGGCTGATTGCTAGGCTCTGTTTGTTCTGAATGAGAACATATAGTAGCACTCTTTCTAGTCTTTCTAATAGCTTTAACTATTCTTTCAGGGTCAGCCCATCCAACTATTGTTAATTTCTGCTGTGGGAAATCAATATAGAGATCATATATACCTGTAAATCAAGTCAAAAATTCAAGAAAATTGCATGATGTTAAAGAAGGAAGAAGAATGAACTACAAAACATCAAAGGCTAGGTATTATTTGCTTACCATTGATTCCGTGTAACGCCTTCTTGATCTTCTGCACACACCCGTTGCAGTCCATTCGAACTTGTATCTCTGTGACTCGAGGTTTCTGCATTTGAGAAGGGCAATTAAACTGTCAGATAAAGATCATATGCAATGTAAGAACAGAACATTGAATGTGTTATTGCTTCATGTTACCTCAAATTCTGGAGCCATGAGGCAATGGGATAGAGAATACAAGAAACCAACCAAGAGATGTGTGATGCATGAGAATGAAGAATATAATAGGTGTCATTTATTTGAACTTGGAGAGGGAATATTTCAAAGGCAAAATGGTGTGGGACATGTAAGGAATCTCCTCCTTTTTTGTTTTTGTTTTTGTTTTTGTTTTTGTTTTTTTTTTTAGCTATATGTGACAAGAGTTAATGTATCTGTTGTTACCAATGGACGTGACTTGATGGTATAAGGTTCAGGATCTCACATTGAGATCATGGGTTCGAATCCATGAAGTGTGTTTCTTGTAAGAGCCTGAGACAGCTGAAGATTTTACATGCTCCGCTTAAGCTCGGAAGATGTAGTTTGGCAATGGAATTTCCAACGATTAAAAAAAAAAAAGTAATGTAGCTGCTTGCTTGATTAACTTTGTGGAGTCATCATCAAATGTTAAAGAGGAAAATAAAGAAGCAAGGCAGGCTAGGAGTCGGTGTATTTTGTTATGGACCTTTAAATGTTGAGCTAAAGGGAATTTGCTTTAGACTTTATGGATGGCTATTTTTAATTGACTGCAAATAATAGTGTGTTGCAGTTTCAGGACATCCAAAACCGACCCTAGAAAAGAGAATAAAAGTGTGTGAGCATATCATTGTAATGATTTGCACGTATGATATGGGTTCATTTTAAGGAAATTATTATATTTACATGAAAATATTAGAAAATTTCAATTAAGTTTAATTTCACATCTAAAGTTTTGGTGAGTGTATTAATTTACACTTTTTAAATGTGAATTAGTATAATGATTAAACTTTTTAGATGTAATTAGTATACTTATTGAAAATTTAGATGTAAAATTGAAAATATAAAATATAAATTAGTATATGAAATTTTAGATATAAAATTGACTTTGTTTAAAGTTTTTTGATATTTTCATATATAAATTAATATTGATAATTTTCTTTCATTTTATCAAGGGAAAGCGACACTCAAACCTCATAGTTCGTTATAATATATAAGTAACCCTCAACAAACTTTACGATAGTTAGTGTCGTGCACGTATCTCATTTATTGATCCCCAAATGATGTGGTTTGGTGGCAAGAGGTTTAGGACTTGGTTGTTAGGTCTTAAGTTCAATTATAAGAGGTGTATTTCTTTGTAAAATCTGAGACAGTCAGAAATTTTATCTGCTCCGCTTAAGTACGTATCAGACGATTTGACGGCGGGATTTCCAATGTTTCTAAAAAAAAAAAAAAAGTATAGCTTTGAGTGTTATTTTTCTTTTCGAAAAAAAAAAAAAAGAGAAAGTCAGAGAAACTTTTTTTCTTGTTTTTACTTTTACTTTGAGGTGCAAGGATATCCACTCTTGAGGAATCCTTTTGTCACAAGCAACACTGTGGCACTTTTAAAATAAAATCAGTTGATAATTTGTGCTGGAAACCATAAACCAAGCTTTCATTTTTGTCATAAAGATTGATGGAGGCTTAAGAGAAGATTCTTTCTCAATTGGTATTAAAATAGCCTATGAGCTTTAAGCTTGTAATGCATAAAGTGTTAAATCATGATTGAGACAAAAACCATACTTTGATAACTTTTTGGTGATCAAAATTCACATTAGCTTTTTCTTTAAATTGAAATCCTTCCTCAAATTCTGGTGTGAATGAAATTTTTTTTTATTGGTTCTCTGTGAAGATCGGATTATGCATATAATGGAAGCTTTATATGCTGAGTACGAGCTTTGAGCTCTCTAAAATTTTTATTATACAAGCAATTCCAATATTTGTGTATGTTTTAGCCTAAACTGGAGATTCCAAGCGTGCAATTATTTTGATGCCATGGGGATTCAATCCTAGCCAGTCTTTAGAAACTTTTGTAAAGCTTTTGGCTAAACCATCTATTTATGCAGGACCAGCCTTGACTCTTGATCATCCAAAATTAGCCAATTTTGTACAGGATGTTACAACACTATTAGTCTCACTTTTTATATTCATTAATTAGAATCATTGATGAACTTTCTGATGATGCCATTGTTGGACAAGGGATTGAGCTTTAAGCTTTTGAGCATTGGCTGGCAGAAATTAAAGTTGAAAATTGTTTGATCTTGCTAGTTTTTAATCATTAAGGCTTTAGCTACAGATCATCTCAAAGGTTTAGTGAGTCACAACATTACCAAACTAGCCGAAAGAACTGAGTCAATGAAACTTTTACCTAGTATCATTTTTGGTCACCCGAGATCATCCTGGCCCTTTAAAATTTCAAGAGTCAAAAGGGTCTTTGCCATTTGGAATTTTTTTTTTTTTGGGAAGAAAAAGAGAAGTAGAGAATTGACAGCAACAAATTAAAACCTTTCACTAAACAGAAGGTTTGAACATGAGACTAGCTGAACATTTGAATTGAGCTTCAGTTTCACACAATGGTGCTTTCAATTTCAGCAAGTAATTTTCTAGTTAATGTCGTTTGTGGGAATATACAGGCTGGCTTGGCAATGTCAAAAATGGCTTTGGTTCCTTGTCACGGCCATGCCCCACCAAGGCATGAAGGAGGAAAAACAATCTGAAAGTGATTAAAAGCACTAAAAATCTATCCCCATTGTAAAACTTAGTTCACATTTAATAAGCCAAACTGTATGTATACATATGATTATAAGACTTTGACCTTAAGTTATGGAAGAGTGGTATGCAAGGTTTGCCTAATAAATTTGATATGCATGTCTCCTTATCAGCCTGATAATTCCATTGGCTATTGGGTCTCTGTATTGCATAACAGAGATGGTTTTTGGGACCATTGTTGGTGCCGCAGGTCATTTCCAGCATTGACATACTTGAAGGAGATGGCGGGGTTGGCGGGGGGAAGCCACTTATATGTCGGGGGTCAACTGTATAGAAATATCCCCTGAATTTATAAATTAAACCCTTATAAATTGTAAAATCCCCCATCAAAAAACAGCTTCCCCTTGTTGGCAGTACTATTGAGAGGTTCAATTTCACTGAACGTTTTATCATATAATAACACTTTATTAACCTTTTCATTTGGTTTTTTCCTTGACAGATACACAATTTTTTTTCAGTCCTGAAGGAATTCCGCTTTGTTTAAGATTGCGTTCGCGTAGAAGTAATGAACATGAGAATCATGTATTCAAGTGCTCTATTGTTACTGGAGGGATTCTTGGTTTGAAAGTGAAAATTCTTATGTGGCTGAGGTTACTTTTACATCAAGTAGCAATGGAGGTTGCTTGGCCAAGCTGAAAATCTAGTATATATGAATCATTGAGGGATAGCTTATTTATTGAAGAAGATTTCGGAAACATTAAACAAGGGATCTTGACAATGGTGAAGGCAGTCGAAAAATTCTTGTTAGCAAACCCCAATGCTTATGCATAAGAGCTTAAAGAATCCCAAAATCAAATGAGCTAGAAGGCTCTCAACTCATGGAATGTATTAGATTAGTGGCAGTAATATATGTTTATACAGGGGGACTCATAACCCTTTTGATTGATTACATTAAAAAAAATGCAGGTGCCAAGTTCCTGCAAAATTGTAAGTGGTACAAAGTCTTTATCTTTCAGTAAGTTTGCTCTAAGGTCCAAAGAAAACAAGAAATATGATCTAAAGATGTCAATTTAACATTGCTAGAATGGTGATATGATTTTTCATATTGACTGAGAGTCAATGGTTACAAAACCAGTATAACAAAAGTGTTCTAAACATAAAAATTAGCACAAAATATTAAAATAATGAAACATAAATCGACCCCCATAAGAGTTATAACAATTAGTTTAAGCATAGAGTTGAGGATATGCTATAAGGTGAGCTTCCACAACTTCATACATCCCAAGAGACTTGTCCTTGCCCAACTCAATATCAATTCTCTTTATTTCAACACCTTCTTTGGCCTTGAATTCACTTGTGATCTTGCACACACATCCACCTTCACCATACCCTTCAAATTTCACCTCATAAGTGAAAAATTCAAGCATGTTATCAATCAATCCGTCGCCTTCAATGAAACTATATTTACACATAAATTTCTCCTTATCAAGTGCATCAACCCTATGCTTAGTGTATCTAATTTCCCCATCTGCATATCAAACAAAAGGACTAAATAAAAATGACATAACATTTGAAATATTGTACCATATGATATGCCAAGTTACTAACCTTCAAAGTAATTGACTTGTTTAATGGTGCCAACATCTCCATCACCTTCAAGAAATTCAATGCTTTTGATTGATGAAAACATAAGCTTGGGACAAATATTGTGAGAGTCTAGGATTAAGGCCTTGAACATTCTAGCTGGGGTAACTTGTGTCACAAATGATTGAGTGACCCTTTTGGTTTTTTCAGCCATTGTGATGATCATTTCAAGTTCTTCAAACAAGGAATCAAGAGGGTTGCTTTTGATGAATCTCAATTTTATGTAAACTGAAGGTTGTTGATATAATAATGGAGCTGGGTTTTAGCATTAAAGTTTTATAAGTTGTTAGTCCAAATTCAATGTCTTGAGTTTGGAATGTGACTTGTTCAACACGTCATAGGTGAGTTATTTAACAGATGGATCTCTAAACCGAATCGCACCAAGAATTAAACCGGTGATATAAAAGGTTCAATGGATCATTAGTTCGACTTGAATTGTGTCTAAAAAACCGGCAAAACCTAAATAATTTTATTTAATTAAAAAATACAAATATATATATAATGGACCGGTTTTTACTAGTTTTGACCGGATTTTTATAAATCTAATTTTTTATCTTGAATCGGACCGAATTTACAATTGATTCCCGATTCGTTGAACCGACCGCTCTGAAAACAGTGCTCTAAAGTGACTAGAAGTGACGTAAAAATTGGAAAGTGGATGCGTTGTAATCACATGGAATTTTTTCAACGCTTATACATAGAAGGGGAACTTGTTGACAAGCAGTTGTTTAGATGATTTAGAAAAAAAAAATATGGGGCTTAATTTCTCTAGTGGGAAATTTTTTCATCAGAAGCTTCGGCAATAAAATTTTGTGGTTCTATTGGTAATCGTACGTGTTAGATGTTAGGTGGTTATAGGTCAACGAACTTAGAGAAAACTTGTGTGGGAGACTCATAATCGATCTTGAGTAATTTTTTGGTACAATAGATGTATGAATGACGTGGTATAATCAATAAATTTGTAAATAATATATATGATTTAATATCAATTTTTTTAGTTATTTTTTAATATTTTAGCACGTGTGTCAATTGATTATTGGATTATTGTACGGATAACGTGATATCTCTGTTATATTATAGCTCGTGGATCCTATAATGATTCTTTTTTAAAAATTTAAAATTAAAAACCCACATATTTTGCCAAATGAAAGACACAGACGATGTGCTAGCAAACTTTAAATAATTAAAAATATATATATATATATTTGAAAAAGGTTCGCAATGTGTGTGGTTTGTTTGTTTGTTTTCATAATTGGACTGGGTATTGAATTGGTAATGTAAAAAATTCAATTGGTTATTGATTCTACTGGTTGAACCGTGTTCAAAAAATCGGCAAAATCGATTTATGTAATAAATAATTTTATTTAATTAAAATTTAAAAATATGAAAAAAAAAATTGGACTGGTTTTGACATTTTTTTATCAGACCAATTTTTCACCTTTGACCGGACCAGACTCACAGCATATTCCCGGTTCTATTGGGCAAACCAGCCGGTCCAGTCCGGTTCTGAATACATGGCTTTAGACTTTAGAGCTTCAATAGGAAGGGACCTATTTGACATAAATAGAAAATCTCTGTCTCTAGTTAAGAAACAATAAAAGCTTAGGGATTCGATGTTAATAATAGTAAAGGTCTACAGTGGTTGGGTCAATGGAGCCCGCAAAAATTGGGCTTTGCTAACTTTCTAAGGTCCATGCTCTTAATTGCAAATATGGTCCAATTAAACAAATGCCAAAGAACTGGTAAATGGTTGAAAGTAGATAATTTATGTTTGTTAATTGTTATATAGAATCATTTATTTTGATTTATTTCCCTATCAAAGTAAAATCATTATGAGATTCATATAAGATATAAAAAATTATACTGAATTAAGGGAAAGATATAATATTGATTCACTGAACTGAGTCATTAAGAAAGTTGATTCAAAGCCCTGTACAGTGCAGTTCCTTTTTCCTGAACTCTTCTGTGATTTCTTGACCATCCTTTAAAGCAGCAATCTTGTAAATGCAACCACCATCGCCACAACCCTCAAACTTAATATCGTAAACAACTTTCTGGAAGATTCTCCAACCCCCCATCTCCTTCAAAGATTTTCTACTTTACCGTATAATTTGTCCTTGTCAAGTTCATCAATTTCTTGCTTCATGTGCTTCCCATCGCTAACTGTTAATCACATTCAATCTTCATATACCAGACATTAAATCTTCAGTTAATTTTCGGGGGATGATTTTCTTCTTTGAAATTGTGGCGTACGTTTTCAAATTACCTTATAGGTGATTTCATTGTTTTATTAACTTTTGAATCATGTATTCTCCTATAAATTCATAGCTCAAAAGCAAAAGAAAATAATCAGTTTCAATGGTCAAATCAAACAATAGGAGGTCAAAGCCTACGCAGCTGAATTGAATTAAAATTTCAAAGATCAAAAAATATTCCAAGCTCTCCAACAAACGTTGCTTGTGCCTTTTATAATCAAGGACATACGCAAGTCTTACGAAAGAAGGAAAGCAACCCAAATTCTTTTCTTTTTTTTCAAAAGGGAAAATTTCCTTAAATAAAATACACATATGAAAGTGGACCTCCGAGGACATACGCAAGTCTTATCCATTTACCAATTCTATACAGTTATTAGTATTATATATTATTAAATATTAAAATACACATATGAAAGTGGACCTCCGAGGCCCGGTACTTAAGACCGAGTACTAGAAATATTTTTCATATCGGTTGGTTGAATATGACTAATAAATGTATTAATATTCAAGTATCATATCATATTCGTGGTCATCCCTAATTATGACCTCCTCCTCCTCCTCCTACTTCTTCTTAATTTTATAGTCCAACCAACTGTTTGTATTGATTGTTTGATAAAAACTTCAATAAAAACAAGCGGTTTTATAATTGAGATGTGTTTTTTTATTATCAAAGTGGTAAAAGAAAAAAAAAACATTATTAGGGAAAAAGAGACACTCTAACAGTTTAATGTGTGAACATAAAAACTGAAGTATACTTATTGTTGTATCTGGCAAGTGTATTCATATATTTTATAATGGATTTTATTAACATATGGTATGGGTAGCTTTCTCGTAGAATAAATTTAGATGCATTGCATCGGCCATTTTTGTTAATGTTTTTTTTAAAGACAAAATCTAAATTCATTTTTTTATTTTTTCACATTCTTAAAATTAATTTGAACCCCGAATAACAAATTAAATAAAACTTAAAAACTACTAGATGAAGGCCGGCTACAATTTTTGTTATTTTTCCTAAGATATATGCGCATCCTTTTTATTATATTCAGCAATATTAATTTTTTTGGCTGCTTCAAAGATTCCAAAATTTGATAATCTAAGCAAGGACCAGTCCATCTATCTATTAATTACAAGAAATCATCTGCTGTTTGCTATTTTGCAGATGAATCTCTTAAGTACATAAGAAATTTTACAGTATATATCATTCGTAGAAATTTTATTTTATTGTCTTCACTATAAGTAGTAGAGTTGCACATATTAATTAAATACACAAACGGACAGCTTAATTTTGTGATAATATTTTTAAACAGCTATATATAGTCGTGTGATTGGTCTTTGGTATCTTTAATTATCATAGAAAATTCAGAAACGGGTTAAACTATCTTTGCTTACAAGTCAATAAACAACACTGCTTTTGTCAATAAACAATACAAATCGATAGATAAATCCATACTAAAAAAAATTAACTCATAAATTGAAAGTTACTGCAAATTAATAAGAATTATTATAGCTAATGTAAAATTATCTCATTAACACCCCATTAGTCTAGAAGTTGTTTTTAGGGTGATCTTTGTCACGTGAAAAAAAACATTATGGACTTCACTTCACTACAAAAAAAATTATATTTTTTATGACGAAAATTTAGTAGGGAAATAAATTTCGCCACTAAAAATGACAGAATCCTGATTTTGGTTCAATGAGGATCAAAGTAAAGAATATACAAATATATAAACATATTTGTCTGTCTTATAATCAAAAGTTATTGCTAGATCATAAGTTTAGAGTGTTCCAAAACTTGTTAAAGATTTATTCTTAGCTAATATGAGATTATCTCATCATTAATTAATGAAACAAAAAAAAATGTGAACATTAAGATCAATCAAGTTTCTAATAGCAAACACAAATAGGCACTATTACGAAACACCATAAATTAGTATATGTGGTTATATATTCTAGCTACTTTGAAGAGGCAAAAATATTGTAAATTAAGACCAATAATTTCAGCTATTTAAGAAATAGGCACATAATGATGAAGTGTAGCGGGAAAATGAAACTTTTTTTTTATTTATTAAGCCAATTATTGGCATATTTAATTAGTAAAAAAGAGACATGATATTATAGAAGACACGAACATGCATGATTAATTATTTGATGTTCCGACAAAGGTGATGCAAGTGTTGATCATGGAAGAAGCCTCAAGCATTAGGGTTTTCCAAGGCATAAGCTTCCAAAGCCTGATAAACCCCCTTGTGCTTTTCATTGCCTGCCTTAACTTCGTCTTCCTTAATTTGAGCACCTGGTTTCAGATGGAACTTGATAACAACTGTGCTCTTGCTTCCTCCACCAGGAGTGGCCACAATCTTAGCCTCATAAGAAATTTGATCAACACCCTCCAACTTTGCATTTCCCTCTGTATCAATTGTTGTGTAATTGTATGTCAACTTCTCTTTGTCCAATGCATCAACCCTATTCTTCAAGTACTTCAAATCACCACCTGCATATACAAACAAACAAACAAACAAACAAAAAAAAAAGAACTTTTCGATAATAGAGACAAACAACGAGCCACCAAAAGCGAATATAAATTCATATATAATTATCGAATAATATCAACTATAATTTATTTAAACAGCAATCGTAATACCCAAGTAAGTAAATGAAACTAACCTTCAGCAAAGTTGTACTTCTTGATGGTTCCAGGGCCTCCATCACCTGATATCACTTCGACATTTTTCAAAACCTGAGGCAGGACTTTGGGCGCAAGGGTGTCGAAATCAAGGACAAAACATTTGAACAACTTTTCAGCGGGGAGAGGGCTTGTGTACTCTTCATTCAAAGTGATAACACCCATGATTTCAATTCAACAAATTAAAATAATTATTGATAAACAGGAATTCGTGAAATTTCTGCTGAGTGAGTGAGTTGTGATCTCAAATGCCAATTATGAATGGTATTTATAGATTGGGAAGACAGGCTCTACAACCATGCTTTCAGCTACTTCGATCAATTTTTTTTATATTAATATTGGTATAATGTCACATCATTAATTAGAAGGTCCCTAAGATTAATATCTATAAGTGGTAACATGAGTAATTCTTTGGTGCAACGAGTTACGTACTTACGTGGTATATTAATAAATTAATAATTAAATAACATGTATGATTTAATATCGATCTTTTTAGTTATTTTTTAATATTTTAGTACGCGTAACAATAAATTATTATATTGTTGCATATATGACGTGGTGCCTCCGTTGTATTGTAGATTTTCTTGTGGTAACAGTTACTATATAAAATAGTAAATCTAAGTTATTCCATTTTTTTCCCCTTTCTTCGGAGTCTCGGAGATATATATATAAATATTTCAAAAAATAGAAATATGCTATACGCACCATTACTATTGTTAATTTTGGAACTGCCATGCTACTTCAATTTAGAAGTTGTTGAATAAAGGGAACTTGTATCTCTAATGGGAGTAATTTTTTTTTTATTAGAATGGATATATGAGTGTTATGATACCGCTGATTAATGAATATATGTTATATGTATTTGTATTAAATATAATTATCATTTATTTGATAATTTTTTAATATTGTATCTCGTGTAAAAAGATATTATTAAATTGTTACATTGATGACATAATATCATCATTTGATTGTAGAAATTTTCATCATTTATGTTGCAGGTAAACTTTTCGTTGTGTAGTAGAAAGAATGAAATGGACCATGAATTTTTCTTTATTAGAATTTTTTTATATTTATACAAATATATGATATGACATATGTGATTGATACTTTTGTAGGGTATAGATAAATTTTAAATTAATTTTTTAATTCCCAATTTCTATAATTTGAATCATGATGGACAATCAAATAAGACTTTAGTGATTTCTCATATGAGTACTGATATTCTTCCTTATGTAGATTTCGATTTTATTTTCGAATAAATAAAAAATTTATATTATAATATAAGTTTTGTCTACTCGGAAACGAAATCGAGGGTGTGTATAAGGAATAATAAGTATTTTTTTATCTCATATTGAAGATTGATAGTTAATAAGTGATAAAAATACTCAAAAAGTATGTATGTATATATATAAATAAAGATTAAGAGGCGATGATAATTCGAAACGAATAAAGACTTCATAGACGGCCAAAACGAAAAGTAATAATTTAATACTATTCAAGCCCTCAACTTTGAAAAATATTAACTTCTCCAATAAATGCAATTTGTTCTTTTTAATTTCCTGGTTTGAAAGCAATGAATACTGACTACTGAGAGATGCGTAATTAGGCCGGCAATTTTTAGAGAAAAAACGTAATTCTTAGTCAAGTCAAGTGCTTTATAAAATGTAGAAGACTTTGACCAACAGCAAGCATTGATGGAGAATAATTCTTTAGTCTCTGAACTTACCCTTCAATTGTGCAAGGCTTGGTCACGAAAGTCAGAAGAAAAATTGAGTTTGTGATAATGTCATTTAAAAAAAATACATGAAAAATGATATCATTCTACATATTGTGTGCGGTAAAAGTGGATTAGAGAGAGCGCATATTACTTTCAATTTGTTGGATTTGTCCTGTTAGAAGTCCAATTGAATCTTGGATCGCGTTGATTGTTGTTTGTAATTTGAGCCTTCAATTTATTGGACATGCACAAACGTAGAGTTCTGTTATGATTTTCCTCCTCTCTTTATATGTTTGTGACTCGATTCTGGATTAGAGTTTCTAGATGCTTTTGATTCTAATTATTTTTGGATAGGGATGACAAATTCCGGATCCGGACCCGGATCCTTAAGGATCCGGGTCCGGATCCGCAAGTCGCTTCATGGACCCGGTTAAAAGTTTCCGGGTCCGGACCCGGGTAGACCCGGAATGGACCCGGGTATACCCGGATCCGGACCCGGGATCCGCACTGGCAGTTTTTTTTTTTTTTTTTTTACCCTAAATGACTAAAACACAAACGCAAGAGACGATAAACCTCAAAGCCACGCACATAAGACACTCACACAGCCTTCACAACTCACAGCCTCTTCTCACGAACACATAACAAATAAAGCCACCAATAACGTCCCTATCACGTTGCTGCCTCCCTAAAAGCCACAGCACACACTCAAAAGCCACACAGCTTTTATGAGTAAATTCAGTTTTTTTTTTTTTCCGGGTCCCGGGTATTCGGGTCCGGATTCATCCGGACCCGGAAAGATGCGGGTCCATGCGAATAAGACCCGGATCCGCAATTTTTTTAAGCGGATCCGGGTCTAACCGGACCAGGATCTTCCGGGTCCATGCGGACCCGGGCCGGGTCCGGGTCTGCCTGCCATCCCTATTTTTGGACAATTGTCGATTTTTCCAACCTCCTATTTTCTGGAAGCTCGTTGGCTTATATAGATGATTTTTAGGTGGAGGTGTCCACATGTGTCTATTGATGGACTAGTTACTAATCTGCATGATGTACACCTCTTTTTAGCACATGCTGGAACACTATGTGTCATAACACATTTCATTATGCATATTAATTAATATTGCATGTCAGGGTAAGTGGGTTGTTATTAAAGTTCACCTATCTCAGGTAGAGATATATGTGATATCATACATTCTAGGGTATTATGGGATATTCTGATATATTCTGGAGTCTTCAGGAGTAATTCAGGGCGATGTTGTCGAGGTCGGAGTATCTTCGGTGTACTTGAAGTAAACCCTCTCTGGAGCAGATTCAGACCGGGCTATATTTGAGTATTTGGAGCTCTCTCTACTTCAGAAGCGTATCGATCTCAGGGATAAAATCACTCCAGAGTAACATCACTCCGGGTAAGGATGAGACCGTTCAGGTCGAGTCTGGTCTTTCCAGAGATATATAGACTTCAGGTTGTAGTATATAGAAATTAAGTCAGGCTCTTTTTCAAAGTCAATAGATTTCGGAGGTTACCTCTAACTCCTCATGTCTACTAGTTTAATAGTATCATAACAAGTATTATCTTCCTAGTGGACTTTTGTCTGCTGGCAATAATTCCATTAAGGAAACGTGCTAAGGAAGATTCTTTTATATATCGACACGTGTCCCTAATGGTAGGGCTAAATCTGAGCACCTACACATAGACCCAGCCACGGTTACGGTTCAGAACCAAAACCGAACTATTGAAAATCGTAACTGAATCTATGGTGACCGATTTGATTATGGTTAGATTTAATTTAGAACCACCTTTTGGTTCTAAATTGGAACCGTAAGGTTCCAATTCCAAATGGAACCGTAAGGTTCCAATTCCAAATGGAACCGTAAGGTTCCAATTCCAAATGGAACCGTAAGGTTCCAATTCCAAATGGAACCGTAAGGTTCCAATTCCAAATGGAACCGTAAGGTTTAGGTTTGCCTAAATCGGTTCTGGGGTTCAAATTCAATTTGAAACCCATTTTCCCGTTAGGCAACGAGAAATGGGGTTTCAAATATTTTTTTTGTTTTTTTAATTAAAACAAAAATATTTATAAGAAAATTCAAAATTATCCTTCAAAACAAGTATAATTTAAGAGTATTTTTTGGAATAGTAAAATTGTCAAAAAAAATCTATAAATATCCCCTCAAACCAATTTATAAACTCACTCATTTTTTCTCAATTCTTAATTCTTTTAATATCTCAATTCTATATTCAAAATCTCAATATCAATCTCTCAAATTCTCTATTATTAAATCTCTCATTTATCAATTTAATTATTGAGTTATGAATTTTCCTAATTTACTTTTTAAAAAAATGGCAAGGTCATCACAAAATGTCGATGTTCCATTCATGAATAAAATAGAGAAGTAATTTCCTACTCAAGAAAATAATGTCTCCATCGGACGCGCTCATCAAGTCAAAACTCGAGGGTCTGATTGTTGGAGTTGGTGCTTGCAGCGCCAATCCGAATAATGTATTGTACATTATATTTTATTATTTATTAATAAAATAATTACATTTTCATTTCAACCTTTACTAATGGTAATGTCATTATGCATATTAGATTTATATATATATATACTGAGAATGACATCGACCTTAGAATAGTCATGTAGTAATACTTGACACTGGGTGGTTCGATATTGGGATAATATTACTATTATAAACTATTCTTAAAGTAAATATTCATAATCATTAGTTTTGAAATACAGTTAAATTCATATAACCTAGAAGATTAGCACATGTCGTATATTGGAATTAGAGTTCTAATAGTTTAACCTGATGTACCATGAGCAATGGAAACTCGTATAAACACTGACATAGTCATAAAACATTTTCATATAATTGTATATAATACTAGTGAGGAGAATGATGTTTGCAATTTTTGTAGAGCAATGTATAAATATAACGGTGGGTACGGAAGCTTGACAACTCACATAAGGAAACATCATCCAATTGAGATGGGGATCAACAAAACCCAACAACAAATATGGAGGTACGCTTTTGGTCTTGGATATTATTCTTCATCTTCTAGTAGTCAATTATTCAAATACATTTATTTCCATGGAACACTTAGCATTTAGTTTTGGTGAAAAATAACATTTAATAATTTCATGTATAAAGCTACTAATCTTGCTACATGTAGAGTTCTTATGAATACATGTAAACGTAAAATTCTTGAATTATTTATTAAGGAAACATCATCCAATTGAGATGGGGATCAACAAAACCCAACAACAAATATGGAGGTACGCTTTTGGTCTTGGATATTATTCTTCATCTTCTAGTAGTCAATTATTCAAATACATTTATTTCCATGGAACACTTAGCATTTAGTTTTGGTGAAAAATAACATTTAATAATTTCATGTATAAAGCTACTAATCTTGCTACATGTAGAGTTCTTATGAATACATGTAAACGTAAAATTCTTGAATTATTTATTAATGAAAAACATTTAAAGGATTTTTTTAAATCACATAAAGGATGTGTTTCAATTTGTAGTGAATTTTAGAATGACTATTGACAATCACATTCATACATGGGTGTTACTTGTCATTAGATCGATAATGCATGGATGATTCAAAAAAGAGTTACTTCATTTCTTGTTTTTGATGATTCACATACTGCACATACTATATATTTAATGATTAGTAATATTTTAAGAGAATATACATTATTGCATAAGGTTTTAACTATTGGATTTGATAATGCATCTGCAAACACAATCTTAATTAATGAACTTAAATCAATTTGTCAACCTAATGTTGGAGCAAAAAAATTTCATATTCGTTGTGTATGTCATATTTTAAATTTATGTGTTTAGAAGGTTTAAAAACTTTGAGTACACATCTTACACCAATTAAACAAGTACCTAATTTAATTTGGACATGCACTAAATTTAGAAGAGGATGGGGTAAGTTTTGTAAACTCAACGGCGTTCGACCCAAAAAAATTTCGCGTGATGTTGCAACACGTTGGAATTCAACGTATTTTCTACTTAATGAAAGTTTTAGCTATAAAGATTTGTTGTATGCATTTGTATCTCGATATCATCATGAATTTTTTTATCGTAGTAATTGGGATGTTTGTGCTAAGATTTTGAATACGTTAAAAGTTTTCCACGATGCAACTACTATTTTAAACAGTGTTTATTATCTTATTTCTAATATTTTCATGCTTGAAGCTCTTAATATTTTTAGGGTTTTACATGAGTGTGAAGAATAGGAAAATTATGAAAATTCAATTTGAAAGATTGTATTTTTTTTTATGAGATAAAAATGACTTAATTATTTCAAAAAATTACCATTGTTTTATCTTGTTGCAACTGTTTTTTATCCAATATTTAAAATTGATGGTTTAGAAAATGCTTTACAAACTTATTATATTTTTTTTTATTACACCAATTGAGATAAGTTTGTCTTTAATTATTGATGAGGTAAGAAATACTATACATGAATTATTTGATGATTATATACGCGTGTACAGAATCCAACCGGCCGGTGAAACTAATCAGTTGGGTCACTGTACCGAACCCTTAAGGCTCCCTGCTGGAAGTAGATAGTTAATGTAAATAAACAAAAAGTCAAAATCTACCACCAATGGCCATTTTGAAATTGATAAATATACAACAACACCTTTCGAGTTTTCTCATAAACTTTGTAGGTTCACAATTTATAATCCTTGACTGGTGGTTTCGGCATGAATGATTATTTCCAATCCTTTCCGTTATAGCCAATGGGCTTTTTGCAGCACCAGTGTCAACTGTATTAGTGGAGCAAGCCTTCAGCTCAGGAGACAATATCATATACACCAAAAGATCTACTTTGCACCATTCATCTTTAGAAGCCTAAGCTTGTCTTGATGATTGGTCAAGACCCGATATATGATAACAATAGCACGTAACCAAATTATTTTGAAGATTTAAATGACCACACCGATATTGGAACTGAAGGCTCAGTGACGATGAGACCGCCTTCCCCCGAAGAAGAAGAAGAATAATAATAAAATTCAGCTTGTAAATTTTTAAATTTTAATCATGTAAACAAATGATGTCATTAATTAGAAAAAATGTATCAAAATTATGTGAGTTTTAATTCATCTTTATATCATATGAGGATACGTAGGTAGCTTAATCATGTAAAAAAATAAGTGCAAACTCTTTATAATAAAATATTTTCACATTTATTTACAATCAATTTTTATATTACAATTATTTTTTAAAATTAAAAAAGTGTGGTTAACTATAACCGAACCATACAGTTCAGTTCGTTTATAATCGCACGGTTATGGTTAATTTGTTGGGGTGAATGATAACCGAATCGTAAACTTATGGTTCTGTTATGGTTCATGTAGGCATTGCATTTTCGCATGTGAAACCCGATGATGAGTCTCAATTGGAGGCACTACCTTTTTAGCTAAGGATATTGCGGGAAACGGAGGTCGGAAGGGGAAATTCGGAGTAAGTATGTCATCAAGTTCATTCTACAAGTTCACTGTCTTCGTTGGTGCTACGTTTGTTACTTCGTTCGAACTTCAGACAGATTGCATACGTTCGTGCCACGTTCTAACTGGCGTTCGAACGGCGTCGGTGTTTCTGGTTTTGCTGCTAGCCTTGCACCCCAGCCCATTTAGCCCCCCAAAACCCATAAAAACACATCCCAATTTAATTAAATTAAACATTAAATATTAAATAAAATATTTAAATCATTTACCAATTAAATGAAACACAAAATATAATCATACCTATTAAAGATAAATCAAATATATTAATTTCCTAACTACACAAATCACATACTAAATTAAAAAGATGTCATGCCTAATTAAAATCAATCCTAACCAATTAAAACCAATCAAATATTTGACTTCCTAATTCAACAAGATATCCACCAATTTAGATTAGTTGACTTCCTAATCTAGCCAAATTTGTCCCCCCTCAATCTTTGACTTTCTTTGCTCAACACCAAATCAAATCCCTCCCTTGTGAGACAAGGTGAAGCCCTAGCCATTCTCTATATAAACAACCTCTAACCTAGCCACCCCTCTTCTCCAATCTCTCTAGCTCATACACACAATTCACACAAGAATTATAGCAAGAAATACTAGACATCACAAGCATATCACTCCCTTGATCCTTACTCTCACACCACCGAAAATCACACCAAAACAACCCCTAACCACCACCGAAAATCACACAAAACACAGCAGCCCAAACCACACCAAAACAGTCCTTAAAATCCCTTAAAGCAGTAACATAAAAGACACTTACAATCCTTGAAATAACCACACGAAACCACACCAAAAAGAACATCAAAACAGTCCACCAACAGTAAGCAGAAAACACAGAGGGAACGGCAGTAAAACCATAAGGAAACAGCAGCAAAACGGAGTCGGAACAGTAGCTCGAGTGGCCGAACAGTGAAGGAAGAAGCAAACCAGTGAACCAGAAGAGTTGCGGAGCTTTACCCCTTCCGATCTTCGTGGAACGCGAGTCCGAGAGACAGCTTAAAAGGTTAGACCTGAGGGTATCTTTCACACTTATTCTTATTTAATTTATGGTCATTTATTTTTGATTATATTTTCTGTATTTGTGGCATTTGTTGTGTGTATGATGTGTGTTGTGGGTATTGGATGAATGGAAGAGTGTTGTCTCTTGTGGTATATATGATGGAAACCCAGACGTAAATTCCGCAGCCAAATCCGAATGGACGGTAGTGCGGTCTGTACTTGGGACACAACTCCACGTACCACTTGAGTAAACGGCACCTTCTCTTGTTTTGTGTTGCTTTGGTTTATTTAATTCTTGTCATTTAAATTCTGCATGTTGTTTATTCCCGTAGGATACGATCGAGTGCATGGGCTTAGTAAGTGCGATGAAAGGTTCCCTAATTGGAGGGTTAAGATCCTTCACCACGATGCTCTGTCGCACCGATTGATGTGTGTTCGGTTGAATGCGAAATACGTTCAATCGGACATACTTAGTTTGATATGATTGTCTTTATTTTCGTATGCATGATTCAACCGAGCGCATGGGCTTAGTAAGTGCAATGTGAGATCCCCTATGGGGAGGGGCTAAAGCCCTTTACCACGAGGCTTTGCCGCGCCGGTTGATGTGTGTTCGGTTGGATACAAGGTACGTTCAATCGGGCACACTATATTAATATTATTGCTTTTCATTCTATGTATGCATGATTCAGTCAAGCGCATGGGCTTAGTATGATGGTCTAAAGGTCCTCTCTTTGAGAGATCAAGAGCCCCAAAAGGCCACCTTTATGGCAGTACTTCACCGCGCCCCCCTTTATTTTGTCGTTTATGTATTACGTCTCATTTCATGCATCAGGTCTGTTCCCGTTCGAACGCGTTTACAAACGCAACTCGAACGCGCATGTATTTTGCCTTGCCATGCATCAGGTCTTGCTTATGTTCGAACGCGTTCACGAACGCCATACGAACGTGAGCATTCTGTTTCCTTTCCGTTCGAACGCGTTCACGAACGCCATACGAACGTGAGCATTCTGTTTCATTTCCGTTCGAACGCGTTATCAAACGCCATACGAACGCGAACCTTCTGTTTACCGTTCGAACGCGTTTACGAACGCTACACGAACGCACACCCACTGAATTGAGTCATCTTCATTAGATTTCATGCATAGTTTTCCTAGTAGATGTCTCCACGTGCATGAATACAAATATGTTAATGCATTACAGTTCATATGCTTATGTCGTGATAACATTTGAGTATTATTTCTTGCGGTATATCGGATGGAAACCCATACGTAAATTCCGTAGTCGATTCCGAATGGACGGTAGTGCGGTCTGTACTTGGGATATAATTCCACGTACCACTTGGAAAAGTGCCCATATGTGTGCTTGTATGGTTAATATCTGTGCTTGTGTTTTCCTGAATGTAATATGCAAATGAAGTTGTATGTTCGTTGCTATTTTGATATATGTTAAGCATGCAATTTTAAATGTAAGATATATGTGAAACATGTACATAAGTTTTTATTTTGCATATGAAAATTTAGAAGCATGATACTCTTAGAAATAAGTGTTACTTAAGCTTGATTAAATTATTACATAAATCCTTTCATTACAAGTGACATAAGTAAGGGACCATTCCGAACCCAATGGTTTGAGGTCTTCCCTTGCGAGGGGTGAGTGCGGCCTTAAATCTTTGTCCCGGTTCACACCGGGTGGCGACTCCATATTATTTAGTACTTCCCAACTAGTGCCGCGAGCCTAGAAACGGCGTCGCCCAGGTCCTGTTGTCCACAGTTCACCCTAAAGGCGAATTGTAACCATACCAGGGCCGGTCCCAAATTTTTGGGTGTCCGGTGCGAAAGCTCAAAATGTGTCATTTTTTATTACGAAAACATATGTTTTAAAAAAAATATTTAACGAGGGCTGGAACCCAGTTGAAGCTGGGGGCTAGGCCCTCACGCCCAAATTATATTACTTGAGAAAAAATATACAAAAGGGGGAAATAGTACATAAACCCCGACAATAAAAATACAATCATATACAATCATTCAAAGCAAAGCTCCTTGAAATTTCAACATTTGAAGCAAAATCCCCTGGCCCCTTTAATTTATTGTCAACCTTGGGCGCCCCTTTAATTTGTTGTCAACCTTGGGCCGATTCCTCCTCCGGAATTTGGTGCCCCATTAATTTTTGGACCATGAACAGTAATCCTTGTGGCACAGTGCCAGAACCGGCCCTGAACCATATGATTCAGTTATAATTTTTAATCGTAACCAAACCATTACCGGGTCTACCTACACATAAAAATGGATAATTATATATAAGTCAAGTAAATGAAATGATAATGTTATCTAGCCCAAGATGGCACTATCCTTATGAGAGAAAACTTCAAATTTGTAGTAAAAACAAGCGACAGATATCTAAGAATTCTTGACTTCATGTGCCAGTCTTCAGTAGGAGCCTGGAACAGGATTGACACAAACTAATAAATGCATCATTATATAGTTAAAATATTGATTTAATGAAATATATTTTTTTATATAAAAATATTAAATTTCTTTATTTTAGAGAGAATAAATTAAAATTATTTTATTAATAAACTAGATTTTTATTAATTTATAAGATATTTTAATAATTTTCATATTAAATAGGAACGATTATCTCTACTCGGCCTTTTAATGATTCCACTATGTCCTTAGTTTTAAAAAATATATATTGAAAGCTTTAGCCAAATTTACTGTTCAAAAGTGGGCCTCACTTTTGAAGAAATGATCACGCACCCTGACTTTGTTCAACTAGTCGTTGTTCAATAGTGGTTTTTATTAATATTTAAATCATTATTAATGAATAATTGTTAATCATAATATCTACAAATAAAAAATAAAAAAAATAATATAAAATTTAGCACATCATCATGAGAAGTGATACACATACATACACTTATACCGAAAATAATTACATCTCTCTCACTGCAATTACAGTCATCGTTACAGTGATCACTTTAGCTATAATAAAAGAAATATAATTATTTTCGGAATAAATATATGTTGAATCATTTTTGCAGCACCATTTATCAAATCTATGTTAGGTAGAGAGAATCATTTCTAGCCATTCAACATTAAGTTCGGTGTATTTATTGCACATCTCAATCCCAATTTCTAAATTTTAAAAGTACTCCAATGTTGACTTGAATTTTTGGAAAAAAAAAAAAAAAAAAAAAAAAAAAAAAAGGAAATTAACAAAATTAGGTAAAAAAAATTTATCATTTATTAAAATGGGACATAATATTTGGGTTTTTCAAAATATTCATTTTCTCTAAATTAGACTTCGGAGAATTTATATTCTTTAAAATCTACCCCGAAGTAATTTTTTGATTTTTTTATTTAAAATTTCGGATATTCGAAATAATAATTTCGGTTCTCCGACATTTTAAATATATATATATATATATATATTAAATATTTCCTTTAAAATAATTAACATATATATATATATATATATATTAAATATTTCCTTTAAAATAATTAACATATATATATATATATTAATGAAATAAATTTTATTTATTTATGGGCCCGTTTTGTTTTATGAAGTCCGAACCAGCCGTCACAGGTTGATCATGTTGATCTCGATCCTCCAAATAGGTTCTGATGACACTGACCATCCTCCAATAGGCTCTGATCGTGCTAGCCCATCACTTTGTTATGTGATCGTGTGATTGTGATTATGGGTGAGCAAAATCAGTTATGGTTCCGCATGGAACCGTAACCTATCCGGAAAAAATCGGTTCCTAACTAAGTGGAATAATAACATACCCAAATTAAATAGAGTACCCTATTATTCGTTTTCAATTCGGTTCCGGTCCAGTTCTGAATTACCTTATTTTAAAATATTTTAATGAAAACTACATTTCGAAACGATTCCGTAGGAAAAAAACGGGGACCAAATCAGAGTCATGAAGCTCAAGAACGAAGAAAATGAAGTTTTACTACTCATCAACCATCGGTGTCGCGACGCGGAAGTTGGGAGTCGCGACGCTCCCCTACAGTTCGAGGCAACTATATGAGCTGAACGTCCCGACGAACAAGGGTTAGCGTCGCGACGCTCGAATGTCCGATGCTCAATGTCGCGACGCTAGAAATTCAGTGTTGCGACGCTCCCCTAGGTAGAAACTGCTTCTATATTCGGTTCCAGAAACATGTTATATGGTCCGGTTCCGGTTCTGACCAGTTTGGAACCGGAACCGGACCTGTTAAAATCGGTTCCTTCATTTTTTGAACCGGAACCAGACCTGTTACAACTGGTTCCGGTTCCAAAGCTGGAAAATCAGTTCGATTCCGGGTAGAACCGGAACCGATGCTCACCCTTAATTACGATAGAGGAGGCTCAGACGAGGATCGATGAGCGACAACAGAGAATGAATGAGGGTCAGCGAGGATCGATGAGCTGTCAATAGATGAGGTGTTAAAGCTTTTGAGGATGATGTCAGGTTAGAGATATAATATATATATTCTTTTTATGTATGAGTACCAAAAGCAAAAATATAATAATAATAATAATAATAATAATAATAATAATTGAGCAAAATTAGTCCAAAAAATAAATCATAAACAAATAAAATTTAATTTATTAATATTAATATATATAAGGAAATTATTTTAAATGAAACATTATATTATATATATATATATATATATATATTAAAATTTATGAGATTCAAAGTTATTACTTCGGATCTCCGAATTAATTCGAATATCCTAAGTTTTAAATAAAAACAAAATAAAATACTTCAGGGTAGACTTCGGAGAATATGGATTATTTGAAATTTGATTTGGAGAAAATTATTATTTTGGTAAAATCCAAAAGTTGTGGCCATTTTAATAAATGATAAATTCTTTTAGCTAATTTGATTAAATCCCCAAAAAAAAAAAAAATTGCTTTTGGAAGACGGTACACATACATGAGCATTAAATTGAATCGTCCACGTTATCTTGATTTACGCGATGATAAATTTAAATTTTTGTAATTTGTGACCAAGTGCAAACACAAAATTCAGACTCCTTTTTTAATTAGGCTAGTAACCACATGTTGATGCAGTTATAAAAATGAATAAGGAAAGTAAATAAGTATACCACATAAGATAAATATTTATAATTAATGAAAAGAAACAGAAATAACATAATGAAAATGAGAGAAATTTTATTTTATTTTTCCAAAAATGAAAAGTGTATATATATTTATTGTGATAATAGATTTAACTCAAATCACTAATTGCGTTATCAAATACATTCACATAAAAATGACAAATATATTTATTAAATCAACTTCATATTAATTCTCCTCATAAAAATGATAAATATATTTATTATATCAAGCTCATTTACCTATTAAATATACCAAATATTTTAAAATTTCCAAATATTCCAAATATTTTATTATATCAAGCTCATTTACCTATTAAATATACCAAATATTTTATTATATCAAGCTCATTTACCTATTAATCACTCTGATTTGAACGGGGACCAAATCAGAGTCCTAAAGCTCAAGAACGAAGAAAATGAAGTTTGAGTACTCATCAACCATCGGTGTCGCGACGCGGAAGTTGGGAGTCGCGACGCTCCCCTAAAGTTCGAGGCAACTACTTGAGCTGAATGTCCCGGCGTCGCGATGCGCAAGGGTTAGCGTCGCGACGCTCGAATGTCCGATGCTCAATGTCGAGACGCTAGAAATTCAGTGTCGCGACGCTCCCATAGGTAGAAACTGCTTCTATATTCGGTTCCAGAAACATGTTATATGGTCTGGTTCCGGTTCTGACCAGTTTGGAACCAGACCTGTTAAAATCGGTTCCTTCATTTTTGGAACCGGAACCAGACCTGTTACAACTGGTTCCGGTTCCAAAGCAGGAAAATCAGTCTGATTCCGGGTAGAACCGGAATCGATGCTCACCCTTAATTACGATAGAGGAGGCTCAGACGAGGATCGATGAGCGACAACTGAGAATGAATGAGGGTCAGCGAGGATCGATGAGTTGTCAATAGATGAGGTGTTAAAGCTTTTGAGGATGATGTCATGTAAGAGATATAATATATATATTCTTTTTATGTATGAGTACCAAAAGCAAAAATAATAATAATAATAATAATAATAATAATAATAATAATAATAATAATAATAATAATAATAGAGCAAAATTAGTCCAAAAAATAAATCATAAACAAATAAAATTTAATTTATTAATATTAATATATATAAGGAAATTATTTTAAATGAAATTATATATATATATATATATATTAAAATTTATGAGATTCGAAGTTATTATTTCGGATCTCCGAATTAATTCGAATATCCTAAGTTTTAAATAAAAACAAAATGAAATACTTCAGGATAGACTTCGGAGAATATGAATTATTTGAAATTTGATTTGGAGAAAATTATTATTTTGGTAAAATCCAAACGTTGTGGCCCATTTTAATAAATGATAAATTCTTTTAGCTAATTTGATTAAATCCCCAAAAAAAAAAAAAAATTGCTTTTGGAAGACGATACACATACATGAGCATTAAATTGAATCGTCCACGTTATCTTGATTTACGCGATGATAAATTTAAATTTTTGTAATTTGTGACCAAGTGCAAACACAAAATTCAGACTCCTTTTTTAATTAGGCTAGTAACCACATGTTGATGCAGTTATAAAAATGAATAAGGAAAGTAAATAAGTATACCACATAAGATAAATATTTATAATTAATGAAAAGAAACAGAAATAACATAATGAAAATGAGAGAAAATTTATTTTATTTTATTTCCAAAATGAAAAGTGTCTACATATATTTATAGTGATAATAAATTTAACTCAAATCACTAATTGCGTTATCAAATACATTCACATAAAAATGACAAATATATTTATTAAATCAACTTCATATTAATTCTCCTCATAAAAAATGATAAATATATTTATTATATCAAGCTCATTTACCTATTAAATATACCAAATATTTTAAAATTTCAAAATATTCTCACCATCTTCTACACTGCCAAATGACAGCACCATTGTAGTGCCAATTGGTAATACCACACAAACATCACGATAAAAATATATGTATATATGATTATTTAGAGATAGTTGTCTAGGTTTCGAAAAAAAATTCTTTATTTTACATCTCTTTTTTATTTTACTTTTTTTATATCTTATTTTAAGTTTTCAGTCCTTTAGAAAACTATAAAATAAAATTTACTTAAAAGAATTAAAAATATAAGAGCCTCTTTGGTAGTGCTTAAAATTACATTAAAAGTAATTTCTCAATATTAAATATAATTGAAATATTTTGATAATATGTTCGAAAGCGTTAATTAAGTAGTACTCACAAATTGAATATAAGTATCTGAAAATAATATAGAGAAAAATTATATTAATCTCTTATTCAACTTTATTTTTTAAAATAATGAGCGCGTTGATTTGTATAAATTATTTTTTACAAATTATATGGCAAAGTCATATTAGTTAATAAAAATATTATGTATCCCACATAATCTATTTTTATTATTTTGTGTTTTCATTTAACTATATTAATATTCTTCTTTTGGGTTTTATTTGTTTGTCAAAAATGCTAAGGCTTGGTCAAAAAATTTAGAAGAAAATTGAGTTTGTGATAATGTTATTTAAAAAAAAAATACAAGAAAAATGATATCATTTTACATATAAAAAAATAATAATTACATATAAGTCAAGTCAAGGAAATGACAAAGTTACGTAGCCCAAGATGTCACTATACTTGTTAGATAAAACTTCATATTTTTAATCAAAAACAACCGACAAATTTCTAAGAATTATTGACTTCATATGCCAGTCTTTAGCCGGAGCCTAAAGAGAATTGACACACTAATAAATACATTTTTGTCATAGTTAAAATATTGATTTAGGTAAGATTTTATTTTTCTAAAAATATTAATTTTTTTATTTTAGAAGGGACAAATTAAAAATATTTTATTAATAAATTAGTTTTTTTAAAAATTTATTTTATAAGATATTTTAATCATTTTCAAATTAAATACTCTTTTTTAATTATCCGTTATGCCCTTAGTTTTAAATGGGAATAGTAGAGTAAGTTTATCATTTTTGTTTTGTCAAATGATCACGTCACATCACACACAAAACCCTGACTTTGTCCCACTGGTCATTGTTTCAACAGTGGTTTTTATATATTTAAAAATATATATCTGCTCTACTTTATATTAATGAGAGAAATTATGTACGTTATTGGGGATGCATTCTAACCGTTTGAGTTTGAGATATTATTTTTAAGAACATAGGTAATACTTTTATAAAAATATGAGACGGTGTCGATTTACTCGCATATATATACCGGAGTCCAATGATTTCAGTATAAATAACGGGGGTTTCCGGTATTTAAAATAAAAAGAGAGAGAAATTATGTACTCCTGCCAGATTGTTTCTTCAATAAATTATCAACATAACTGTTCTGTAACTTTACATAGAAAATTATAGCGATTATGAAGATTATGGCGAGAAAGAGGAATTTAAATTTAGTATTGAATTGAATTGTATTAAATTATTTTAATAATTTAATCTTGATTGCGCATCCCGATTTCTAAATTTAAAAGCACTCCAATCTTGACTGGATTTTAGAAAAAAAAAATTGCTTTTGGAAGGGGATACATACATCATGATTCATGAGGATAAAATCATGGACTTCCTGACCAAATTGAATCGTCCACATCATCTACAGTGTATTTTTATTTCTTTTTTTTTTTTTGAATTATTACAACATACATATATTACAATATGTTGTCAACTAGGATTCTAGATAAAAATAAGTTACGACACTGCTCAGAAATCAACCGAAACGCAGCTCGGAACTCAATTATTATCAATCAACCAAGACACAGTTTAGAAATCAACTTTCATACAGAAGAAAATCTTCCTCCAAACTCTCCCTAGTCTATGAAGGAAGATTTTGAGTCTCCACCCATTGGCGTGTATTTTTATTTCTTGATTTACCACGTGATGTTAAATTTAAATTTTTGTAATTTGTGACCAAGTGCTAAAACAAAATTCAGACTCCCTTTTTAATTAAGATGAGTACATATGGGATGATGTGATTATAAAAAATTAATGTTGAACGTAAATAATGAGAAATAAGAACAGGGACAAAATGAAAATGAGAGGAAATTTTATTTTTATTTGTTTTTTCTAAAATAAAAAGTGTATATATATTTATAATGATAATAAATATAATATTCATTCCACTAATAAAAATGACAAATGCATTCACTAAATCAAATTTATCTACAAATATATTCATTACTTCATATTCATTCATCTCATGAAAATGATAAATATATTTATTAGATCCATTTCATTCACCTATAACATGTACCAAATATTTTGAAGTTTCAAAGTATTAATCATTCTCTACACTCTCAAGTGACAACAACACTTGGTGTTAAGTAGCGAGGGCGACGTAGATTTGTATAACATGATCTATTTTTATTATTTTGTGTTTTCATTTAACTATATTAATAATCTTCTTTTAGGTTTTATTTGTTTGTCAAAAATGCTAAGGCTTTCATATATATATGATACAATGTTTTTATTTGAAGCGTTATGTTATAATAAAAAGTATTGATATTTTTTTTTTAAAGTAGAAATTGCCTAAAAGGAGCTGGATATTAAATCTCAAAATAGCTAGGTCGAATCTACCTTCAAATCTTTACATGAAAATCCTCCTCGATAATTAGTAATTACATATATTTACTTTTCCTTTCAGTAATGTCATCAGATTCAGATCAATGCAATTTAATGATTTATTTATTGACCATACACCTTCCATGAATTGCGTCCGAATTTATCATATGCTGGTGATTTAAATCGTCGAGCATGTCAATATTCCAACAAAGCTAGAAAATGGAAAATTAGGAAAATCTTTGGTGAAATTAAATAAAAACCTCCAGTTATTTTAAAATTAAATAAAACCTTTTGTATGGGTTTTGTTATAAATATTTTAGTTTTTATGGTAAAACATGAAATAGATATGATAATCAAGACATTCCATCCTGAATCAGTCTCGACCCATCTCATCTCGATTGTGATTCGGGACGATAACCATAATCAATTTTTGATATGAGATGAAAAATTATCCCAAATCTCGAACATAATGTTAGAGACCCTGAATTCCTATCGAGATTCGAAATTTTTAAAAATATCAAGTGTTTCGCTTAGTTTTAAACTTGAGTTATTTTATTTTCTTTCACCAAATATCTCGTTAATTTTTCCTCTAGAACCTAGAAACAACAAAAATCACCGATTGTGGCTTGGTGATATAGGGCTCGGGATCTCACCTTGAGGTCATGTGTTCGAATCCATGTAGTGTGTTTCTGCTTAGGACAGCCGAAAGTTTTACATTATCATCTTAAGTCTGAAAGAAGTAGTTTAGCGGTGGAGTTTCCAACGATTTCAAAAAAAAAAAAAAAGCAAAAAAAAAAACTACAAAAGAATTAAAAATTTATTTAGCAGCCAACTTCGAATGGGAATAATCAAGATGATTAGGCTTAGAGATCAGGATTTGCCAAGATATGTGCTTCCACAATCCTGAACAATGCCATTCCGTAATCTACACAGCCCTTGAGCTCCTCCTCTAATTTACTCTCCACATCACCATGTATACGGAACTCGGTACAAGTTTTGCAAATCTGCCATCATTGAATTAGGATAAAAAAACAAGTCATCAAATTTATATTCATAATGCAACAAAAACGACACAGTATTCAACAAACATTACAAGCCATTTCACTCCGGAAAAACCAGAAAACATTGATCAACAAGCTCTTAAAATCAACTTACGGCTTATTATATATCAAGCCACTTATATATAATCAACTTTCCAGGGACTTTTTATCAAGTCAAAGAAAGCAGCACTCTTGGCCGAACAATATGTAACAACATACGGCTTATTATGGGAAAGCAAGCAGATTACAAATCAAAAATCAGGATTTGCCAGGAGGTAGGCTTCGACAGCCTTGGCCAATCCGAGTGTTTTTTCTTTGCCAGCTTTGGCTTGCTCTTCTGTGATCTCGATCTCACCTTTGGCATGGAGCTTGCAAATGGTCTTGCAGATTGATCCTCCATTAGGAGATGGCCTCCATTGTTGCTCATAAGAGATTTTTTCCACCTTGTATTCTGCCAAATCATCCCCTTCAACAAGACTGTACTTAGATTTCAGATTCACTTTGTCTACTTCTTCAATCTTGTCCTTCACATACTTTTCCTGTCCCCCTGCATATGGAAATTTATGTAAATATATATAATTAGTGTCTTTAAGTAAAGTGATTTTTAATTATATGATAGAGGCAGGGCTGGGATCATGAGTATTCGAAGCTCATGGCGAAGTAAAACTACGAGACTCAAAATAATTTTTTTTTTTTTTTTTGTTTTGTGACCCTTAGGCTAATTTATCGGGCCATAGACACAAGCACATTAAGCCTATGCCCAGAGCTGACCCTGAGTAGAAACACCAGAGTTACAAATATAATAAATTCAACTAGATATAAAATTTATGAAGTAATAAACCTTCAAGAAGAGTAATTTTCTTGAGGCTTCCAGGTCCTCCATCGCCTTCAAGGACCTCAATGCTCTTAAGGACATCTGGGAAAATCTTTAAGTAGTAGTGGTCAGAAGTCATGGCATTGAACATCCTGGCTGGGGGGACTGCATAAGTGTCCTCCGATTCAAAAGCGACAACACCCATATTGATAATGCAAATAAAGTTTGAAAATTGATAAAAACGAATTTATGAGAAATTAAGTGTGAGAATATTAGTAGTGAGCTTTGATGTGAGGGTATGTAACAAGTAGGCTTTCTATTTATATAGACTGGAGCTCAAGAATTTGAGAAAGAGCTGATTTTTTTATTTTTATTTTTAACTTAGAAACTATATTTTGCTCGAAAATAGATAGAAAATTAAGGGGGTGTTATGTTTGTGTGATTTTGGCTTCTTGTCATGTAGATGTTTTAAGTCATATTTTTCTTTATTTTCTTCTAAATGAAATCAAGATTTTTTTTTTTTTTCAAAAAATCACTTTTAAGGCTTTTTTGTTTGAATGTGTGAAAAATAAAACAATTGAAGTCTTCTTATGGTTATCTTAAGCCGGAACTTCTAGATGGAAAGTTTAAAATTTTAATTATATATATATATATATATATAATTGACCTATTTTTAATGAAAATAAGGTGTTTGTTTGGTTCGGTTCGGTTTGATACTTATGCCGTGTTTGTTTTTTTTGTTTGAAGTCTGATTAGATTTGAATATGTTTAAATACATATGTTTGAATGCCATATTTATTTTTCTTTAAAACGTGTGAATATAAGTGTAAGCTATTGTTTTTTAAAATAAAAAACATATTTCATATATAATCCCACACACATGATTGATGATAACACCCTAACAATTTAATAAAAAATGTAACATTATTGTTTTATTTGACATATATAATATTATTAGTGTGTAGAAGTTTTTTTTTTTGGTTTAATCATATAAATTAGCACAAAAGATTATTTCACATATGAAATATGAAAAAAATTATTTAAAGTTAAAATTAAAAAATAATTATATATATATATATAATATATATATATATATATATATATATATATATATATTAAATCCTATATTAAAAAAATGAATGTCTAAAACTCTTTCTTATATATTACCCCTATCTAGGGTTGACAATTTTTTTTGTCTCGCCCTTCGTATTCAAGACATGATTTGGAACACATTTTTTAGGACGGGATAAAAAAGATCACAAAATTTCAAATGGAATAAGATGAGATTTAAAGGGATGCGAGATGATATGATTTTTTTATCCCAAAAAAATTAACAGAATGGGACTAGAATTGACAAATTCCTATCTGTCCTATCCAATTATTAACTCTACCCTTACACCAACGAAACCCAAAATTATAAGTATTCCTTAATATTTAAATTTGTGACCTCTTATTTTTATTGCAATAGTTAAGTCAACCAACCCATCTTTTATGGATAAATAATTTTCTCTATATATTAACAATAACATAATCAAATTATATTTAACAATTATTAGGAAATAAATAAATTATAAATGGGTATATTTGATATTTTAATAGTAAATGGTCTATTAAGACATCATACTTTAAAAAATGTCCGAAATTCTAATTTTTTTTCTATTAAGATATTTTTTTATTTAAATAAGTAGTATTTTAAAAAAAAAAACATATTTCATATATAATCCCACACACATGATTGATGATAACACCCTAACAATTTAATAAAAAATGTAACATTATTGTTTTATTTGACATATATAATATTATTAGTGTAGAAGTTTTTTTTTTGGTTTAATCATATAAATTAGCACAAAAGATGATTTCACATATGAAATATGAAAAAAATTATTTAAAGTTAAAATTAAAAAATAATTATATATATATATATTAAATCCTATATTAAAAAAATGAATGTCTAAAACTCTTTCTTATATATTACCCCTATCTAGGGTTGACAATTTTTTTTGTCTCGCCCTTCATATTCAAGACATGATTTGTAACATATTTTTTAGGACGGGATAAAAAAGATCACAAAATTTCAAATGGAATAGGATGAGATTTAAAGGGATGCGAGATGGGATGATTTTTTTATCCCAAAAAAATTAACAGGATGGGATTAGAATTGACAAATTCATATCTGTCATATCCAGTTATTAACTCTACCCTTACACCAACGAAACCCAAAATTATAAGTATTCCTTAATATTTGAATTTGTGACCTCTTATTTTTATTGCAATAGTTAAGTCAACCAACCCATCTTTTATGGATAAATAATTTTCTCTATATATTAACAATAACATAATCAAATTATATTTAACAATTATAAGGAAATAAATAAATTATAAATGGGTATATTTGATATTTTAATAGTAAATGGTCTATTAAGACATCATACTTTAAAAAATGTCCGAAATTCTAATTTTTTCTATTAAGATATTTTTTTATTTAAATAAGTAGTATTTTAAAAAAACAAACGACTTAAAAAATATATTTTAAAATAAATATCCGGACTTAAGATATAAAAACAAACAACACCTTAATCTATTTCGTGCCATATTTTAACGCATATATAAAATTTAAATACTTTTTAAATAAATTGTCAAATAATTAATTTTGTATAGATCTCGAGGAACTATTTATGTCATAAAATTTCTAATATGTAAAATACACAGAGAATATTTAATAGTTTCACTAAAAGAAAATAACTTTTATCGTTGAAACAACATTTGACGCTAAAAAGTCATTTCAACGTCGAAAACTAAAATTCAACGCTAAAAGAACAAATTTATAGCGTTGAAAAATATTTCGACGCATATAATGTATCTTTAATATTTCTAATATTAAAATACACAAAGAATTTTTAATAGTTTCACTACAAGAAAAGCAATTTCAGCTTCCAAATTTTATCATCGAAACAACATTCGACGTTAAAGAGCCATTTGAGCGTCGAAAACTAAAATTCGACACTAAAAGAACAAATTTATAGCGTAAAAATATTTCGACGCAGATAATGTATCTTTAGTGTCGAAACTTTTAAATGGAAAATGGTCAAACATTTAGCGTCGAATTTAACTTTCGATGCTAAAGGTTTACCTTTTAGCATTGAACTTAATTTTTGACACTAAAAGTTTTACCCTTTAACGTCAAAATCTTCGACGCTAAATGTTAAACCCTTTTATGTTGATATATTTTTTGACGCAAAATATCTTACCTTATAGCGTCGAATTTAAATTTCGATGCTGAAGGGTAACAGTTAGCATCGAAATATTTAATTTGACGCTAAATGGATGTTATAACTCCAAAATCAACGACATTCCCTATTATCCTTTAGCATCAAATTAAAAGTTCCACAACAATGTTTCTTCTCCTACTCGGTTGTGCATTCAAGAACAGCTTAACAACACCAAGGAAGAGCTGGACAGTACCAAAGAAGAGCTGAAGAAGACTCATGAAAAGCTACAACATATATAGAATGACAACTTGGAGAATATGCAGGAGTTCATCCAGTATATGAGGACTTTTAGACAAATGCTGGAGGCCTCACTCAGCCAGTCTGCGGCCTCGACTGCCCCTCCATCACAACAGCGGTGATATTTTTCATTTGTATAAACATTCATTTATTAATTTCTATTAGACTATATATTTATATTATTTAATAAAATTTAATTATAAATTTAATTAATATTTATATTTTATTTTGAATTTTTTTATATTTATAAGAACAACAAAAATTTAGAATAAAAATAATTTTACTATTATTCAGTAAAATTATTTTTATTTAAATCCAAAAGCCTTTAGCGTCGAATGTTTCGACGCTAAAGGTGAAATAATATTAAAAAATATATAATTATTTTATTACCTATTTCGACGCTAAAGGTAATAAAATAAACTTATATTTTTTATTTTTAAATTAACTTTAGCGTCAAAACATTTGATGCTTATGTATGTCAAAATATTTTCGAAGCTATAGGTAAAAATATTTAAGTTTTTTAATCAAGTAAAAAAGTCTATGGCGTCAAAATCATTCATCGCCAAAGATATATTTTAGCGTCGAAAAAATTTGCGACGCTAAAGACCTATCTGCTAGAGTCGAAAGATTTTGGCATAGAATGTTGTACTTTAACATCAAAATTCCTTGGTCAACGCTAATATTATTAGTCATTCACGTATTAACGTCGAAAATTGACGTTGAAAATATTTGACACTAATAACCTTTGGTGTCAAAATTACTTTTGTTAGCGTCGATATTTTTCGACGTTAAATACCTTATTTTTTGTACTGTTTAGAGGGCATAAACGTAGAAATACTTTATTCAAAAATACAAACAAATTAACATTTATGATAAGAAGTTTAAAAAAATAAAAGTTCTTTGTCATCAAATGTCATCTCCTTGCTTCAAAACTTAGTGTCTGTTTGGTATGATTTCTAATATAGGTAAAAGAAACACTATTTTACCAACACTAGCAAAAGCTCGAAATTTAGGTTTTTGAGAGTATAGCTTGAAAAGATTTTTTTAAAGTGTTAGATTATCTATAATACGCTTATTTAATTTAACAATATTATTTTATTTCTTTCATAACACAACTTTAAAAAATTTGTCCAATAAAATCATTTTATGTTTTTTAATTAAAACTTTCACAGACAATCAAACACTTCAAATTTTTTTTTTAATCAAAAGCTATACTACTGAAAGCTCTCCTAATAAAAACTCTACCTGAAAAAACTATATTTGAAAAGTTATACCAAACAAACCCTTAGAGCTTTTGTTTTTGGTTGTCAATTAGAGCTTTTATTAAAAAAAAATTACTTTAATATGCAAGTTTTTTAAAATTGTATTATGAAGTAAATGAAATAATATTGTGAAATAAAATAAGGATATTATCTACAATTTAACAATTTAAAAATGCTTTCCAACCTCTATTCTCAAAAACCTAAATTTTAAATTTTTACTAGTAAAGATAAAATCATTATTATAATTATCAAAAGCTCTACCCTAAACACAATCAGACACCACCAAAAAATTAGGAAAAAACTTTTGAGATTAGATAAATTATTTTACCTTTATTAAAAATCATACCAAACAGACGCTTAATCAATAATAATTCGCGAAGTGAAAATTAGTATCTATAAATGTAACCCCCTACAAATGACTTCTCTTTACCCCCTCCCCAAAATATATTCTATATATCTATGTTGTTTAATTAATTATTTATTTTATTTTATTTTATAAATTATTTTATTTTATTTTTGTTAAATTTATATTTTTTTCTCTTTATATATCCATTTTCTTTTATTTATTTAATAAATATTATAGATTTTTTATTTACTGTTATTTATTTTGTGTTCATTTATTTATTAATTTTTTTTATTTTTTATTAATTTATTTAACGCTATGTATAATAAAAAAGTGTTCTCTTGTAGCTTAGCAAAATATATTTTCAGAGAATATTACATGTCATAATAGACAAAAAAGAAATACATGTAAAAATATATTTAACGTGTTAATAAATTATGATTTAATGCTGAGTCGAGTTTGTATTTAGTAATAAAACAATAATTAAGAGATGAATAAGATCCACAAATATTTATATAAGATAAATACAGACGATTGATTCAATACTCAGTATTAAATCTTGATCCGTTTAAAATTTGGTTCTCATCCCCTAAAATAATAAAATATTTATTTTATTTTATGTTTTTATAAGATTTTACACCTGTAATCCACCACATCCCATGCATATAAACACAAATTAAATGACTTCATCTTCCAAGATTAATGTGAGAGAAATTGACCATTGAACTTTTACTTATACTGCAAGCCCCAAATCAACTGGGCTATAATATTTTAAATAATGATATACACACATATTCAATTACAAATGTTTATGTGACTGTATATGTGTCATTAAAAAAGAAAAAAGAGCCAAATTCAATGACATAAATCTAACAATATAAGTATTTATGGTTAGAATTGTGTCAATTATCTGTATTCATAATATCTTCCTAAATTTTTTTAGAGTAACCTCAACTTGTGACTTATCAAGATAATTTATTAGAAATTAAAAAAAAAAAAAGTACAATCAATTAGGGGTGACATAGTGAGCTTTACCTCAGAGCAAAACTATGGCGAAGAAAAAAGAGAGAGAGAGAGAGAGATAAGCCCTAGAAGAAAACAAGAAGTTAAGCATGAAAAGGAACTCAGTAAAACCGAAAATGAGTGAACCCTTGTGCATCATTAGATAACAATTTTTGAGCCTCAGGGGCGGATCCATCAAGCCGAGGACAATACTTTCTTTCTTTTCTTTTGTTAAGAAAAAAAATATGGGATTGATATCCTATTTGGACATGAACAGCTCATTCACGAGTCTTGGTGCCACCCATGATAATAAAATGCATCATAAACAAAAAAAATACCGAAAATTATATTATGTGCCGAGTGTTTATGTCATCTCTCTCACAGCAGACGGACTTTATAATTATGTGAGGCCCGCCTGCTATGAGAGAGATGACATATACACCCGGCATATGATATACCACCTCTAGAAATACAGCATAATGTCCCTTCAAGAGTAGCTTTATTAATGGTTACTTCCGGAAAACATGAACATCCGTCACTTCATTGCTTTTTAGTTTTTAGGACCCAAAGCTTGGCCGGGAAGATTATTACAGGAGACACCCAAGAAAAGGTCATGTTAGACCAAAAATAATCTAGAATGGAATTAAAAGAAACCATAAGTTCTGAATTAGTCCAAATACAAGGAACCTCATGACCTGATTCCATGCATTTATAAGTTTTAAGATCCTTAATCATAACTAAATATCATTTTTCCAAACTCTAGGAGTTGTATAACATTATCATATTGATGAATGCCATATGACTCGTATGATAATCAGAAATGAATAATGGTAATTATGATGTTCATATAAAAAAAAATAATAGAAGACAAAAATAATTTCACTATTGAACAAAATTTATTTGTCTTTTTAGTTCTTTTGTTTTGTAAGTTTATCATTTTTGTTAATTTGGAAATTGGTAATATACTCTTAATGGCAAATAATAAGACTAACATCAAATATATATCAAATATTCCATGAAAATGATACAACATCTACTTTTCAATTCAGTAAACATTACAAACCATTTTTCTAATGGGTTCTGAAAGTACATTGACAGAGAAATTAACTTAGCGAAATAATCTCAACAGAAGGAAAAACCTGAAAGCATTGATCAATAAGCTCTCATGGTAGTACAAGCAACTTATATTCAACTTTCCAGGTTCTTATTAACAAAATATGTAAAAACATCGCAAGCACACATAAAAGCAACAAGCAGAGAATGCAGAAAACATAATCTACTTAGTTGCAAACATCAGGATTTGCCAGGAGGTAGGCTTCGAGAGCCTTGACCATTGCTAATGATTTTTCTTTGCCAGCATTGAATTGCTCTTCAGTTACCTCCAAGTCACCTTTGGTGTAGAGCTTGCAAATGGTCTTGCAGACTGATCCTCCATCAGGAGATGGAACCCATTCGTTATCGTATGATATTTTCTCCAACTTGTCTGACAAAACGGCGCCTTCGATCACACTGTAACTTGTTTTCAGATTCACTTTGTCCAATTCTTCGATCTTGTGCTTCACATGATTCACCTGTCCACCTACACATGGAAATATATAAATGTACAATATTATCACTTTTGAGTAATTTTTTAGACATGGAAATATATCAACGCAAAACTCAGTTTAGTATCCCAGGCCCGTATATTTGCTAAGGTGAGAGGTAAGATAAGTAAAAGATCCTGGTTTATAATTCACACCCTGCTGTAGAAAAATCATTTAAAGAAATTAATTAAGTGGATGGTTAGTAGAAGCAAGACAGTTGGAAACATGCATATTCAAAACAACACTTGGAAAGCAATATAAAATATTTATAAATTAAATAACCTTCAGCAAAAGTAATTTTCTTAATAGTTCCAGCTCCTCCATCGCCTTCTAGGACCTCAATGTTCTTAACGGCATCTGGGAAAATCTTGGGGAAGAGATTGTCAGATTCAAGAACCAAGGCCTTGAACATCCTTGCTGGGGGGATTGCATAAGCGTCACTTGAGTCAAAAATGATGACACCCATTATAATCTTAAAGAATGTTTTTTTGGAAGTGAATATAAATGATTTATGAGCTTTTGAGGTGTGGAGATGTTGGAAGTAGGGGTGCTATTTATAGATTGGAGCTCTATAATTGCTTATGTGAAAGAACTGGTTTATTATTATTATTTTTTTTAGGAATGTACATATATCTTAACCTTTTTTTTTTTGAATCGCGGAAATACCACCATCAAATCACTTATTCCGGATTTAAACGAAATAGGTAAAACTCCCGATTGTCCCATACTCTTATAAAAAACGCACTCTCTAAATTCGAATCCAAGACCTGAAGGTCATATCTCAAATCCTACACCAACAAACCACGTCACCATATATTTTAACTTTTCATGGATTAGATCGATATAATACCAAGTGTTGTTTGTTTGTGTGAATGTAACAAAATATTTTCAGTTGTTTGTAATCACTTGTAAGATGCTTTTGTTTGGATTGGAAAAAAGATGAGATATTCTTATTTTTATCTTAACCTTGAACTTCTCTAGATGGGGAATTTTTTTTAAGAGGAAAGGACAGGGGCACCTTGTTTGTCCAAATAATCACACTCATTTATTTTAAAAAAAAATTGATTATAAAACCCTTTTTCGATCAATATACTATTTTATTTTAATGACTCGATTATATTTTATTTAGGCATAATTATCTAAAAAATCTACGTGGTCATTTTAAAAATTAATGGGTCTTTTACCATTTCGCCAAATCATAATAGTGTTAATGCTATCATTTTTCTTTGTACATAATATATTATGTGTACATGACAAAATCTATAATACAACGAATGTACCACGTCATTCATGTAACAATCCAAGAATTCATTGTCATGCGTGTTAAAATATTAAAAAAATAACTAAAAAATGTATATTAAATCATACATATCATATCATTTACTAATTTGTTGGTAATACCACGTTACTCATACCTCTATTGCACCAAAGAATTAATTGTGTGTACATATTTTCATAGATAAAAACCTAAAGTCGTCTTATTGTTAATGTATTTCAATTCTGAATAATTTTTAATAAATTATTAAATGAATATTTAGTGTAGATCCTGCAAAACTAAATGAGAATATCACATTTTCAGTAAAAACCAACACATATAATTGTCAACGAATTCTTGACTTCATGTGCCGGCCCGCATCTTGAGGATAATTAATTTCAGACGCAAATGAATGCCCATAAGAACAAAGCGAGAGCTTTAGACAAAGTTATTTTTTCTCCTAGCTTTTGCCGAAATCATAACGCAAAAGCCTTGGCTTGTTCAACGTGCAATATTCGAAGATGCTGGCTTTTGTTAGCATTTGCTCATTTCACATACCTTTTTCTTCTTTTCTAACAATTGTAATTGAATTTGGAAATAGTGCTTAGCTTAATTATGATAATTTTTTTTATATAATTTTATGTCACGAATATATAAATAATAATTAATGGTTAAAATTCAATTATATATAAATTATTATTCAATAATATATAAATCATAAATTATAAAAAAAACACTCAACATTGAATGTCTAGACCAAATTTGTCTTTCAGATAATTGGAAAAATATTCCCGAACGTCATTCTAGGGAACTTGAGCCTATTCCCACATAGGAAATGGTATCTTATATGTTTTTTTTTTTTTTTTTTTTTTTAAGTATAATGTGTTGAAAATCCCACCATCAAACCATCTAATATGGGCCGCGGCGCAAGTAAAATCTTCGGCTGTCTCAGACTCTTACAAGAAGCGCACCATCTGCATTCGAATCCATGATCTTAGGGTGAAATCTTGAACCATACACCACCAAACCACACCCATTGGGGACATAATGCTATTATCTCACACTATTAGAAGAGCATTGACAAAAAAAAATTATGATAAATACATGGTAATGTTATCAATTTATGATATACATAAATACATACATATGTGTGTGTGTTTCAGATAACTAATTTATTAAGAATTAATGATATATATGTGACAGAAAATTATCTATCAATAACTAGTTATAGAATTTTTGATACTTGAATTATCTATCAAGAAACCCCTTACATGACAGATAATAACTGTACGTGCCAAATTTGAGCAAGGGCAAAACTATCTTTTCACTTTAGGCCCGGCCCGATTTCTACCAAACAATATTTAGAGGCCAAGATTGGGCCAAGGGTCTGACCCCTATAAAGCCTGATCTAACAGATAACCAGATAAACTCCATTTAATCACATATATTATATCATTTTTCAATAGACAAAACACATGCACCTCCATATGCAAAGATGCTCAACCACCGAAAGTTTAACCATTTTAGCATGTTGTGGGGGCCACTTTCATAATTTCAATTCGTATTCCAACTGTAAAGTGGCGCCTCTAAAAACTATATAAAGAAGCATAATTCATAAGCGAATGGGGGCTTGATTTCGGAGAGATGGGACTTCTCACATACAAGCTTCACTTCTCACATTGAAGCATCTGCTCTCTGACACTAGTTCTCTCATAGCTCTCTATCCCCCTTATACACTTACCACCGCCCTCACGGCCACCAAAGAGTTCAATGTAACATCAAACCTTGCTTTCACATTCACATATTTACTGCTCATTTCATACTACTGACTTGAGCGTCGGAGTGCCCCCGGCACCCACCACACCGGTGGGCAGCCTACTCCCGCTCATTCTACATTTGTCTTGCAGGATCGCTAGTGCCCCCAACCTACAAATTCTCGATTGTGGACCTCGGCCGAAATCCAGCGTCCACAATTTGGCGCCCACCGTGGGGCCTTAGCGATTCATAGCAGGCAAAGATTTCCCAGTCTACGGTTCATAAAACACAGCCAACGATGGTTTCTAGCAGTGAGGAAACATCAGATCTTGTGACCACACAGCTAGTCATACTCCAAGAACGATTACACACCTCAGAAGAAGAGAATCAAGTCACGTGAACTCCAAAACAACCCTTCGGAAGCAATTGGAAAAAATCTCATCAACTTCCAATCAACTTTTCCAGTCAACATTTATTTATGGAGATTGCTGACTTATATCAGTCGATATTAATATATTACTTATCGAGAATTATGCAGGTACATTTCAGTCGACATGCATATATGAAGAATTTGCAAGTATATTCCAGTCAACACTTTAACAATAGGGACTCAGTATGAGAAAGACATCCCAGTCGACGTGCATAAAAGAAGACTTGGTATGAAGATAATCCACTCGACACTATATTGGGACTTGGTATGTACATCTCAGTCGACATTACCAGGTATGACTTGCACTTCTATGTAACTTCCAGTCGACATTAGTGTATATTGGGACTTGTGATGGATGTCCTAGTCGACAAAAAAATGTGGCTTAGGATTTCTAATAAATGTCCAAGTTGACACTATAATTTTTGGGACTTGTTATGGGTTTCCCAGTAGACATTACTATATATAGCTTGATAATTATTATGGATGTCCCAGTCGACATCAATGTGTGGCTTGAGACTTGTTAAGGAAGTTTCATTCGACATTAGTGTGTTGTTTGGCACTAGTTAAAGATGTCCCAATAGACATTACAATATGTAGCTTGGGACTTGTTGTGGATCCTATGTGTGTATGGCTTGATGCTTGATGTCTGTCCCAATAGACATTACAATATGTAGCTTGGGAATTGTTGTGGATCCTATTTGTGTATGGCTTGATGCTTGATGTTTGTCTCATTCGACATCCACATGTGTGTAACTTGGGACTTGTAGTGGATCCTATATGTGTGTGGCTTGATGCTTGATGTCTGTCCCATTCGACATCCACATGTGTGTAGCTTGAGGACTTGTAGTGGATCCTATGTGTGTGTGGCTTGATGCTTGATGTCTGTCCCATTCGACATCCACATGTGTGTAGCTTGGGACTTGTTGTGGATCCTATGTATGTATGGCTTGATGCTTTATGTTTTTCCCATTCGACATCCATATGTGTGTAGCTTGGGACTTGTTGTGGATCCTATGTATGTATGGTTTGATGCTTGATGTCTGTCCCAATAGACATTACAATCTGTAGTTTGGGACTTGTTGTGGATCCTTTGTGTGTATGGCTTCGAGCTTGATGTGTGTCTCATTCGACATCCACATGTGTGTAGTTTGGGGTTTGTTATGGATCCCATACTTGCATGTCTTGAGATATGATATAAATCACAGTCGACATCATCTAGTACGTAGCTTGGGAATTATTATAGTTACTACACTTGCATGTCTTGAGATGTGATATAAATCCCATTCGACATAATCTAATATGTAGCTTGGGAATTGTCATAGATACTACTACTCTTGCATGTCTTGATATATGATATGAATCCCATTCGACATCATCTAATATGTAGCTTGGGAATTTTCATAGATACTACTACACTTGCATGTCTTGAGATATGATATAAATCCCAGTCGACATCATCTAGTATGTAGCTTGGGAATTGTCATAGATACTACTACACATGTATGACTTGAGACTTGATGTACATCTCATTCCACATCTACACGCCCAAAGCTTGGAACTTGTTAATGACCTCATTCGACATTATACCCATACATCCTAACCTTCATCTGGTTCAGTCGACTGGGAACATTCCCCATGGATGTAGAGTCAAGTTGAAGATCTGGCCTTCATCTGGTCCAGACGACATTATAAACTCCTCTGGTCTTTGGACCCGTAGCATGGGGATTATCCTGACCTTCATCAGGATCAGTCGACTGGGAACATTCCCCATTGGCTCAAGTAAAGTCAAGCTCAAGACCTGGCATTCATCTGGACCAGACGATATTGTAGACTCCCCTGGTCCTTTGACCCACATATGACATTCATCTGGTCTAGAAAAAATTGAAGACTTCATTGGTCTTTGACCAATAGTATGGAGATTGTCATGACCTTCAACTGGTTCAGTCGACCGGGGACATCCCCCATGATACTCATGTCGAGTCAAGTTGAAGACCTAGGCTTTCATAGTCCAGACGACACATGTCGTATGAAATGAAATCTTGAACCTTCAGCAGGTTCAGTCGACCAAGAACTTCCCCATGGCTCATGTAGAGTCAACATATGACATTTATCTGGTCTAGAAAAAGTTGAAGACTCCATTGGTCCTTGACCAGTAGTATGGAGATTGTCTTGACCTTCATCTGGTTCAGTCGACTGGGGACATCCCACATGGCTCATGTAGAGTCAACATATGACCTTTATCTGGTCTAGAAAAAGTTGAAGACTCCATAGGTCATTGACCAGTAATATGGAGATTGTCATGACCTTCATCTGGTTCAGTCGACTGGGGATATCCCTCATGGCTCATGTAGAGTCAGTATATGACCTTCATCTGGTCTAGAAAAAATTGAAGACTTCATTGGTTCTTGACCAGTAGTATGGAGATTGTCCTGACCTTCATATGGTTCAGTCGACAGGGGACATACAAATTTGAAGAATCCTCTGGTCCTTGACCAGTAGTATGGAGATTGTCCTGACCTTCAACTGGTTCAGTCGACCAGGGACATCCCCCAAGGGACTCATGTCGAGTCAAGTTGAAGACCTGGGCTTTCATAGTCCAGACGACACATGTCGTATGAAATGAAATCTTGAACCTTCAGCAGGTTCAGTCGACCAAGGACATCCCTCATGTCTCATGTCGAGTCAAGTTCATGACATGGACTACATTTCGACCAGACAAACTTGGAAAGACTCTGCAGCTCTTATATCCTCACGAATAGAAGACATTAAACCCAAACGATAAAAATGAAAGTATCTGAAATTCTGCATTCTTGATACGTACTCATACAAATCATGTTTCATACGACATGCATAAAATACTCTCCAAGTCAAGGAATTCTTGACTTAGAGAGTATGAGACAAACTGTACGTGCCAAATTTGAGCAAGGGCAAAACTGTCTTTTCACTTTAAGCCCGGCCCGATTTCTACCAAACAATATTTATAGGCCAAGATTGGGCCAAGGGTCTGACCCCCTATAAAGCCTGATCTAACAGATAACCAGATAAACTCTATTTAATCACATATATTATATCATTTTTCAGTAGACAAAGCACATGCACCTCCACATGCAAAGATGCTCAACCACCGAAAGTTTAACCATTTTAGCACGTTGTGGGGGCCACTTCCATAATTTCAATTCATATTCCAACTGTAAAGTGGCGCCTCTAAAAACTATATAAAGAAGCATAATTCATAAGCGAATGGGGGCTTGATTTCGGAGAGGGGGGACTTCTCACATACAAGCTTCACTTCTCACATTGAAGCATCTGCTCTCTGACACTAGCTCTCTCATAACTCTCTATCCCCCTTATACACTTACCACCGCCCTCACGGCCACCCAAAGAGTTCAATGTAACATCAAACCTTGCTTTCACATTCACATATTTACTGCTCATTTCATACTACTGACTTGAGCGTCGGAGTGCCCCCGGCACCCACCACACCGGTGGGCAGCCTACTCCCGCTCATTCTACATTTGTCTTGCAGGATCGCTAGTGCCCCCAACCTACAAATTCTCGATTGTGGACCTCGGCCGAAATCCAGCGTCCACAATAACTATCAAAATAGTTTATTTTTCTAATATTTTGAATTTATATCAATATTGATATTGTGGAGATTTCTCTTTTTTTTAGTGTCGTGTGTATAGATCATGGTCACTATATACTTGGAGTTTTAATATATGCGAAACGCAAACCGTTGAAATTTATTTAACTAACTCAATCCAAATATTAACTTGAGAGTTGATGATTGTCTTATGTTTATATTTAGAGATAAAAGACGATATAAAAAGATATGAAAAGTATATTATAACGTGGATCCATTGAGATCGGTTTTTTACTTGGTGTTAATCTGTGTCACGGGGTATGTATGATATGTTTATTGTGATTTTTGGACAAATTCAAATTTAATATTAAAAAAAAAAAAAAAAAAAACTTTTAGACAGGCTGGGCTCTGATTTTTCCTTAAACTGGGCTGAAAAGATTTCAGTTCATGATTTTACTTTCATTACAATGCAAATATTGTTCATTTATTTATTTATGTATTTTGCTTCTAATTTGTGTTGTGATTCACCGATCACTTTATAGTGTATTTGAGGAAAAACCGAATGCAATTTTATTACTTCAAGAATAAAATTCTAAGTTTACAACTAGGAACTTAACAAAAAACCTCACACACTCTCAAGCTCTCTACTTGGAGCTTACACACACTTTGGGATGGTTACAATGGTTATGAGGGCTCAAATTTATAGTGCCCAAACCGCGTGAACAGTGCCACGCGGTTTGGCACAGCTGCTGCCAACTTTGCTGCCAGCTTCACACTTCCAGCTTGCCAACTCTTTCGGTGCATATCATTTCAATGCTTTCGGTGAATGAAGTTTTGTTGGCTTCTTGCATGCTGGACTTCACACAAGCTGCAAGCTGGACTTCACACAAGTTGGACTTCACAAATCTCCCCATCGGTGAAGATTTTCCAAAAATCTGAGCCGACCATTAATCATCCAAACCGGATCCTCCAAATGATCCTCCTCTAGCTGCATCTGTATGACTGCCTACGTACCCTGAGTTGGGATCAAGCCAATCGTAGTTCTCTGTATCATCTGACAGCTATCCCGGTTATGTCTCTGCACAACTCTAGCTTGTCCCGATCATCGTTCCTTTGTGGACATGTCGGCTGTGTCTCTGCACATCACACTTCATTGCATCTCTGTACAGTATTCTCTGCTATGTCTCTGTATAGTACAATCTCTTGCGTCTCTGCACAGTAATCTTCTGTTGTGTCTCTGCACAGTTCCGCTGCCATGTTTCTTCACCCATTTGTTCCTCAGTGCCTTCTTGCCTTTGGGAAACTCTCTGGCTCCCCCACATCAGTAAGCATAATATATTCGGATCCCGGATATCTGGTTGATGGAATCCTGCATCGCTCAGATCTTCTTGTCTGAGGTCCACTGGTTTCAGGAGGTCTATCATCATCCATCTCTGTGAATGATCTTGTAGCTTCTAGTTGAGTGGGTTGCGGCTCCCCCTGCTCAACACTTTCTTCTGTAATCTCCGATGGAACAGGCTGTGTCTCCCCCTGCTCAACATCTCTATCTGCCTCCTCTGGTTCTGCTTCTGGAATTTCCTCGTGCACCATATATGTGGCCAATTGTGCTGGTGCTGGGTCTGGATTTCTGTTGGCACTGGAATTGGAAGACATTCTGGGCATTTCAATGTCTTCAATTGTTTGGTCTTCAAGAAACTCTACTTCATGGCTTCTGATGACCATCTTCACATTCGGATCCCATAGTCTGTATCCAAATTCTCCATCTCCATGGCCTAGGAATATACATGAAGTTGTCCTTGCATCGAGCTTCTCCCTGAGCTCATTGGATACATGTACAACGGCTAAACAACCGAATACTCTAGGGTGAGTGTATGAAGGATTCTTACCAGACCACACTTTCTCCGGAATCTCCAAGTTCAACGGTTCAGTTGGTGATCTGTTGATCAGGTAACATGCAGCACGAACAGCTTCTCCCCAGAATGGCTTTGGCAGCTTAGCCATACTGATCATTCCTCTGACTTTCTCCATAATGGTGCGGTTCATGCTTGCAGCGACATCATTATATTGTGGAGTGTGTGGAACAGTTCTCTCATGTCGAATGCTATGTCTCATGCAGTAGGCTTCGAACTCCCTGGAAATGTACTCGTTTCCATCGTCTGTGCGAAGGCACTTCAGCTTCTTCCCTGTTTCATGCTCTACCATGGCGTGGAACAGCTTGAACAAATCTAGGACCTGATCCTTCGTCTTGAGGAAATACACCCAGATTTTCCGTGAAACATCATCAATGAAAGTCAGAAAATACTTGTTGCCGCCGCCAATGAATCAACCTCCAAGGGACCACGAACATCAGAGTGCACCAGACTGAGCAACTATGATCTTCTCTCTGAAGAGAAATCAAATGAGACTCTGCGTTGCTTACCAATTGAGTAGTGGTTGCAAGGACCTCGTGCAGCATCCTTGGTAAGCTCTTTCTTGTTCAGGGTAGACAACCCTCTCCCACTCATGTGTCCGAGTCTCCAGTTCCACAGATTTTGAGAAGCCTCTTTTTCAGCTACTTTGAGGCTGTCTGCACAAATCTTCACATGAGTCTTGTATAGTGCGCCGCAAGCATGTCCTCGGGCGACAACCATGACACCTTTCGTCATTCTCCATGTGCCATTTCTGAAGTGATTTTCATAGCCCTGTTTGTCAAGAGCTATTCCCGAGAGTACATTCAGCCGAAGTTCTGGAACATGCATGACATCCTTCAAGGTCAATGTACACCCGACATTTGTCCGCAACTGAATATCACCCATTCCTATTATCCCAGAGGAACTGATATTTCCCATCGTCACTGCTCCAAAGTCTCCCGCTTTGTAGGTTGTGAAGTAATCTCTGTGAGGAGTGACGTGGTAGGATGTTGCAGTATCTACTACCTACTCAACATCTTGGGTTGCGTTGTGAAGGCATGTCTCTTCCTGTATGGAGCATATTGCTACATCTGCTTGGACAACGACCAGTGTCTCTCCTTCGTCATTCTTCGGCTGGTGATTGCCTTCTCTCTGCTCTCGTTGCAGTTTTCGGCAATTCTCTTTAGGTGGCCTACAATGCCACAACGGTAGCACTTATAGGTAGGCTTCCTTCCATCTGAGGATCTACCCCTGGTTGTGCTTCTGCCTCTCTCTCCGTCTCTTCCTTGATGTCTTCCTCGAGTCTCTGTGACGAAGGCTTCTGTCTGTTCTGAGCCAACATCTTTTCTCCTGGACTCCTCATTCGACTGAGCATCTTTTACCATAGACATGGTAACTTTACCTCATGGAGCGGAATTGCTGAGAGTAACCACCAATGTCTCCCAGCTATCAGGAAGGGAACTGAGTAGTAAGAGGGCTTGTACTTCATCTCTCAGCTGTATGTCTACTGCAGACAACTGGTTCACCAGGCTTTGGAACTCGTTGGTGTGTTCTGCAACGGAAGTTCCACTCTGTAGCTTCAGGTTCACCAAACGCCTCATTAACAGGGCTTTATTCCGAGCTGTCTTGGCCTGGAACATGTCTTCCAGCTTTATCCACATCCTGTAAGCATCTGAATCATGTGCTACATGGTGGAAGACACTGTGACTGATCCACTGCCTAATCTGACCCAAGGTTCTGTTGTTGAGTTTATTCCAGTCACACTCCTTAACAGACTCTGGTTTCACTCCCTTCAACTCGATGACATCAAACAGATCTTTACAATGTAAAAAATCTATCATCCTAGGTCTCCAGAGGGAGTAATTAGTGGCAGCCAGTTTAATCATTGCACCAGAATGAGAATCCTCCATCTCCATTTTAAGTTTTAAATGGGAATACACTAAAATCGGGTCTGAATTTCACAAATCGGAGGTCACCGTTGCGTCCGGAACGGTCGAAAATGATGGAATAGACACTTCTTTGGTCTAAATCCGACACATGGGCTGATTTGTAAATTCCTAAAAGTTCTGGGGCAAAACTATAAATTTCAAAACTTCAGGGGGCAAAATGAATTTTACCAGGCTGCTGACGTGGCGATGATGTGGCAGTGTTGACGTGGCAAGGTGGGACCGGTTTGCTGACGTGGCAGACATGTGGCGCTGACGTGGCCGATGACGTGGCGCTGCCGTGGCGGATGACGTGTCTGCTGACTGGGCGCTGACGAGGCGCTGACTGTGCGCTGACTGGGCATGACGTGACACTGACGTGGCTGCCACGCGGATCGTCTTCAACCTTCAGCAGCGCGTGCGGCGCGTGGAGCGCGTGGGAAGCTCTCTGGATGGCGCGTGCGGCCTGCTAGGACGTCGGTTTGGTCACCGGAAAATACCACCGTGCTCGTCTCGACGTGAACTAGCTGATGGTAACCTCAAAATAAATTTTTGACAACTTTTCCGGAACTCGAATTTTCCGAACCAAACTCCGTTCTTCGGTTTTTTCGATCCCAATGAAGAACCAAAGCTCTGATACCACTTGTTGTGATTCACCGATCACTTTAGAGTGTATTTGAGGAAAAACCGAATGCAATTTTATTACTTCAAGAATAAAATTCTAAGTTTACAACTAGAAACTTAACAAAAAACCTCACACACTCTCAAGCTCTCTACTTGGAGCTTACACACACTTTGGGATGGTTACAATGGTTCTGAGGGCTCAAATTTATAGTGCCCAAACCGCGTGAACAGTGCCACGCGGTTTGGCACAGCTGCTGCTGCACTTTGCTGCCAGCTTCACACTTCCAACTTGCCAACTCTTGCGGTGCATATCATTTCAATGCTTTCGGTGAGTGAAGTTTTGTTGGCTTCTTACATGCTGGACTTCACACAAGCTGCAAGCTGGACTTCACACAAGTTGGACTTCACAATTTGTAGCTAAAAAGTTTCCTAGACATGCTACTCAATTGAAGTCTTGAAGCATGTGAAGCATCAAACCGATGAATTTGGCAAGGAAAAAACAATACAAAATTGAGATTCGGAAAAATAGTTACATAAATAATTTGATTCATTTCGTTTCAATCTCACAGATCAAATCTGCATTTTATCAAAGAAAATTAATATTTATTTCAGCAATTTAATTCATATATATTTCTTCCTAAGCCACCATAGATTTATATTTATTGACAAAAGGTTCGTTTGTCCAGCAATTTATTTTTAAGACTTTTAATTACTAATTAACCCAACGTAACTTGATGAATGAATGAAAATGGATTTGCAATGGTGCAGTGAAAGAGAGGATCAATTTTGATGTCAATCTAATCTCTACATAAGATATGTATATTTCATATATCCAATATTTTCATATCAAAATAAACAATCTTTTTTTGTTCTCATAATGTTAGGAGAGTAGATTTAAAGAAAGGAACTTTCATTTACAGTCTCTTATTATTATTATATTGAATAATAAAAAATTAAAATTAAAAAAGTATAATTTTTTTTTATCCTTTTCTCAATCGCATAAACAAAATCTTAAGATGACACACATGGTGGTTGTGTTGAAATTTTTTTGAATTTAACGAAGGTATCATGTAATAACTCAATTGTAAAATGTGAAGCCCTTGTCATCCGTTGGATGAGGGACACGTGGCGCAATCCTTGTCGTTGTCCCAATTACATGTATTTGCTCATCATATATAAAGGCCACTTAGGTTGAGAATTAGTTAGAGGTTTTCATTATTTGTATTCCCTTATTTTTGGCTAAGTGTTGAGCCTTGTTCCTTAGTCCAAGTTAGTGTAATCTTCAATTGGGTAATTTGAGAGATTGACACTTTTAGAGATTAGGGTTTGTGAGATTTGAGGAATTACAATTTGTAAACGGATTCAAGATTCCGTGTGTAATCTTGAAAATTGATTAGTGCAGCGAGCTCCCTATTCCGGAGTTCAACGTGGATGTAGTCGGGAATTTTTCCGGCGAACCACGGTAAAAATCTTACTTCTTGATTGTTCGATTGATGTGTTTGACGACTGAATTTGCGACAGAAATTTTAACAATTGGTATAAGAGACTTTGGAATTAAATCCAGTGGGCTAAAAAGGAAGTTTGAAGATCAAGAAGCCAAGACCCATCTTCTTCAAACCAAAGACGAGTCAAGATAAAGAAGACTCAAAGTGCCGAGCAAAGATTTCCAGTGGGCCGGAAGTTGTCTTTCTTTGTGGGCCAAGAGAAAACCCTAAATCTGTAAATTGAAGTCACGGCAGGGAAACAAAATTTTTGGAATTGAAGGAGACCTGCTGCCGATTCAAGAGGGCCAAAGACGAAAAACAAAAGAAATCCCCAAAAATCTGCTTAGTTGAAGAACGAAACCAACATACGCAGGGCAACAAGAATCATCAATTTGAATAACACAGCCACAAAACAAAGACCAAACAATCAGAGAATGTCGAACAAGACTCAAAGAACACGACTCATCGACGAAATCAAATTAACAGAGCCATCGACGAGAAGCCGATCAAACACAAACCAAGACCACGATTCAAGACCTGCCGAGATCAAGAACTGTGGTGTCTGAGGATTTGTCAACCAAGATCCCAAGTCGGTTGATTCATACACAACAGTCTCAGATTAAAACTTCTAAAGCCTTGAGTGATTCTGGGGTCGTCGTGTTAGGGATTTGAGATCAAGATCAAAATCCCTAAAAACCGAGAGCTCTTCAGGGTCGCTGAATTAGGGATCTGACTTACGGATCAAAACCCCCCACAGCCGAGAGTACTGAGAGTGTTGCCAAAATCAATCACTAACTGTTTTTAGGTTCTGTGTAATTGGGTGATTGGGGGGCTCTGTTGTCACTTGAGAAAGTGTCTCTGCCGGTTGTTGTTTGGGGTGATTAACCAAGAACTTGTATTGGCATAGATTGAGAGGCTGAGCATTGTCCTGTCGAAATCAGGAAATTGATTTTCTAATTTGAGATCTGTTGAAGCTGGTTTGAAGGTCTAAACAGAGCACTGAGTTGCCAAATTGAAACTTTGGGTGTTATAAAGTTGAGTGTTGGGTGATTGGGGCTTTGTTGTTATTTGGGTATTGAAGCCCTGTTGGAGTTGATCGGGTGTGATTTGCCTAAGGGTGTTTGGGGAGTAATTGCCGAGTGTGATTGCGGAATTGTCATCGGGTGATTACTGTAAAAGGAAAAAGAAATGTCGACCATGAGACTCGACATTGGTATCTTTGACGGGAAAAGAGATTTTACCACTTGGAAGAAGAAAATGAGGGTTCTGATTTCCCACCATAAGGTGGCTTTGGCACTGGAACCGGATCCAGAAAAATGGCCAAAGATGGAAAAGGAAGCAAATGAGGAAATCCTGGAAGAGGCGTACAACTTAATCTTCCTCCACTTAGGAGATTCAGTCATCAGGAAGGTTGATGGAATGGACACTGCCATTCAACTCTGGGGTAAACTCGAATCTCTTTATTCTGTTATTTCTGCACCAAATTTAGTGTTCTTAAAAGGAAATTTGTTTAATTACAAGATGGATACTAATAAGTCGATTGATGATAATTTGGATGAATTCACGAAAATGACTCAAATCCTTAAAGGAATGACCAAGCCCTAGGAGACTCTAGCGAAGCTATGATCCTTTTAAATGCATTACCTGAAGAATATAGTGTCGTTAAGAACTCTCTACAGTACACAGGAGTTGTACCTAGGCTAGACTTGGTGATATCTGGTATAAGGGCTAGAGAGCTAGAACTTAGAACCAGTAGGAGAGGAGGAGCGAACTTATTCGTGAAAGGTAAAAATGAAAAGAAATGGAATGGTCCGAATAACTATCAGACTAATAACAAAGAACCTAAAGGACAAAAAAAGAATAAACATGATAAAAAATAAGAATAGTGACAAGAAGTGCTATCATTGTGGAAAGATGGGACACCTTAAAAAAATTGTTATAAGTTCATTAGGGAACATGAAAATGAAGGCAGCGCCAATGTGGCTGCCGAAAAGGGGTCGATGTGCCTATCTGAGGCATTGACTGTGTCTAATGATCATATTAGTAGAGAATGGATTCTGGACTCCGGTGTTCTTTTCACATGAGTCCGTATAGGGACTGGTTTGTCAACTTTAGAAATACTGACCAATGGACTGTGTATATGGGTAATGACAATACTTGTAGGATACAGGGAGTGGGGGACATAACACTTAAACTCCAAACTGGTAAAGTTAGGATACTTACTGACGTTAGATATGTACCTGACCTGAAACGAAACCTGATATCACTAGGAACACTAGATGAATTAGGTTTCACATATAAAACTCACAAAGGAAACATGCACATATCTAAGGGTAATAAACTGATCCTAACTGATATAAAAAGAAACGGATTGTATGTTCTAAATGGCCAACATGTATTCTCGGATAAAACCATTTCTGCTTTAACTTCTAATGTTGATATGACTAATATATGGCACTTGAGACTTGGCCATATAGGCCAGAAAGGAATGCAGGTACTCAGCAAACAGAGACAATTTGGAAAGGACCAGTTGAAGCCACTTGAGTTTTGTGAGATCTGTGTGTTGGACAAACATCACAGACAGAGCTTCCCAACTGGAATTCATTTGTCAAAGGCGAGTCTGGAGTATCTTCATTGTGATCTGTGGGGACCAGCAAAGGTCCAGACTCATGGGGGTAAGAAATATTTCCTCTCTATTGTTGATGACTACAGTAGGAAGGTTTGGACATTCTTACTAAAATCAAAGGATGAAACTTTGACCAAATTTAAAGAATGGAAAGTATTGGTAGAAAATCAAACTAGTAACAAAGTAAAAGTCTTGAGAACTGATAATGGCTTAAAATTTTATAATACTGAGTTTGATCAATACTGTAAGAGTGAGGGTATCCTGAGACATAGGACTGTTAGAAACACCCCTCAACAGAATGGAGTTGCGGAAATGATGAATAGAACCCTATTAGAAAAGATCAGATGTCTTTTATTCTCTTCCGAACTTCCGAGGGTCTTTTGGGGTGAAGCCCTCAATACTGATACTCATTTGATTAACCTTAGCCCTAATAGTTCAGTTCAGTTTAAGACACCAGAAGAAATCTGGTCTGGTAGGGCTCATAAGCTTGCCCACCTTAGAGTGTTTGGCTGTGAAGCTTATGCTCACCAGTCCGTATGTAAACTTGAACCGAGGTCAATCAAGTGTGTTTTCCTAGGATATCAAGAAGGGACAAAAGGGTATAGGTTATGGGAAAGGGAGTCACCTGGAGTCAAAGTCATAGTTAGTCGGGATGTTATATTCAATGAACTTTGTTTTCCTTGTAATCTACTAACAACAATACAGGTGCCTTAGAAAAGGATCTAGCAGATTTTGATCTTGCAGGTGGAGCTCAGATGCAGATGGAGCCAGGGACATCAAGGACCGCTGAGCAAGTTGGTGACATGTCAGGCACGGAGACATCTGAGGACACCCAGCCCAGGAGAAATAACCAGGAGGAAAACAGAAATGAAGTAGCAGAGATACAAGAACAAATTGAAGAGGACACAGTAGATCAACTGGATCATACTGAGCAGCATGCTGAAACACCTCAAGACACATTGGCCAACTACCAGCTAGCAAGAGACAGAAGTATGAGGCATGTAAGGCCTCCTACCATGTATGATTACTCAACCAATGATTTGTATTTCTGTGCATTAATATCAAGTCATGAAATTAATGGGATTGAGCCTGCTAGCTTAGGAGAGGCATTAAAGTCTACCCATAAACTTGAATGAGAAGCGGCTATAGAAGAGGAGATGTCTTCTCTTAGTACTAGACCTGAGGTGATTAAAATGAAAAATGTGCCTTATGCAAATGTTATTGGTTCTGTGATGTATGTCATGATTAGTACTAGACCTGACTTGTCATATGCTGTATCTTTATTGAGTATGTTTATGTCTAATCCAGGTGGAGCACACTGTAGTGCTTTGCAATGGTTGTTAAGATACTTGAATACTACTGTTGATTATGGCTTATGTTTTAACAAATCTAACGCTTTAGACTTGGTAGGGTATGTTGATTCTGATTTTGCAGGTGACAGGGACTCAAGAAAGTCAACTACCGAAGCGGAATATATAGCCATAACTGATGTGTTCAAGGAAGCAATTTGGCTTCAGGGTATCTTAACCGAAATACAACAGCTGCAGGGTAAGACAGTTGTGTATTCAGACAGTTAGAGTGCAATCCATCTGAGCAAGAATTCAGTACATCATGAGAGAACCAAGCATGTGGATGTGAAGTATCATTTTGTGCGGGAAATTATCTCAAATGGTAAGATTGAGATTAAGAAGGTTCCAACAGAAGATAACCCATCGGACATGGGGACAAAAATAGTGGCTGCTGCCAAACTCTCCCACTGCATGAAGCTGTTGCAGGTGGGGGTTGGCTGACCTTGCAGCCGACATGAGCGATGATGTGAGTAAGTGAGTTTGATGTGCTATCTTGGCCTTAATGTGTCGTTGTGTATGATTGGGAGTGATAGATGTTTTTGGCTTCAAGGTGGAGATTGTAAAATGTGAAGCCCTTGTCATCCGTTGGATGAGGGACACGTGGCGCAATCCTTGCCGTTGTCCCAATTACATGTATTTGCTCATCATATATAAAGGCCACTTATGTTGAGAATTAGTTAGAGGTTTTCATTATTTGTATTCCCTTATTTTTGGCTAAGTGTTGAGTCTTGTTCCTTAGTTCAAGTTAGTGTAATCTTCAATTGGGTAATTTGAGAGATTGACACTTTTAGAGATTAGGGTTTGTGAGATTTGAGGAATTACAATTTGTAAACGGATTCAAGATTCCGTGTGTAATCTTGAAAATTGATAAGTGCAGCGAGCTCCATATTCCGGAGTTCAACGTGGATGTAGTCGGGAATTTTTCCGGCGAACCACGGTAAAAATCTTACTTCTTGATTGTTCGATTGATGTGTTTGACGACTGAATTTGCGACAGAAATTTCAACATCAATAATACATTATCATGCTTGTTAATATATTAAAAACTATTAAATAAATGATAATTGAATATTATTTATATAATGTCACTCATACTTCTATTGTATTAAAATTATTTACTCGATTGTGATCTAAACCAATGTGTTATGTGATCATTGTGTTGAGACTGAGAACTGGATAGTCATATTAATTTTTTCTTTAAATATGAATAAATTTGGAAGGAGGAAAAAAACTTTAAATTCTCAATGAGTAATTTATTAAGAAGCATATTCTCTTAAAAGGAAAATTTATACTATGTAATAGTAATACAACATCTCTCATACAATAATCCAATAATATTTTATCACACATGCTAAATGGTAAAAAAAAAAAATTTAAAAATGATATTTTTATTTAACACAACTCCTATAAATTATATAAATATTAGTTGGTGATACCACATCATATATATAATAGTGATATCAAATAATTTCTCGAAAATGAAATATTATTAAATGTAATGAGGGAGTCAAAATATAAATAGCTCACAGTGACACAATGCCTTATTCAAATATAGCAACCAATTTAGGCATAGAGATTAGGGTTAGCCAAGAGATGTGCTTCAATAATATTGAACAATCTCATTATGCTTTCTCTAACGTAGTTGATTGACGACTCTATTATCTCATTGTGACCATTCTTTGTTTCTAACATAACCATAACCAAGCAATTGCTTCCACCTTTGCCATCAGCCTCGAAATTAAAATCATATTCTACTTTCTCGAAGGTACCCAAAACTCCATCTCCTTCATAGAGAGTGAACTTGCACATAAATTTGCTCTTTTTTAATTCATCAACTCTTTGCTTCACGTGCTTGACACCAACTTCTGTTAATCACATTGAATCTTTTCATTACTCTTATACTTCCATAACAAGGATGTATGCGAATCACTCGATCATTTATCTTGGATTCAACGTTAGTATTAATCAACGATAAAGTGATTTCGGTAGGTTTTAATATGATACGCTCGAAAAAACATGTGGCAATAATTGATCAATAGATAAATTTTGATCTCATGCAGATAAAATTATAAGCTGATTTAGGAAATAGATTTAAATTTTTAAATATATAATATGATTAGAGATTTCATATTACGAACTCATATATATAAAGTCCAAAAACTCATGGTCATCCCTTGATGAAACTTACCATCACCAAATTCCCATTGCTTGATGGTGCCTACGCCTCCTTTTCCTAGACTCTCGACGCTCTTAAATATTTGAGGTGCTAGCTTTGGGAAAAGATTGTCATTATCGAGAATGATAGCCTTGAACATTCTTGATGGATCAACATTAGTCCGGATCTTTTCACTGAACCAATGGTCATGCAGTTTTTTTTTTTGACTGTTACCCATTTTTTTCTGAAAGAGGGGAAAAAATGAAATGAAAATGATGAATGATTTTGCTTCGAATGCTTATATATGTTTTTCGAGTTTGTAATGAGGATGAAGAATTTACAACTTAAGGGTTCTATATATAGAGAGATTTGGAAGCCAGTGGACATTAATTACCTTCTTAATCTTTGTATATTTTTAAAATTACTCAAAAAGGTTACTGTTGTATAAATGTTTTTGATAAAATCTAACTCATTATTGTCTATATTTTTCAATTGTTGCATATCCCATTTGTTAAAACTTTAAACTATGTTAGACAAAAATATTATTGTACACTTGAAAAGTAAAATATAATAGCTATATAGAAATAAAAATAATACGATATATATAATTTAGGTAATTTAAAAAAATATAGATAATAAATGGGTAATTAGCCCAAACTCTAGAGATTAAAGGGGGATTTACTCTTTTCTCATATTTACACGCCATAATTATCATGATACATGCTGAATTTATATGCCATGTTAGTAATAATCGTTACTACATATGTATGGAAAAAAATACTGAGTGTGCCAAAACATATATTCTTCAATAGATTGTATTTATTTTATTTTGATTCATTCATAATGATATTAATTTTCGCACATAAAACACACCCATATTTTAAATTCGAAATCACTCACTCCAGATCCAGATGATACTTGTTGACTATTAAATACAAAATGCCATAAATTTGCGGCACGCAAACGTTGAGCGAGTAAATTCCTAATAATGTTTTGTTACTTTTACAAGTTCACATGTTAAAAAATACATAATGAAGTATAAAATATTGCTTTGCACGTTCAGGTCAATTAATCTTCTTGCATGTGCTGCATATGCATATAAATCTATATGATGATTAATCTTATATTTTACTTTTAAACATGCTGATTAGAGGCGGCGGTCATGAGTTACGAGGAAATCCCGCCTCCAAACCATCTTTTTTGAGCTTAAACAAAACAGGTAAAACCCTCTACTGTCACAGGTTCTTACAAGAAGCGTACTCCCTGGATTCGAATCCAGGAACTCAATGTTAAATTAAGGATGGCAAAAAAACCAAGGCCCGGCCTGCCCGGGGTAAAAAATCCTAGGCCCGGCCCGCAAAGGAGAGGCTCTGCTCGAGCTTAAAAAAATATTATTTATATTTATATTTATATAATAAATTATATATATATATATAATATAATAAAATTTATTTAATTTTTTTATTAATAAATACCAGATCGGATAAAGCCCGGCCCGAGCCAGGGCCAAAAAATACTTACCGAGCCCGGTCCGGCTCATTGCCACTCTTATGTGAAATCTTGAACTTTACACTACCAAGTCACTCCCCTTGGAGACGAGATTTGCTACTTGGTAATCCAGAACTTAATTTTTATTTTTGGGTTATATATTTTTTACGAAAAATGTAAAATTTCATGTCGATTGGGATTTAGTCTAGAGATGTAATAATTGACTATCATTAACTAGCACGAGGTCTTTTGAGTGAATTTAATCCATATAAAAAACAAAATCATATTCTCCATTAACATCCATAAGATTTTCTTGACTATTACAGACTTCTGCATTACCTAACTTGACTATTACAAATTATGAAATGAAATTGAAATTATTACCTCTTTAGGCATAAACATAGCCCATAGCTCTGGTCCTATTTATTACAATAACATATACATCACAATTACCTCCCATAACTTATAAATAGTCGTCAAGAATAGTCGACAGCACCAGCCCTTGAACAAACTCACTCTTGCGAGCCTTTTCCTCTTGATCCTTGTCTGATAGTGGTGGCTGTTGGACATGTCTGTCACCATAAACCCGGCATTAGAATATAAATGTTAAACATAAACAGGATATGCACTTCACAAAATTATCCCATCCTTCGACACAAAAATGGAATCAACATTAGCATTGGCCGCCCTCAATACAGGTAATTATTCTAATTTCATCTTAAACTAAATTGAAATATTGATGTTTCTGAGTCCCTTAGCTACCTTCTGGATATAATCTGAGAATTCTAGTCATACATGTTATGTTGGGTTATATTGATTATGAATTGTGAATTTGTTATATATATATATATATATATATATATATATATATCCCACACTTCTATAAGCAAAATATACAAAGCCATCATATCCCAATTTTATATATCTTGTTAGATTCAAGAGAATTGAAAGTTGCAGAACAAATATATAACGCAGCAGACATACCTTTCATGAAGGTTATCATTTGAGCTTTCCTTCGATGAGGTTGGTTCGATAATTGAAAGTGGTTGCACGCTAGGATGTTCATCAACCTTAGGCGAATTAAAAATAAAAGCCGACAACAATGGATCAGCCTCTGTATTGGAGGATGAAACAAAGTATGAAGATCCCCCAAGAAGAGACTGTAAGTTTCCATTTCGTAATTCTTTTCTCAATAAAGGTAATGTTGAATTGGGTCCACCCCTACGCAATCTCCGTTTGCGCTGAATGTAAAACTACAGTAAAGGAAGACTAGAGACTCTTCATCATGGCCATACGAAGAAACCAAGCCAAGCAACAAAAAACATAAGAACAGAAGCATTGTTGGCTTTCAACTAAAGAAATAAACTGGGTGACCTTGAGAAGAAAAAAGTACAAACAAAAATTCACTCTACATTAAATAATAAATTAAGCAGAAGTCAATAGCAGGAGAGAAAGGTCAAAATCACGAGACTAACTGAAGCCGACAAACAGAAAAAGGATATCTTAAAAAAACTCCCATGCTGCATGGTTATGTGGCTAACAATATCCGCTCCAACCCTCTTCGCACAAACAGGGCACACCTGACAGCACAAATTTAACAAAATTTGTCAGCATATATAATAAATGTAGGTTTGAAGCAAGTCAGCAACTAAAAATGAATAATAACAAAACAACTCTACAAGGCTGCAAAGGCCTAAATAATCAATGCCCCTGAAGCATGTTCATCACCACCACACTACCTAAACAAATACTGCCACAAGCAAATTCCAAATTCAAGTTCATAGAAATTAACTTGAGACAATGTCACCTAGTCTACTACTAAAATCTAACCACCTAAAACAACAAAAACATACTCTGTCACCAGAAATATTCATTTCCAACTCACCAAACAAACACAGGAAGCTCCTTGTTCACTATTGGAGATCCATATTTCTTCTAACCTTACTTCATTTCCATCTTCCAACATTACATTTAACAAAAGGAAATAAAACCATTTAAAGGAAAAAAACAGTGCATTCGCGAACTAAAAAATTGATTGCAATGTGCAAGCCCTCACCATAAAATTCTAGAAATTGAAATTATATTCAAATAGCTAAAATCAATCACATTTTTAATAAACTAACTCACAGATATCACATATGAATTTTTATTTTTATTTTCATACAAAAAGAGAAAGAAATTCAATTTAAAGATTAACCCAGAAAGCATAAAGCTAATTCCTTTATTGCAAAACGGGTGATTAGCCAAAATTATTTTCCAAAAATTGGAAAATATCAGAACTTTACCCCGTTCTTGGCTTCAATCGGATGATCTTCATCGATGTGGCAACAAAGTCCAACAAAGTCGAAATCTTCCGCACAAAACGGGCAAAGAAACAGCGCATTCAAATCATCGTCACCGTCCGTTTCATCGTATCCTCCTCCGATGAACAGATCTGTACCAAAACCAAAATTCAACAACACGTCAAACGGTGGCGTTTCGTAACATTCTTAACTTTAAAAGGTTTCGTTCAATTTTAGAACAAAACAAACAGACCAGATCGAGACTGGTGTTGGCGGTAGCGTCTTGAAGAAGCCGTTGAGAGGCGATTACTCCAGGAATTTGACTCCATTTCTTTTAAGAAATTAACGATTTTACGGTTGTGGTGGCAATCGCGTAAATTTATTTGAAATTGAGTACTTAATTGTTAAATTTTTATAAATAAAACCCTAAGAGAGATGAGAGGCGAAGGAAGCAACGAGTGAAATTTTTTTTGAGAGCAGACAACGCGACTCTCTCCTTCCCCCAAACTTCAGCTACGGCGACGACTCTTTATGAACCATTTTTTTTTGCAGATATGCCCCTTGACTTTTGTTTATTTTTGTCTAATGCCCTTCAGTACTTTAGATTTGCATCACGGGAGTGGAGTTAGTTACGTCACCCGCGGAATTTTATTGGACGTATGTCGTTGTAGCACGTGTGCCAATTAACGCGCGCTCTCCACGTGAGATTCAATTTTATGTAATTTAATTTAATTTAATAGGTGGAGATTTATAAAAAAAATCATCTTCACCCTAACAGCCTAACTAATCCTAAAAATAATAACCTTTTAATGAATTTCATAATTATATTTAATTTACTAAATTCTTCCCATCTAATCTAAAATATAATTCTAAGTTTACTTTAGTCATATATATATATATATATTACTCACATTCATTCAATTTCACATCTACTTCATATTTCACCGTGAATGAAAATTTCACTGTTCATTCAGTGCCAGTATAACTATACACCATCAAATAATAAGCTTTTAATGAATTTCATAAGTATATTTAATTTTCTAAAATTCCTCATATCTAAACTTGTTGACGGCGGATTTTGGTCTCAGGGCAATATGGGAATATTACTCCCGAGACAATCCTCCCTCAATAGTGAATTTGTTTGGTTATGGGGGACCAAAAACAAACTTAGCAAAAGACAGATAAATACGCCAATCGACAAAGAGATTTAACGTTGGTCCGACCTACGTCCACGGGCACAAAAAAGATGATGCTTTTATTACTCAAACACGCTTCTCAGCTCTGCGTCTTGTTTTTTACAAGTCTGATGGTAATGATTCTGATGATGATTCTTAATGCTCTCCACTTGTTCCCCTTGTTCCTTTTCTCAATGATCTCAATAATCTCAACTCTCCAACCCTCTCAATGATCTCCCTGATCTCTCAACTTGTTTCCCATCATGCACACTCTACCCTTATATTTATAATAATGTAGAAATCAGATTCCTTCTCCTACAAGAATTTCCTAGTTGAAACTATTTCATTTTCCCATAAGAATTCTTAGTCAAAACTATTCCATTTTCCCATAAGGATTCCTAATCAAAACTACATTTACTTTCTTTATCCTACTAGGACTCTGTCTCACCAGTTTTCCCCATGAAAATAGGATAACTTGTCGTCTTATCCGCAAGAATAGGTGTGGGAACACAGAAACTGGGCGACGCATGCTGTCCCGGGCTCGCGGCCCGGTCGGGAGTACGGAGTAGCCACGGGGGACTAAACCGGAGAATAATGGAGTCGCCACCCGGTGTGAGCCGGAAAAATGAGATTTAAGGCCGCACTCACCCATCGCAAGGGAATACCTCAAACCGTTGGGTTCGGAATGGTCCCTTACTTATGCCACTTGTAATGAAAGGATTTATATGATAATTTAATCAGGCTTAAGTAATACTTATTTCTAAGAATATCATGCTTCTAAATCCACATACATACATCAACAAGTTCATCTAAATTTATATGTAACACATATTCGAATTTGCATACAGCCTATTTGCATGTAATCTATGTCTCAATTTGCATACATAAGGTTTATCATACGGCAAGCATACAAGTTAATGAACGCATTGGTGGACACAGAAGCGCAAACAAATAGCGTTCTTACTAACATGCATATTAAGAAAAGATATTTAAGCGCATAACGGAAATAGACAACTAGAGAGGTAATACAAATGCATAACGTAAAAAAAGGGGGAACTATGTGCTAAGATGGACATGTCGTAATGTGATGCAAGAGGATCTGTTTACCGTGGGCGTTCGTGCAGCGTTCGTAGACGCGTTCGAACGGTAAACAGAAGGTTCTCGTTCGAGTAGCGTTCGTAAACGCGTTCGAACGGAAATGAAACAGAATGCTCACGTTCGTATGGCGTTTGTGAACGCGTTCGAACGGAAATGAAACAGAATGCTCACATTCGTATGGCGTTTGTGAACGCGTTTGAACGGAAATGAAACAGAATACTCATGTTCGTATGGCGTTTGTGAACGCGTTCGAACAGAAATGCATGCGCGTTCGAGTTGCGTTCGTAAACGCGTTCGAACGGGAACAGACCTGATGCATGAAATATGACGCAATACATAAATGGCGAATAGTACAATGCGAGGCGCGGCGAAACATCGTGGTAAATGATTTTAACCTCTTCAATTAGAGGACCTCTCATCGCACTTACTAAGCCAATGGCCTCGATCGCATCATGCATACAAACATAAAGACAATCATATCAAACTGAGTATGCCCGATTGGGCATATCTTACATCCAACCGAACACACATCAACCGGCGCGGCAAAACATCGTGGTAAAGGGCTTTAACCCCTCCCCATATGGGGGTCTTTCATTCTACTTACTAAGCCCATGCGCTTGATTGAACCATGCATAAAAACATAAAGACAATCATATCAAACTAAGTATGCCCGATTGAACGTATCTTGCATTCAACCGAACACACATCAACTGGCGCGGCAAAGCATCGTGGTAAAGGGCTTTAACCCCTCCCCATAGGGGATCTTTCATTCCACTTACTAAGCCCATGCGCTCGATCGCATCATGCATACGAACATAAAGACAATCATATCAAACTAAGTATGCCCGATTGAACACATCTTACATCCAACCGAACACACATCAACCGGCGCGGCAAAGCATCGTGGTAAAGGGCTTTAACCCCTCCCCATAGGGGATCTTTCATTCCACTTACTAAGCCCATGCGCTTGATTGAACCATGCATAAATAATCAACATGCAGAATTCAAGTGACGAAAAATAAATAAACCAAAGCAACACAAAACAAAAGAGGGTGCCGTTTACTCAAGCGGTACGTGGAGTTGTGTCCCGAGTACAGATCATATTACCGTCCATTCGGAATCGGCTATGAAATTTATGTCCGGGTTTCCATCCGATATACCGCGAGAGTTGACACATCTCTCATTTTATTTCACAGCCACAACATACAACATCTCATAATTCATGCATATTTATCTACTCAAGGGCCACAACATGCATTTCAACATGACAATCACGCAAGCAATATTTAATAAATAGTACAAAAAACGAGTGTGAAAGATACCATCAGGTCTAACCTTTTTGCCAACTTTCAGGCTTGCGTTTCACGGACGTCGGAAGGGTACAGCTCCTCAACTTCTCTGGTTCACTGGTTTAGCGTCCTAGCTCACTGCTTTGCTGTTTTGCTTGCGGTTTGAACTCCGTTCTGCTACTGTTCGGCCTCTGTTTTGCTGCTCACTGCTCAGGCCACCTGTTTTGACGTTTCAATGAACTGTTCCAAGTTTTTTGTGGGTTTTTAATGCAGTCTTGTGTGATTATTTTAAGGATTATGAATGCAGTTTTTTTATGTTACTGTTTTTAAGGTTTTTAGGGAATGTTTTAAGAGGATTTTGCTGCTGTTTTCGGGGGGAAATGGGCTGCTGTTTGGGGGGTACTTTAGCGGCTGTTTGGAGCGTGTTTGGGCTGCCGTTTGGGGGTATATTTTTCGGTGATATGTGGAGGCTTAGGAGGCTGCTATTTTCGGTTATGGAGTGGAGAAGATTTGTGAGATTTATGGACGTGTAGGGCTGATCGGTTTGTGAAGGTGCTTTTAATGTGAAGGCTTGGGGTTATTTTCTTTTCTCTTGTGATTTGTGTGAGTTGTGTGTATATTATGTGTATGAGCTAGGGGAGTGCATGTCTTGGTTAGGGGTTGTTTATATAGAGAAGGGCTAGGGCTTCACATTGTCTCACAAGGAAGGGATTTGGTGCATTAAAGAGAGGATTTGATTTGGTGTTGAGCAAGGAAAGTCAAAGATTGAGGGGGGACAAATCTTGGCTAGATTAAGAATACAAAATATTTAATTTGTTATGATTGATTTTAATTAGGCATGACATCTTTTTAATTTAGTATGTGATTTGTTTAGTTAGGAAGTTAATATATTTGATTTATCTTCATTAGGTATGATTATATTTTGTGTTTTATTTAATTGGTAAATGGTTTAGATATTTTATTTAATATTTAATGTTTAATTAAATTAAATTGGGATGTGTTTTATGGGCTTTGGGGAGCTAATTGGGCTGGGGTGCGAGGCTAGCAGCAAAACCAGAAACACCGACGTCGTTCGAACGCCAATTCGAACGCTACACACGAACGTCCTCAATCTGTCTGACGTTCGAACGAAGTAACGAACGAACGCACTAACGAAGATAGTGAACTTGTGAGATGAACTTGATGACGTACTTATTCTGAATTTCCCCTTCCGACCTCCGTTTCCCGCAATATCCTTAGCTAAAAAGGTAGTGCCTCCAACTGAGACTCATCATCGGGTTTCACATGCAAAAATGCAATGCCTACAATAGGGTGTCATCTTCTGGAGCATATCTCGCTATTTGGTCGGTCTTCATGAGGTCGGTCATTATGGTCCTTTGAACTGAGAATGCTTCCGCCGATCTGATAATGCATGGTCATCCGAACCGAAGTGGTCGGTCACCTACCATTAAGTGCCCGACCCTCACTTATGTGGTCGGTTATGATGGTCCTTTTTTAATGATTTTGACCAAGGAGGGAATTTACCATTTTACCCATGTCGTGCTGCTTAAATATCATAGTGTCTAAAAACACCATCAACAAAACTAAAATATAATTCTAAGTTTACTTTCGCCATATTTATATATATTTTTACTCACATTCATTCAATTCCATACATACTTCATATTTCACCATTAATGAAAATCTAACTGTTCATTTTTTAAGGATTGAATTTCAAATATATTTTTATACCATTGTTCACGTGAACAATGATTTTTTCAATGATTTGACATGTTCAAATATATTTATATACCACCGAGTATTTATAATTGTCATTGTAATTGATAAATGTGACTGACATTGTGACTGTGGTGTATGTGTGAATTTAACTGTGACTATTGAGTATAAAGGCTTATTTTGATCTTGCAGAATTATTGATTTGATAGATGTTCCTGGGTGAAAGTTGCAGTCGTGAATGTTAACGGTATTTAACATATTACATATTATGATTTGGAATTCGGATGAAGAAGATATGAATGTCTAAATTTAAAAATTAAATATCTTCTAAAATATAAAGTAGTTTAAGAAAAAAAATTATATATTATTAATTTACAAATCATAAACTTTAAAACAAGTATCATGGTTGATATGATTCGACCAAAAAATAGATCAAAAATAACCATTACATTTTTAATGGCCCCCATTTTGTTAAAGACCTACGCCTTGTCTAATTTTTTTTTTTGAAGTAATAAACTTATAATTATATTATTTGACTATATATATTCATATCTTTTTCTATATGAGTAGTCTAAATAAGAAGGACCGTATTAAGTTTTGGGCTTTTTAACAATTCAATAAGAAGTGAATTAATATTATTAAATATTATTTTAAGACGATTGGGATTTCCCATCTCCATTTATTGGCCCGACAACCGAGTACTGAATGCTTGTAAAATTATGAGCTACTATTTTATTTTTCAAGGGCTCATCTACAGTACCCCCAAGGGTATTTGATACCCTTGATTCAAACATACAAAGTTAAAATAAGGTGTTTGATTAAATGAACTAAGTGTTTACTTTAATGCCTCAATGAGCTCAGGTCTTGGCGGGAACCTCACCATTCAAATACAACTCTTCCTCTGCTGCTTAAATCAGGTTCGTTTGATTGAGCTACAAATCAGATGATCATCCTACAAGTTCTAGCTTAGTGACCGTTTGGGATTATGCATAAGAATAAGAAATATTCCCTTTGTTGATAAGAATGAAAGTCTCATAGTACATGTTGTTATATAATTAGTTGTCTATATTGTATTTGAGTGATATGCACCATTGATTCAAAAATACCAGATGTAAGGTGCAGATCTATTTGACGGCTGTAATTGAGTGTATTTATACATGTTCCTGTGAAATGAAAATAAGCTGGAAATTATTTGTGTCTGGTGTTATTCTTGTATACATTTTTTTTACTTGATATCAGAGAAAGGGTTTTTCCAGTAATGGAACAACAAAAGTCTGCCTCAGACGTTCAAGAAAGTATTTCTCAAACACCAGCACCAGTACATGTTCCAATACCCACGCTAGCTCCTCATCAAAACACACAAACATCACAAAACACCAACAATGTGAATTTTTCCTTCACAACACCTGTCAAACTTGACGGGAGCAATTATCTCATTTGGAAAACTTAAGTATTGCTGCAATCAAGCAAGGAACAAATAACTGATATAATGACAAATGCACTATCTTACTCACAATTTCAGTATCCAAGGAGCAAGCTAAATGTCACAGAAATATGTCAGTTTGAGAGAGGGAGTTAAAACAATGTGTTTGATTAAATGAACTAAGTGTTTGCTTTAATGCCTCAATGAGCTCAGGTCTTGGCGGGAACCTCACCATTCAAATCCAACTCTTCCTCTGCTGCTTAAATCTGGTTCGTTTGATTGAGTTGCAAATCGGATGATCATCCGAAAAGTTCTAAATTAATGACCGTTTGGGATTATGCATAAGAATAAGGAATATTCCCTTTGTTGATAAGAATGAAAGTCTCATAGTATAGGTTGTTATATAATTAGCTGTCTATATTGTATTTGAGTGATCTGCACCATTGATTAAAAAATACCAGATGTAAGATGCATATCTATTTGACAGCTGTGATTGAGTGTATTTATACATGTTCCTGTGAAATGAAAATAAGATGGAAACTATTTGTGTGTGGTGCTATTCTTGTATACATTTTTTAACTTGTAATTTTTACCATTTAACATGCAACTTAAATCATTAAACATGCAAATTCTGTCAATAAACATGAAATTTTTCAAAATATTAAATTAGTTGTATATTTATTGGTAGAATTTGCATGTTTAATGGTTTAAGTTGCATGTTCAATACTTAAATAACATGGGTACTATGGTAGTGACCATTTTTCATTCTTTGCTTCACAGTTTTGTCCAAAAATTCATGCCTACGAATACAATTACTTATTAGTTCACTGCCATCAATGTCACAAGCTTTTTGCTCAATTCTTGCTGATATTGGACTTGAAATCCACCTTGCGTGTGCATGAGAAGCCTCAAAATGATTTGATGGAAGCCTTGGAGTGAATAAGCTTTCTGTCAATCAACCAACGTCGTAAGTTGACCGGAGGGATGAAAATGAGTGGATTCTGCATATGGCTACTTGCAAAAATGAATGTCACATAGCTCTCATTAATTTGATCTCAACAACTGCAGTAACCAAAATAAATATTTGAACAAGTAAATAGAACCCAAATCCAGAATTTTATATTCTGCTGAATCAAGAACCAGACAGCTAAAAACGGTTGGTGATCGTGCAAAATTTGGAACCCAGAAAATTACGAGTCATGCGCGCATATCTTTTTTCGACACACATAAATTAGCCCAACCTTAAATGCTTGGGGATTGTTAGTAACAACCCCCCACCAAAACAAATGGTTCTGAAACAAACAAAAAGGTATGGGCCGCACTCACGACGGACTTCTAGTGCACTAAAGGAAGGTGTGGATGTCACTTAATTTATCGTCCAATTTTATGTCCTACTTGAGAACGAACAAAATAAATTACACACATAAATTACAAAAGTCTTTAATAATGTAATGATGTATAACATCTCTATAATATTTAGGAATTATTTCCAGTTGAAGTAGTTTATTTGCGGAGGGACAATTGACTAATTGATTAGATAAATTAAGCAAAAGACTTTATGCAATTCATAAAAATTAGCCCCGTTCTAAATGCTAGAGGCTTGTTAGTTGTGACTATACTTCTTGTACTACAATATGAGATGAACAGTCCATTTGCAATTGCATGAAGTCCCTTTAACTTTATGCACTTCACAAATAACGAGGGATTGCGGCAGCGGCCAATGATGGATGTTAACTTTGCAATCCAAGCCAGTAATGGCACAACAAGCAGATGTTGTCACTGCAATATACCAAAACTCACTGCCAATAAATTATTAGCCCAACAGTACAGAACAGAACAGAGACGATGAAGGAAATAAATTTTATTGATCATAACCCTACCGCCAATGACATTTTAAGTATTTTCAAAATTCTATCATTTTTTTTTTTAAAAATATCTCAAGTATTATTTTTATTAAAAAAAATTGATGATTGTAATTGTTTAGGAATAATTTTAGGGTCTAAATGAAACCTGACACATGTCATTTGAACAAGGATGGAAGAAGACTGTATAAAAAAATGAATAATGCCCTACTGTAAGGCCTCCCCGGAAGCACTCCTTAAAAATGATATGATCCTCCAAGAAAGCTTGAACTGCATGCCCTATTGCAAATCACAAAACCCCTATGAAGAAGATCTACTTCGAGAAATGAACTCACCTATTGAGATAAAATCTAAGTAGCCAAATCTTTCCCAACGTGAAAAGTACTCATGCCAAAAGGCCAGGGTCCTCATTTAACTCCTAACACATGGAAAGAGCCTCCCTTGACTTGTCTTTATTGCCGCCTATTTATGGGAACTCCTAAGTTTCACGAGAAAATAGACTAATGTGAGGTGGAGATCTCTCCAGGAAAATCACCATTATGACAGCACCAACCCCAAACTCACTTGACATTCTAGCCATATCAAGATACTTAATGATCATGCTCCAGGTGGAGGAGGAATAACACCTCATTAACCTAAAGGGTTCTCCATCAAGTAAACATCATGTCCCTACCTGAAGAGGGGGAAGTCAATCAGTACCTGCCATCTATTCGATTGGACCAAAAGACATCTGTAGGGCCATTATAAAATATCAAGAAACTTTAGAACATGTCTTGTTTCAGTTTAGGCCTCGTGTCTATAATGTAACTGCGCATAAATTTGCAAAGTTTGTTTGTAATAGGTGTGTTACTAGTTATTGGAAGGATGAACTCTCTTCCTCTTTTTCTTGTATTCTCTGCTCTTCTTAAAGAATTCCCTTTGTTTCTCAAAAAAGATGTCAAGAAAAAAGGTCATCGATAGGAGAATGACAAAATCGATCCATAAACTCTCGGACTCTTTTTTCTTTATTTTTTGAGACCGGAAACGACATTCATTCATTTACTAAATAAAGAGTCGTTGTACAATGCATGCAATGCTAGTGGGGGAGACTAATCCATCTAGTACAGTTCATCATGGATATTTCTAACAAATCTATGAAGAGAGTGGGCCACTGTGTTGGCTTCCCTTTTGACACAATTGATAGTCTTCCAGTACAGTCTGTGAATCAGACAAAATGCATCACCGTATACACCTCCAAGCAAGGAATGACATAGAACCTGGGAAGAGAGCGACTACATCACATTAACGTTATCTCATTCTATGGTCAAGTCTGTGAACCCAACATCTATTGAGAACTCCAGGGCTTTTTTCCATGCTATAACCTCAGGCTCTTCGTTGTCCATAGTTGGTAGTCCTCTGACAGACATTGTTGCCATCACCTCTCCACTCTCATTATGAATAATTGCGCCAAAATCGTAACACTTTAGCTCAGCGAAAACAAGGGCATCGAAATTCAATTTAAAAACTGATATGAGGGGTTGCCATATAATCACACTAGGTTGCGTTGCTGGTACAGTCAGCTGATCTTGGGCTTGTTGAAACACGTTCAAAAGCTCAACTACTCTTTTTTAAGCCAATTTGGTTCCTTTAATTTCCCTCCATAAATTAGTGTATTCCTTTGGTTCCAAATTAGCCAAGTCTGTACTAAGAACAATTCGAACTCAGTGGCAGAGAGACGATCAAGCAAGCTTTTAAATAACTGTAGAGTATCAGTTTGTTCTCTCGTATGTTTCTGCAACTTGACTTGACTTCCAGCACACACGTCCTGAGCCACCCTGCATTCCCAAATCACATGAATCCCATTCTCTGACGCTCTCATACAGTACTCATAAATATTTTATGTGATTATTTTCCTTCATACCAGGTTCACTCGGGTTGGGAATATATATTGACATGCACGCCACCCAAAAACTTTTATCTTGGGTGGAACATAAATATTCCAAAGTTTAGACCTGACAGATTGGCATGTTGGACCTGAGTAGTTTTCTGCCACATCTATATCTCGCATGATTTGCCTAGTTATATGATACTTGTATTTGACAAAGTACATATCATTTTTATTATACAGCCAAACAATGGAATCCACGACACTCCTACGACTCAGGGGAATACGACATATAATATCAACATCCTCGCTACGGAAGTTTGTCATAATAAACTCTCTCCTCTATTCTCTTAGATCTGGGTTTATAAGCTCATAAACTATCTTCACCTCATCTTCTTCATACATGGGGAATTAAAACCTTGTTTGTGGGGTAGATAGGGAGCCAATTGTTTGAAAATAAATTTGATAAAAGATCCATCACCAACCAGCCAGCAACATCTTTTTTTCTAAAATTAACTTTGATGTCATGATGCTTCTCCACACATACAAGCTATTTGGGGCACATATGCATCAAAAAAATGGCACATTGGGAAGTATTTTGCTTTGAAGTATTGAAACAGTAGTGATTGATAGGGTGGATGTGGGGCCCCGCCCCCTAGGGTCTGATATGTGCTTCGCGCAATATAAGTGGGTCTAACCGGTAGGTATCAATCATAAGTGTTTTTTAAAAAAAATTAATGGAATATTATATTCCATTAAGAGTACATAGGAAAAATCGGTGCTGAATCGGAGTCCGGAAACCCAAAATTAGAAGAAAATAAATTTCAACGCGCGTGCGTGCTGTAGTACGCCCTCTAAACACAAATTAATTTTATTTTTTTTAATTTTTCTTCATCGGCTCTGTAGAAACCGAGAGTTGATGGAATTGGGTTTTTAACCTAATTTATTTTCAACATTCCCTAAACACCCAAAATTAAATTTGAACATCAAAACCAACATTAACACATGTTAAAGAATAAAATCACATTCTTCAAAATATCAAATATTTTTACTAAAAATATAAATTTATTCTAAATACACGTATGCGTAAATTTTGAATCTTAAACATAAACCAAATTAGAATCCCATAATGAAGTGACTCATGAACAATTCTAGATCACTCAGAGGTGGTCAATTGATTCTAAAATGGTAATTATAGCTCAAAGCTTTTATTTAGAGTTCCAAACTCAAATTTTAAGTTCATGTCTAACATGAATATTTTTGACTCAATCACAAGCATATTTTATTTTAGGGGTGTTCACGGGTCAGGTCGGGTCGGGTTTTTTTAAATTTTGTGAGATCCGATCGGGTCGAGTCATGTGGAGGTCGGGTCGCGGGTCGGGTCAAACGGAGGTGAAACCCGATCGGATGCGGGTCGGCTAAAAAAATAATTTTTTTAATAAATTAATTATTTAGAAATATAAATATTAGTTATTTTATGTCTCGAAAATTCATTAAAGAGCAAAATTTATATATGTTTTATCAAAATCTACTATTGTCATCGTTATCATTATTATTGCTTTACAAGATCTGCCTTCATTAACTTTTAATTTTCAAATTTAGTTTAAGTTTGTCAACTTTTAAATCATTCTGAAGGTCAGAAACTTTTGTGATGTATACTTGTTCAATGAATTTGAGCATTAAAAAACAATCATGTGATATCTCTCTTCCCAAGTTTGTATCAAAGAGTTAATCATAATTCTTAAAATGCTAAGGCTTCACCTTGGCATTATATAAAATTTTAATAAAATAAAAGTAATAAACAAATAAAATAATAGTAAAAACCTTAAAAATAATAATATTTTTTTTAGAAAAATAATAAAAATATTATAGGGTCGGGTCTGGTCGGGTTTTAGTATCAAACATGTTGCCCAACCCGAAAATTTCGGGTTGGTGGAATTTTTTTATTTTTTTAAAACTCATGCGGGTTGGGTCGGGTCGCGGGTTGACCCGACCCTATGAACATCCCTATTGTATTTATGTTTCCAAAGCATCCATACATAAATTTTTAGCCTAATTTCAACTTCAAACTATATTATTATGTATCAAATACAAAATACATAATTTATTAGAGAAGATCAAACTTACCTAGTAAGTTTGAACCAAAGATCTAATCTTCTCTTCCTTGTTGAAAAATGTAGAGAACTTTCAAAGTTTCTCTAAACATTTCTTTAGGCTAATTTCTCTTATGTTTTGCCTTAATGCTTGCTTGCTTAAAAATTTGCTCAAGTTTGTCTTTTATAGTAAAGCTGTAATTTTTAATTAATAAAAAATTTAATCAACTTTTAAGATAGCTTAATTCAATTTGTCAAAATATGCATAATTAGGTGTGACTAATCAAATTTGTCTACCATTTTGATTTAATCCAATTAAATGTAGACAGAGTTTAATCAATTGATTATCTACCACTTTGATTTAATCTAATTAAATCTAGACAAAATTTAACCAATTTGATCATTTCATTGTCTACCATTTTGATTTAATCCAATTAAATCAAGTCAAATACACATTCTCAATTTGGTCATATAAGCCTAGTCATATGTACGCAATTTGGCCACCTCCGAATTCACGAAGAACACGAACGACCTTTATGAACTATACAAGTCAATATCATCATATATGTTTAACGATCCCTCCGTCATAGGCTATCAGAGTTGTGCTTAGGAAACATAGATTATACCAACAAGTTCCCAAGGCGCACATCTCATATTGTCGACATGTCCACAATTATTTATAACTAATCAGAACACCATTTATGATATATGTGATCCACTCTTGGTGATCGGCTTTGACCAAAATCTTAATAATCGTGACTTACTCACATGGATACCTTAACCTCTTATGGTACACATACGGATCGGCGGATCCTATCTGTGGTGTGTACTTCCGACTATTAGGAATCACTTATGAGTTATTCACTATTCGCTCGAATGAATACCCACATGTTTATATGAGTTACTCTATATCCTTATAACTCTTACCCATCTACATATGAGCAATCATATATAAGCATAACTTTCACTCTATAACTTTCCCATATGGGACAAGCTCAATTCTCCTTATTTTCCAACACCATTAGGTGAACTTTGAGCAACAATTTCTCATTCACCAAAACACCATTTTAAGCATATGAATATATCATTCCGAACTACTCACGGAGGAGTATCCGAATCACTCAAAAACAACCACTAACACGAAGTGGACCATACTTAAAATTGTGCCTCAAAATGCTCAATAATAAGCATTTTCCAAAAAATCTCCCATTCTACTACATATCCGACATTACCGTCGGAGTACCATCACCCCGGACACCCGTCCGACTTAGCCTCTTAACGTCATTTGCTCATTGTTTCCAGGCTGCCTTCATCTGTCGAAATTCTAGGAACCCCTTTCCAGGGACTCCATACAACTTAATTTTAATTTTTTCTCCATCGATATCCCAGTAGGAGGTTATCCCCACTACTGTTGCCATTTGTTCCGCTCAAGACGGACTAGACCCAAAAACAGATAGCAACAGTAACATACAACTGTTATCATTTATGAGAATACAAGGGCTGAAATCATTTGTGAATTTGGTCACTATTTTTCTATTAATTTAATGTTTTCTCATCATTCACCAGCAGCTATGCTGTTTTACTAATTATGTATCAAAGCAGCATGCAATGTAAGCTGCCCATCATTTTGTGGAATTCAGCTTGTAAAAATGAAAACAAGTAGTAGTTTCCAAAGTTTTGATCATCAGCAGCATTTGGCACCATATATAGTCCATAGACATGTCAATAAATCTTGTACATGCAGTTACATTAAATGCTTGGGGCACATGAATATGGCATCGATCCCATTTTCCCCACATGGTTCCAAGTTGCCAACTTGAGAGGGAAAAAACTATATATGATTCAGCAAAAGATCTACAGCTTAATATATAATTACTGCATCATAGCATCTAACACTTACATAAATAATGTCAAATATATTCTAGGTCATGTTTAAAAGAAATTTACCCATTTTAATTTACTGCCAGTGATCCATTGTTGAGTGGTAAATACACTTCAAGTCATGGGTTCGAATTCAATGAATGCGTTTCTTGTAAGAGCCTGGGATAATCAGAAATTTTACATGCTCCACTTAAGTTCGGAATGAGTGATTTGACGGTGAGATTTCCAACGATTTCAAAAAAAAAATTACACTTCAAAGTACCAGTGATCCTGTAAAAATTAGAAGTACAAGTGGTTGTGAAAAGTATTTAATTTTTTTTTTCCAGAATGAATGATGAGTGAATCACATATTCAGCTTATCAGAATTCAGAACAAGCAAATTGGCTGGCCAAGGTGACTTGCAAACCTGGCAAAGGTCTAGCAGATGGAGATGGAGATGGAGATGTGGCTCTAATTCTTAGTAGTGTTTGCCAGTACAACATAGGGTACCCTTTATTTTATTTTTTTATTTTTATTTTTATTTTTTTGCAATTGACGTGTAGTTCAAAGCCAAGACTCACTTCAATAATTCTGATTGAAAATTTTGAACATTATTTGATAGTTGGATGTCGGGGAGCATAACTTAGAAGGCCACGTGCTCCCAATTTATCTACCTTTCTATTATTTCTAATATTGATGTTCCCATTTATAGCTTGAAATGAGTGAACCATAATATATTTTACCCATTCGATAGTTATTTAATGATAATTTAATTATAATTAAATTTTAATAGTATATTATTATTAAAATATGGATAACGAATGATTTAGTTAAACTTACCTCAACACTGAAACAAAATCTCACTTTAATAAGCTTAGCTCATCTCTACTCTGGATCCAAATTCATACTCTATCATTCACCCTATTTAGTGTAAAACTTTTCTTATCTAAATACCTTCACACTATAAATAGTTTATTAATGATATTATTTTGTGCTACTTTTGTTGCGAATAAAATCACTAATTATCAAATAAAGATGACATTTAGGTGCAAAAACACATGACCAAATGAAATCAATTTTGTTGTAGTAGTTTTACTCACCGTAACTTAAATAATGCCATCAACTATATAATTACTTCCTTCCACAATTAGGGATGGCAAAATACGGATCCGGACCCGGGTTCGGTCGGATCCGTAAGAAATTTCATCACCCCGTGTCCGGACCCGGGTCTACCCGGTCCGGATCCGGATACCCGGTTCACTATTTTTTTTTTTTAATTGTATTATTTTATATTTATATTTGGATTTTGTCAATTTAATTAATTTTATTTCAATTCTTTTATATTTTTTAATTATATTATATTATATGTTTTTTATATATATGCATAATTATTTTGTATTTTTCATTATTTTTTTATTTTTTTATTTTTTTTTCCTGACCCGGGTCTATCTGGGCCGGATCCGTGCAAACCCGGGTCTGAATCCGGATACACCCGGGTCCGAATTTTAAAGACCCGGGTTCGATTTTTTTAATCCCGAACCCGGATCGTCCGGGTCCATGCGGATCCGGGTCGGGTCCGGGTTTAGTTGCCATCTCTGGACCACAATGTTTGTGAAAAATTATTGATATCTTCATCTCATTAATGGTTCGATCTCATATGATGCATGTATGCTACATTTTGTTTCCATATGATTTTAGTAAAATTATTATTAAATAATAATTGAAAATGGGTTACATACTTACATGTCCAATACACAAGTCCAAGGTTTATTATTTACGAGCAAAATAGACTATAAATTTCACTTCTTCTTTTTTTTTTTTTTTTTTTTTTTAAAGGTCGAGAATAACAAATAATGTGCTTTGAATTCAACGTACTCAAGCCTCACTTTAGCCGCCTCCTCCATCTCCATCTCCATCTCCTTCTAGTATTATTATTATTAAAAAAAAAAAATTATGAAGGTTGGAAAAAATTATGAGAATCCATACATTTAAAAGTATTGGGTCTGATCTTCTAGAATTTGGTTATAATTGAGCTAAGGATGGTATCGACTTTGTTTAGTTTTTAGTCCAGTTATGAATTCCTTCGTGAATGCACCAAAAAGATTAGAATTCTCCTCTTCTTTTGTTAATTATAATTAATAATTTTTTTTATTATTTCTTTTCAATTATTGAGCTCCATGATCATTTTTTCGAGTTTCTCATTGATTTATCCTTTGTGAGTGGAGGTTTCATTCCTCACGTGGATACTTTTCAGTTGCTGAGTTTCCTTAAGATGCATGAAGTACATTTGTCACATGACATGGTGAAATGTAAGATTATATGTGATTACACCTATTAGTATACATGTTAAACTAAGCTTGCATGTTTAGTTAAGTATATTTTCATTAAAATCTGCTAACTTTGGATTATGGCGTGTCATCTCATGTGCTCCGGAGTGCTGGTATAGGGATTGGAGTTCCTCATTATACTCCATAGTAAGTTGACTTCGGAATTGATAGATTTCAGAGTTAATTTAACTCAGTGTGAATTGATTTCAGAGTGACGTCACTCTTGAATGTTACTACTCCAAGTTATTCGAGTTGATGTCCGAGTTTATTTGGAAGTCCTGGGATTTCGAGGCTCATTTTGACTTATCTTGTTTACTAGATACGTTTAATAGTATAATGACATAAGTCTTATTTCTGTCCAGCGTAGTTATATTAAGGAAATTTATTGGGGAATATTCATTAATAGGGTGACACGAGTCCAATTGAGTACGACTGAAATTAGGCATCTACAATATATAAATCTCCTTTTTTATAACTATGTATCAAGTTCATATTTTTACTGATGATTATCTATTAAATTCATGTTTTTTTATAATTATATATTAAGTCTCTACTGTTCTGAGCAGTAAAAGATCGTTGACGCATTTTCTACTTTTATTGTTATTGTTAGAGCAGCTGAAAGCTAATGAATAATTATGGAAAATCAGATTATCAGAACTAATAAGTAATTTAAAAAAATTAGGGATCCACCAAATGTTGAATTATTATTATTATTTAATAGTGATGGGGATGTGTACGAGAGGCGCACGTATGCCACGAGTGGGTCCCACCTAATTTCAACTCCTCCTGGTGATTGGGCCCCAGCCCAATTTCCTCTTTCCCGCGTTGGTCCCACACCAGCATCTGTTCGTTCATTTTTTATTTGCTACACAGTTTGTGGGTCCCATACACTCTCTCACAGTCAAGAACCTCCACGAGTCCGTCCGATCTTTGCGCTCGTAAGATCATCCAACACGTCACGTCTGTTGTCCCCTCACCGATTACTGACGTGGACCTCCTGAAAGCTCGTCTGTGGTGCCCACCTAAAGGGGGTCCAGCTATATATTTGGTGTAAAGTAATTGTAAATTCTTAAGGGTCTCCAGAAATTAACAATTGGATCCATAATAGTTTACAGTTTCTTATAAGGGGACTGAAATTTTCGTTTGTAACAAGTAAGCCCATAACCCTTAATATTAACATTACCCCAACACCCTTTGTAATATTTAATCTGACCATTTTAAATTAAGTAATGCCAGATCTATAAACTCTATGTATAAACATATGTGAATCAATAGTATTAGTTTAATGATTAATGATTGATTTTTTTTTTATTTTATATTATCATTCAACTAAACCTATATATTATGTTACATTGCATCAATTTGTGTAAGATAAACTGTACAAAGACATTGCGACTCTAGCATTATATTATTAAGTGTATAATATAACTTAATATTAAAACAAAACATAATTAAATCGTTGGAAAACCCCGCCGTTAAACCACCTATTCCGAACTTAAATGGAATAAGTAAAATCCTCGATTGTCCCATATTCTTACAAGAAACACATTCTCTAAATTCGAACTCATGATATGAATGTCAAATCCTAAACCCTACACCACTCACGCTTATTCCCCATTAAAAGTTTAGCTTGTGATGTAATGGCTGATTTGATACCATGACCTCTATTTTGCACTAGCAAACAGAAAGTTAAATAAATGAGTTTGTAAATGACACACCACAAACTATTGTCAATGCTTTTTGACAATAATTTTTCTTGTTTCTATTATATTTATGATGGTTCCATGAGAAAACACTCATATTCTAACATGGGTTTGGTGATAATTATTTTGTTCATCTTTATTTACCTGAATTGGAATACCTATTTCATATAATAAATTAGCAATATGGGTCATTTTCTTTCCTACATATATAAGTTTGTAATTATATTCCTGTAGAACACGAGTGAAGTTCAAAGTTCAAACCATGACATGAGCTTTTATATTATTTGGCATGTCTAGCCTAGGCTCATTCCATGTAAATGGACATGGCAATGCATTATTAATACGTGACGTGGTAGTCGTTATTTTATTAAAAGTTAGTCAATAATCAAACCAATAAAAAAAATATTTATCATTAAGTAATTCGGTTACATAGATCTTTTAAAAACATTGTATTTATTTGAAATAATAAATGTCTCATTAAAATCAATGAAATATACTACTATTTTTGTGATTTATCCCATGTCAACTATCTCACACATCTTTTTACATATCGTAACACCATTTATCTGATCTTACCTGACATATGATAACACTATTTATTCTAATTTTCACTATAATACTTATAATTTATGTTGTACTATTCTGACTAGGGGTGGGCAAAAAAACCGACCGAACCGAACCAAACCGCAAACCGAACCAAACCGGACCGAATTTACGGTTTTTTTTCTAACGGTTCGGTTTGCGGTTCGGATTGGCCACCCCAAACGGTTTTACGGTTCGGTTCAGGAGCTAATCCGAACCGCACCGGTTAAACCGAACCGAACCGTTATAATAAAAAAAATTATATATTTTTATAAATAAATTTGTATTTTTCTTTTAATTTTATTATATGTTTTCTTTTTATTAGTATGTTAATATTTTTATTCTTAAATAAATTTGTTGTAATATATTTATTTCTTAATACTTTTGTTCTTCAATTTATTTGTTAATACTTTTATTCTTAAATTTTTTTTGTTTTATGGTAGCATCATTATTCTTAAAAGTAAGATGTTTGATTTGTTTCTTAATTAGAATGATGGTAACATTATTATTCGAGGTAAAAAAAATTAATTGTGCTCATTTTTCAATCCTTTATGGAGTGCATGTGTTCCCTGGAGTCACATGTTACACCCTAGCACTTCATACTTTTGTTTAATAGACTATTTTTTTCACTTAAGTGGATAATTTTTTTTTTAAATATAATAATTCGTAAACAGAACCGAACCAATCCGTAAACCGCTGGTTTAAAAAATTTTCAATCCGAACCAAACCGTTATTTAATGGTTTGGTTTGAGAGGTAAAAAATCCGAACCGTAAAATATGGTTTGGTTCGGTTTTTAGCAAAAACCGAACCAAACCGAACCGCGCCCACCACTAATTCTGACTATCTTAATCATAATTTTCTCATATTTTCTTCTATCAATCAATATTACATTCAGATTCTTTCGAATTTTTTTCATCCACACAAATAAGTCAATATTAAAAATAAACTAATATTATTAAAATTTAATTTGGAGTGGGAAATTCAAGACGGTAACAAATAAAGAAAGTATTTTATACACTTAAAATAAGAAAAAGTGATATGTAAATTGGAATGTCACTCATGATTCAAAAGAGGAAAGGAGCACAAGCAAACACAAAAACCCACCAAAGCAAATGATAGTTTAATGGCGCGCGTGAAATAATGCTCGTGGTTTCACATATTCCACTTGTTCTTAAAAGCATCTCCTTACTCATAAAAAGCTAAACCCATAATAAAGAATAAACCAATAAACAATTATTATTAAATCATTCACTTTAAGAATGTTAATCTATTGGGAAAATAAGATATATAAAGTTACTTGCAAATTTTTTTGTTTTTGTTTTTGTTTTTGTTTTTGTTTTTTTTGTTTTTTTTTTTTGATAACCGGGGTGTCCGGGCCAGTTTACGCGCACCTCGACTAATCCCCGGGAAAATATTACTTGCAAAATATTACTTGCATGCAAATGAGTTTTTTTTTTGCTAGTTTTTTTTCCTCGGGAAAATAAACATAACCCTATGATGTTTGATAAAACTAATCGAAACTCTCGTGATATTTAAAAATTATATAAAATCCCCATATTATTATAACAAAATCCCATAATAGTAAGGTTGGCAGAAAAATTCGAATTTCGAATCTTGATCGAGATCCTCTTCTGTTTGGTCCGAGATTTAGGATGATTTTTCATTTTGAAAGAAAATCTCAGTCGAAATTATCGGTTCGAATAAAAAATCAGGCCGGGATTCGAGATGATTTTTTTGTCATGATTTCTATGTTTTAGCCTAAGAAGTCTCAAATCTAAATCAGGAATAAGGATTCAACACCATTTGGTTCGGGATTATGTATGATTTTTGTCACAATTCAAAATATTGGTCGAGATTTGAGACGATTTCTTCAACCCGGATAGTAATTTGATATGGGTCATCCCGATTGTCATCCCTACCTAAGGTTTTGTTTAATTTTTAAACATCATAAGAATTTCGATTAGTTTTATCAAATATTATGGGTTATGTTGATTTTCCATTTTTTTCCTCCTTGGATATGGAGCATTAAAAATAAAACCCTAATTAAAAATTCACATTTTGACAGAGAATAGTTGAAAGCGTGTGTATATAATTCATGGTAAGAGATAAAAGCTTGGACGGAATATACGTTTCAGAATTCTACTTTAGCTACTCTCACTGCTTTTCTTGCTGTGGAAAAAGGGATATTAATCTAATATGTTTAAGCAAATGGGATTGGGTTTTTAATTTTATATTTTAATTAGCATTCAAAATAAATTAATAAATCTGGCTTATTTGATTTATAATCTTGCTTGCGCATTTGATTTCTGAATTGCATAAAGCAAAATGTGTCAAAAAAGTTCATCATTTATTTCTTAAATTAGAAAATCACGTGAGATGAGCATAAGTGGTTATGTTTAAAGATATGGGTGATTTAATTCTTTTAATGCAGTTGTTTATTTAGTCAAAACATTTAGGAGTATATTCGAGAACAATTTTTTTCTTCTTATTTTAAAGTTTTTTTTTTTATATACATATTTTGTTGTTATCATTGAAATTGATAGAAGCATGTTATTTTTTTTTAGAAACTATATGTTAAAATAAAATTGCAACCAGAGGATGTGAACATTTTATCTATATACAATATGTAGGAGACGAATCTCTCCATTAACAGATACATTTGTTTGTTTTAAATACTTGAGAGATCGATTGAACTCCGCATTCCCTTCATAATTTTATTCCAGTAAGAAGTTTCACCTAGGTAAGAGTGGCATCATATCATGGTTGTACTTAAAATGCCTATATAGACTTTTAAGTCATAGAATCAAGTGGCTATGGACTCTGTTAGATAAGATTCGAAACCACTCCCACGTGGATAATGATTCTTATGGGAACAAAGTCGTGAGGGGAATATAGGCCAATCACAATTGCTCTCTCAAGTATTTAAAGCGGACAAATATAATCACCGGTGGAGGATTGATCTCTTTAACAATATAATATGGTTTGAGTCTGAGATAGGGGCGGAACGACACTGGTGGTGGGAGGCCCCCACACCAAATGGAAAAATTATTTGTTGGTTAAGTGTGATTTTATATTTTTTATATATTTATTTGTACAATTACTCTCTCAAGTATTTAAAATGAACAAATATAATATTAGTGGGAGAGATTTTTCAAATATTTTTTTTTTCCGACTCCCCATCACTGATGCTGGCTCCACCCCTGATTTGATATATATCAAATAGACTTTGTGAAAAATTGAACTATATTGTCGTCTAATTTATAAGAAATTTTTTTTTTAGTTTTCTACCACCCGATGAAACCTATCTGACTATAAAATCATTATATGAAATGAGAAAAATATATAAAAATTTTCATAAAATAATATAGATAAAGTGGAAGGTGGGTGAATTTAGGTGGGTTATAGACCAAGTCATAATTTTGACCTTGAAAAAATAAAAAAATAAAAAATTATTTATTAATCTCAGAAGACAAAAATGAAAAGAAAAAAATAAGTAAAACAACAAAAAAGGCCAAAAAAGAGTAGAGAGAGTGACTGAGAAATTAAAACTGTGGAACAATATGAGCCAAAGAGACCTTATCTTTTGATGCGGGGAACATTGGACACGTGTCAGTTGGGGGGAAGTGGGTAGATGGGTTGGCTGTGAAATTAAACCAGAGAGAAGCACTTTTCACTTTGAATTGTTAACATCAAAACAAACGCGGCCTTAAAAGAAGTGCTTAACGGATGCCCGCCCCCCTGCCTGTTCTTTAGTTCCGTTTGTTGGGCCTCATATTTTCACGGAGATTCCGTAACTCCGTTACTTGTTCTTCTTTTAGATTTTGTTTTCTGAAAACAAAAAACATTATTTTGAAAGTGTTTTTAAAAAACAGTAGTAATATATGTGATGAAATTGTGAGGGTGACCAATCTTGGGACTTGAAAGTGGAAAACAAAACAACCCCACAAAGCAAGCGGCTGTTGGCACGGCAACATTAAGCTTTCAAATGAAAAATAAAATAGTATTAATGTTATTACCACTCAAGCTTTTTAAGGTGTCATTATTAGGTCAATTTGAGTAACTAGTTAAAAATTTGATTTTGGATTTGACTGATGCATCTATTGTGGTTTAATGTAGGGTGAGATGATAAAATTATATTTGGGTCAAAACATTATTTTTTAGTGTTTCATTAATAATGAAAAATTACGATTATTAATCATGATTTCTTTCAAATATTAATTTTTACAAAAATTAAAAATTTTAACTTTTCACTACCGTCAAAATATTAAAAAAGTGCACCACAATTATTATTTTTAGTATAAATTAAAATTTCATAATAATATTTATAAATCATCGTTTATTCACCACATTTTTCTAATCTCAATACCAAATAGAGTCAAATTAGGTGGTCTCACACTAAAAAGCCTTAAAATTAATCATTTCTCTAGGCTTAAAGTAAATTTAATGACGAATTTAATCCCTTAAAGCATTCCCTTAATAGCATTACCCTAAAAGTGATTATCCTATGAAAAGATAATGCCCCCATTCCGTTAGCCTAATATTAATATGTTTTTCTCAATCAAGTGTCTTAATTAATTCATTAATAACTCAAATAGAAAACAAATTCAATCATATGAATACAAATAATAATATATTTGATACCGCTAAAAATAACCTTCAATACATATGGAAGTGAGTTAGAGATTTACCAAAACTTTCAACCGTGTTTTCAAAATTAAGCAAAAACACATCCGTTATAAATATATTTAAAAAAATTCCATGAGTTTAAAATTTTAACTATAAAATCAAACGAGTCCATTTACTTAAAACATGACAGTTATAATCATATTCAAATGTATATTTTATAAATTTAGTGTAAGCAATATATATATATATATATAATTTTGAAATCGTTGGAAATCTCACTGCCACCAAAACACTCATTTCGTGTTTAAGCGGAACATGTAAAACCTTTACTGTCTTATACTTTTACAAGAAACTCACTCGCTGAATTCGAACTCATGACTTCAAAGGCAGGTCCCGAGCCCTACGCCAAGTCTCTTGATGACAGTATAAGAAATTTTTTTTTTTTTTTTTTTGGGAAACGATAGAAACCCCGCCACCAAACCACCAATTCTGGGCCGCGGCGCAGGTAAAACCACCGGCTATCCCAGACTCTTACAAGAAGTGCACCCCCTGGATTCGAACCCAGAACCTCAATGTGAGATCCTGGACCCTACACCACCAAACCACACCCCTACCAGTATAAGAAAATATGTTAAAAGACATACATAAATAAATGTTGTTTTTATGAATTCAATCATTTACCCACAAGATTAGGCGAGTTTAAACACAAATATTACAAATATGTAAAGATAAGGTGAGTTCAAGCACTTTGGAAGCTGTTTGTTAGCGGCAACAAGATATTGTTATTTTGGCTTCTTGTTTTGTGGGAAAAACGGTTAAAAAAAAAAAAAAACAGTGAAACTTGAACAGAGTTTAACGTTGTTGGACTCTTTTGAGTGTTTGCTGTTGGAGTAGATTTAGATGCGTGGAGTTAGTTAACTTCATGTGTGAGCTGGATCCACTCTTCCAGGACTGTCCCACTTTAAATTTTTTTATTTTTTTAATCAAACAATTATATTCACTAAAATATTAGCATAAACTTTTTATTTACAAAAACAAATTCAGCTTCAAGATTTGACACAAAGCCTGTCTTCTTAATAATATACTCAAAATCTCTCTTCTTTCTCTCAAATTCTTTGCGTATCTCATCTGGGTTCTTTGAATTTTGTAACAGCGTATTAATATTTTTCACTGTCCTTTTCATGTCATCAGGTTGAAGTTTCAACTTTTGAAGCATGTAATGTAAATTCTTTTATCTATTTTAGTTGTTGGTTCACTCTGTTTCTTCTTGCTTGTTTTTGGGTATCAAAGTTTGAGATATGAATCTCAGTTACGATAGAGGATCCATGTCAACGGTTAGCTCAAGTGTTGTTTCCGATCAGTTTCCGGCTGGCTTACGTGTCCTTGTTGTTGACGATGATCCTACTTGTCTTAGGATCTTGGAAAAGATGCTTAGGAATTGCCGTTACGAAGGTACTAATTATTCAAGCTTCATGAATTTGATTGTTGTTTCTTGTGATTTCATTTCCGAGTTTTTCAAATATGTATTTTTTTTCATTTTGGTGTTTTATTGCATATATGTGACTTATGAATGTTCATGTTTTGTGTTTCTTCAGTGTTTGATATAATTTTGTCATGGGATTGTGTAGAAATGAGGAAAAAAAATGAAATTTATCAGTTTTTGTCATACTTTCAATTCTGTTTTGATTTGTTCCTATTTGGATCGAGAGAGTTATTTTTCTACTGGGTCTGTACTTCTTGAAGATTTAGAATTGTGTAATTCAGTAATCAGTAACTGGATGAATAACTGATCAAGTTTAATTTGGGGTTTCAGTAACGAAATGCAATCGAGCAGAGATTGCTTTAAATATGCTTCGAACGCACAAGAATGGGTACGATATTGTTATCAGTGATGTTCATATGCCAGATATGGATGGATTCAAACTCCTTGAGCATGTCGGGTTGGAGATGGACCTGCCTGTTATCAGTAAGCATCCTATCTGGCTATCTTAATAACTTTCTTTTGAGGACTTTTGATTCTGTGAGTTGAATTGGATTTGTGCAATTGTGTAGTGATGTCTGCAGATGATAGCAATCATGTTGTTATGAAAGGTGTAACTCACGGTGCTTGTGATTATTTGATCAAACCGGTTCGAATTGAGGCTCTGAAGAACATATGGCAGCATGTGATTCGGAAGAGGAGGAATGAGTTGAAGGAATTGGAGCAGTCTGGAAGTGTGGAAGAGGGAGACCAGCAACCAAAACCTTCTGAAGAAGCGGATAACTCTTCCTCAGCAATCGAAGGAAATTGGAGAAACTCAAAGAGGAGGAAAGATGAGGAAGAAGAAGCGGATGAGAGGGATGATACGTCAACATTAAAGAAGCCGCGTGTAGTTTGGTCTGTTGAGCTCCATCAACAGTTTGTGTCTGCTGTTAACCAGCTAGGCATTGACAGTAAGAATCCTTAGACCTTATCTTTCAATTTGCCGATGCTTGTTAGCTGCTTCTGCATACATACCTAAGTACCTGGTATTGCCCTTCCAATGGGGCTTAGGATAAATAACACCTATTTTGTGTTCATTTCATATCTCCTCTATCTTAATTGCGACTGAGATTCTGTCATAATTCCACATTAAATTTATTTATCTTGGACACAGAAATGACATCCTTGCTTCCATTTATCATTGGAATAATTTATTATATGAAAGCTCTTATATATCACTTCTACAGTTCCATTTCATGTTGCATATTTCTTACTTGTTCTTTTTCATTTGATGTATACCTCAGAGGCTGTTCCTAAGAAAATTTTGGAGTTGATGAATGTTCCTGGACTTACTAGAGAAAACGTCGCCAGCCACCTTCAGGTACAGTACAAAACTCTTAAACTTAGAAAATTTTGGGGACATAAAATTCAAAATGTTTACATGTTTTAGTATTTTTCTATTGTAACATGCTGCGCTAGCGAATGGTTATGTTTTCTGAATTGCTTTGTTCTTCGGTTATTCTAACCATTTAACTGTGCTGCGCAGAAATATCGCCTGTATCTTAGAAGACTAAGCGGGGTATCACCTCACCAGGGCAACTCATTTATGAGTCCCCATTCCCAAGAACCACCTTATGGCTTGTCTTCACTTAATGGGTTTGACTTTCAAACTCTTGCTGCCACTGGTCAAATTCCAGCTCAAAGCCTCGCCACACTTCAAGCAGCTGGACTTGCTAGGTCAACTTCAAAGCCGGGCTTACAAATGCCCCTTGTCGATCAAAGGAACATTTTTAGCTTTGATGATGGGCAGCCACAACATATGAGCAGTGGTAAACAAATGAACTTGCTACATGGAATTCCAACAACTATGGATTCGAAACAACTTGTCAGTTTGCACAATTCTGCTCAGTCCCTTGGCAGCTTGAACATGCAAGTCAATGCCCTTGGAGGTCCGAGCAGCCAGAGTAGCTCTTTACTCATGCAAATGGCTCAAACACAATCACGTGGGCAGATAATGAATGAATCTACTGGAGGTCAAGTTCCCAGGATTCCAACATCCCTTGGGCAACCATTACTATCAAGTGGTGCTGCTGGTGGGATGTCGGCAAGAAATGGAATTGGCGAAAATGGAAGAGGGACGGGGTACAATTCAGTTTCACAAACGTCTTCAATGTTAAATTTTCCCATGAACCACTCAGTAGAATTGCCAGCTAATAGTTTCCCTCTAGGAAATACACCTGGAATATCCATAGGGATGTCCACTCTCACAACTAAAGGGACATTTCAGCGAGAGGCTAACTCAGACCTAAAAGTATCCGGAGCATTCATGCCAAGTTATGATATTTTTAATGATTTGCAGCAGCACAAACCCCATAACTGGGAGCTGCAGAATGTTGGCTTGACCTTCGATGCCACTCAGCATTCAAACTCTCTGCAAAGCAGCGTTGACGTGACACCTTCAGTTTTAGTTAATCAAGGATATTCTTCTAACCAAAGGAGTGGACAGAACAATAATGCATCAGCAATGGGCAAACCAATGCTCTCAGCTGGGGGAGTGAGCGAGCATGGGAATGCTCAAAATGTTGGTCAGCATCTCGATAACCTTCTTGGTGATAACTCAATGAGAGTGAAGACTGAAAGGGTTACAGATACAAGCTGTCAGCCCACTCTTTTCCCTCAACACTTCGATCAAGAGGATCTCATGAGTGCAATTCTGAAACAGGTTCGTTACACTGCCTTCTATATTCTTTATAACTTCTAAACATTCTTGAATATGGATAGTGAATAACCCGTGACTAATTATTTCCTACGTTAAACTTTCTCTGAACTCCAGCAGCAGGATAGCATCAGACCAGCTGAAGATGACTTTGAGTTTGATGGTTATTCCCTGGATAATATTCCCGTCTAGTTCGTGATTTGAACTTCTGATCTACATAGTTGCTGTCACAGAAATAATCGATGGTATAGAGGATTGATTGCTTGATTTCATGTAGCTGCATCTTCCTTTGTGACTGTATTTGCACATAAGAAGATCATGCCAATGATAACAATTGGTATGCGATCAATTGCATCAGAAGATATTTGTGAAGCATGTAAAAATAGTGCTGCATGATACGCAAAGGCGTACGTGCAGAATTTTTGACTGTTTTTAGTAGCAAACTCTAGCAAGAAGCATCTAATTTTAGGGGCCTTGTGATGGTGTCCGTTGGTTTTGAGGGCATGCCTTTCCTGGGGCGACATTGTTAGTAGACATCTGCAGACTTGTAGGAGCCTTTTTTTCTAACTCTAGTAACACTTCAAAGTTTGGTTGCTTTCTTTACACTTTCTTTTTGAAATAGTCTTCGCTATCCTTGTTTGTCCTTTAGTGTAAGAAAGTGATTTTGATGTAGATATTCCATTTGATTGCTAGACTCAAAAGTCTGAGTATCACTCGTCCACTAAGATTTGAAGAGATTGTCAAATACGCTTTATTAGCTTTTGCTGACTCTGTTAAGCACTATATCATAAACTAAAATATCAATTGTGAATGGTTTTGTGATTTGCCTGTCAGAATAAATAATGAAACTTCAAAAATAGAACCTTTCAAAGAACAATATTCCTCGGTGCGAACAAAATCTTCATTGTGTTTGTAACAAGAAAAATGATACCTGCACGACAATTAGCACACACCCCACCAAAACACAAGCAAAGATAATTTCTCTTTTAGTTCAAAATTATTTGTCTTTATCGTGTGCGTTCTAATTATTGGGCATGTATCATTGCTCTTGTAATAAAGCCTTTCAAGAACATCTCAGTGATCATCACAACTTCCTAGAAAGCCTAAGATTTGTAACATATCATAAATGATCAGCTAGGCAACCCTGTTCAATGATTGTGTACACATCACAAAATTCTACAGCTGTTCTATAATTTCTAGGACAATGATATACTTACTCACATTTTTCCCGAAAAAGTTAGGATAAAATTAAGTAAAAGTGTGAGTAAGTTTATCATTTTTGTAATTTCTATCATGTGAATCAACAACATGACTAACAGCCATAATCATAAAAGATAACATATTGTATATATATAGAATCATAGTGTACAATGTCATCTGGTAATGTCAATCCTCACAATTAAACAAGTATTTAATCAAAACTACTGAAAGAATAAAAAAATCAGCGAGTAGTGCCTCATCCAAAGGCTATTGTTGCTGCATCGACAAGAACACAAACACAGCTACAAGGACTGAAAAGAATAAAGCTGAGCTCTTCGTATGACCATCACTTGTGGGATATATTGAAGGAAGTGAGCACTCTTCTCCATTGAAGAATACTTTAGTAGGGAACCCATCTCCGAGAGGCACATTAATTCCGGGGGTATCCTTCTTTTTAAAGGATATTACTGACTGTTGTTTCCCAGGCACCCTAGGATCCTTCTCTGGATTAGCTCCATCTGTCTCAGCTACGAGAAAGTTCAATCCTGGAAGACCCTGCATGAATATAGTATCATTGGCACCATCCAAGACAGTTCCATTGAACGAGTATGCTGCTTCAAAACCTGGAGCTGCTTTGTCCAATTGCGCCGCAGCAAACCAATCAGGAAAAGCAGTCTCATCCCAGTTGAAGATCGTCACCCTTGCTGTCCATCCACGATTGTAGTCTGTGTATAAATGCCAGTTGATACTGACACCACAATTGTCTCCACAGGGCAATGGGTTTGGAACTGGTCGGTGTTTAAGATCCGCCCAAGCTCTTGCCAGAGAAGTTCGATTCTCAAAGGGAAACAAAAGTGCCTCTGGTGGAAGAAGAATAGCAGGAGCAGTAGTACTACAAGTTCGGCTTGTACTCTTGCACCCACAGGCACAAGTTTTGCATGGGACAACAGAGTCATTGTAATAAGCAGAAAATGATACACAGCATTTAGGGCTGGCTCCCTTGGGCTGTGTAATATTGCACACAACCTGCCAACTAGCAAAAGCAGTTCTATTTGATGGACCGCCACTTGGGTCTGGAAAATGGCTAGGACTCACCCTCACTGGAGGGCCACATTGATAGTTAGGGTTGAGGGTGCCATTGATTTTCCAGTTCTGAGGTGGTGTGAGCTCGGATCGATTGAGATCTGGTGGCATTTTGAAGACCTGCACCTGAAAAACTGACGTTGACTTGCTTGGATCCATTGATGGTGGCAAGATAGTACCATTTCGGCAACAGAAAGGGATCAGCCCGAGGGTCGTGTCATTGGCCTTTGTTGGAGGCAGATCAATTATCGTTGGCCTTCTCTCACAATTCAACACATTGGCAAAGTCTAGTTCCTTGTAGTGTGTACCTTGTGGACCATATATGCAGTCAGATGAATCAGCAATATAAGGGTAAGCCCCTTTCATAGTATATATAAATTCATCATGCATCCAGTCCCAGCTCAATTTCCAATTATCAAGACGGCCAAGTGGGTTATGGTTTGCAATTGTAACCTGCGCCCAGTAATTTGAGTCATATGTTCTGGTCACATCATACATGATCGTAAGATCACCATTTTGGCGCGGCAAGAAATCATCATCGACGGTGATGTTAGATTTAGCATTTGCATCTTTCATGCAACAGACTTGCATCTCACTCTTACCTGAAATTTTCACCACTATGTCCCATCAGCAACCTCAAACAAATACCATAAGCACAAGAAAACCAATATTGTCATAAATCCAGTTCAACACAGTCAGCTAAAAAGAGAGAAACTAGTCTGATAATCAAATTCCCAATCACCCAAATCACAAACAAAACCTATAAGCCATCGTAACAGCAAAAAAAAAATTAAGTTCCCTTCTCTAATTATATTAGTAAACCCGCCGATCAATAACATCATCAAGCTATCCCTTAAAAATTGGGACAATTATATACTCAATAGTCAACAAGTTTAATCTCTAACTAATACAAATCCAACCAAATTGATCAAATATATGATGCACTGCATGAGATACATAAAAATCAGCATAACACCACCCAATTTCAAGCTTCATTTGTTGAATCCGCATTTGTTTTTCTCCTAATATATAGCAAGATCTGATTCAACATCATTTTGTACCCTCCAATTCTCTCTCACACACACACATCGCCATTATCATCAAAACATAAACACACACACTAAAATCACATTCATACAAACCCACATCACAAAATCCAACAAAAAAACAACAAATACTATTTTTTTCCAATAATTTTTTTTATCCGAAAAAGAAAAGATATTTACCTTGCATAGTGATAGCAGAGCACAAGAACCCATCATTAGCGAGGCTAATATTCTTAGGCATGGGCACATCACGTAAGCCAACACCAAACTGAGTCCCCACAATCATAACCTGCACTTGCATCTGAGTCAAATCACCAGCCGTCATCACCGCCGTCTTCAAGTCAGTTGTCGGGAAGCCAGCAAAAATGGTGCCGTTTCCCACACTAGCAGGGAAGCTATTCCCATCAAACAACACCGCGTTCGACGCAGACACCAAAATCTCCTCGTGCTGAAAACCCACAAACGCCCTCCATTGCTTCAGCTCCTCGAGCCCGTTGTTCAAAACAGTCAGCGTTGACTCGAAACGGTACGCTTGGTGTTTCGGGTTGTCGGGCGGGAGCTTTGATCCAGAATTATAGGTGTACGATAAGAAGACGCCGTTGCAGGCATTGGCTGCCGGTGACGGGGCTTCTGGCGTAGCTGGCGATTGAGAGATCGTGAAGGGTATTGTTGTAAATACGATGAAAACTGAAACCCATTTCAAAGACATGGCTTTTGAGTTGATTGTTTTTGAAAGCCGGTTTTGTAGGGAGAGTGTTGAAAAGGGAAAACGCGGAGTGGAGATATCAGCGATGTAATAAGACAGCTTAGTGGAAGCTAACATGTTTTATTTATTTTTTTTTTTTATTTGGAAAATTAATATAGGTATCCCTTATCTTTACGTAAACTACAAATATAGATAAAGTTTTCTATTATTTTTATTAAGTCCATATTATTATCGTTATGTTAAGGAGTCGCTTAATAGAAATTAAAATCAATCTTGTTTACCTTTGAATTTATTCAATGAAACATTACAAAGCGGGAGGTACTTAATTTTTTTTTGGTTAAAAATGGCAAATTTAATGATAGAACCGATCTTGACATATTCGAGACCTAAAGTGATTTTTATAATTTGAAACTTTTGATCATATCATAATATTATTATAAAAAAATATAAGATCCTTGACCATTAAATTATTTTAATATTATGATGAAAAATACGGACTATAAGCGGGCGATATGACCAAAGTCGGCCATGGTTAAAGTGTAATGAGAAATGAAGACTGATGTAGTTTATGCTAAACTCTAATGTATACAATTTTTTATTTTGATCATTACTTATTAATGTACTATTTGCATATGAGTATTATTACATATATAAATTGATGTGTCCTTATTATATAATTCTCACACATCTCAGATTTTCAAGGAAAAAAAAGAAGCATATGAGAATGGTGGAAGTTGTAATATCCATTGGAGATTGACATAAACCATGGTGTATGGCTACGCATGAAATTTATCAATTTTATTCCCCTTTTAATAAGTATAAACTCTTAATAGGTGAAATGTGATAAATTAGATCGCTCTCTTTCTCTCTACAGGCTGTCGACTCTCTATCGCAAAAAGAACCTAATCCTAATTTTTCGTTTTGCCTCTGCCACCACCCAAAGCACCCCATCCCCCTACTATCTCATCCATTTTATCACTTCCCTTTCCTTATCATGTTTCTTCTTCTTTCTTATTCATTTTCTTGCTCTTTCACCATCTTCCCCTTTTCCATGCATTTTTTTTCTCTCTCTCTCTATCTGTGGGGGCTCACCGAAATCGGCAGTCCATTTCCATTTTCTTTTATATGTATTTGTGGGTTTTTTGATTTTCAGATCTATTGATATGTGTTTCATTCTTTATAGTGGTTAATATCCAACTGTAAGGAACCTAGGACATCACCTATCTCCACATTGGTATGATATTGTCCACTTTGGGCCTAAGCCCTCATGGATTTGCTCTTGGGTTATACCCAAAAGGCCTCATACCAATGAAGATACATGTCCATCCTTATATACCCATGATCTTCCCCATATCTAACCAATGTGGGACTTTGGGACTTTGTTTGCACACCCAACAATCCTCCCCTCGAACAAATGACCACAAAGGACAACTGAGCCTCCCCTCAAACGATCATTCATCCGTCCACTCCATGAAGACCAGAGCACACCGCATGTCTAACCGAGCACTCACGGATCACGATCGGGGCTCACCACCTTTGTTCGGTATTCCGAGGATTCATCCACATGGCTAACTCCGGGGCACGGCTCTGATACCACTGTAAGGAACCTATGACATCACCTATCTCCACATTGGTATGATATTGTCCACTTTGGGCCTAAGCCCTCATGGATTTGCTCTTGGGTTATACCCAAAAGGCCTCATACCAATGAAGATACATGTCCATCCTTATATACCCATGATCTTCCCCATATCTAACCAATGTGGGACTTTGGGACTTTGTTTGCACACCCAACACCAACCTTTATGTTGATTTTTTCTGTTTTGAATAGGAGTAATAATCTTTTCATCAGAATACAAAAATTTGATGTGGGTGAAATGAGTATATTTAGTGGTGAAGACTATAGATTTTCTTGTGCTTGTTGAGACCTCTATGTAGTCTTATAGATATTTTAATTGTCATGTATTAGATTATTTGGATGTTGTTGTAAAAGTTTTATGTACGATATGTATATTATGTTGTTTCACTTCTAATTATAAATATTTAGTCACCGACATTGCTTCGAGGCTGAGATAGGAATATCAGACCGGTCTCGTAATTCCTCATGTTCTTAAGTAGTTTTGAGGGTGAATATATATTTTGTTGTTTAATGAAAACACATAATGCATATATTATTATTATATTGTTATGTTTTATCCAAATTAAGTTTGAGTTTTAGGATATCTCAAATTTATTTTTGAACTATTATGATCGTGTAATTACATCATTGTGATGTTTTTATATGAATAATTTCTCCATTAAAAAAAAGTTACCATATTAGTTTGTAATAGTAGAATTTATATAACAGATATTATTCTTAAGTCTTAACATTTTATAACAGCAAAGACTTGGATGAAAACTTTTGAATTGTATTTATTTGTGATATTTATAAACCTCAAGGACCTGTATGTTATTACGTGTTATATTATTTTGAAATGGGTCGACCGAGTCAGTCCAAACGACTTCTTCTGGGGTTAATTACTAGTAGTAGTAGGTAGTAATTTGATTTCCTTTCTGAAATTAAAAAAACAAAAACAAAAACAAAAACTAAAGGACGTTTTTGGGAAATGCAACCAAAGGAAAGGAAAGTGCCGTTGTAGAAACGGAAAGGAACGACTTCTTTTATTTGCACTGGACCCCTCAGCCGCGCCGCTCTTTTTGTGTTTTCCCCCCTTAAAAAATTGTTAATGGGCTTTTTAACGAGCCCATTGTAAGAAGTATCGGGCTTTAAACCGACATATGTAATTAAATTAAGGCCCTGTAGCCCATCTTACTTACATATATTTTTGTCAGCCATATTATATCACATAAATTATATTTAAGTCTTTATTTTAATTAATAGCTATATTAAGTTATTACTTAAATTAATATTTATAATACATTGAATTTTCTTATACATTGAATTGAATCAAATCAATATTTATGGTACATTATATTTTCATATATCTCGATATCTATAATGTATTTAAACAATATTTATGATACGTTATTTTTCTATATATCTCGATATTTATAACTTATTTAAAATAATGATTATGATATATTGATTTTTCTACAAGATTCATGTATATTTTATGAGTTTCATGTATCTCATTATAATCATACACATATATAATGGGATATTGAGATATATTAGAAATACGTAATAAAATTAGAATGTCATACTTTTACTTTGATAAACGACTTCATTTACTGTGACGGTGACCTTAATTTGGCGGACTCAACCGACTTTAATTAGTGTTACCTATATTTTATTCTCTTTTTGGAAAATAAAAACCACAGCAATGTACGACCCTATCTATATCTATTTGTTATTGTTATTATTTAGCTTAGAAAAATGACTATATATATATATATATATAGTATTAGACTCTTATTATTTTATTTATTTTTACACAATGGTGGTATCAGTTTCATTAAGGCCATGTTTGGATTTATGGAGGTGAATTAATTATAATGAAATGTAATCCAATGTAATGGAATGAAGAGTAACCTATAATTATCTTATTTGAGAAAAAATGAGAGGTTTATAATGTAATGTTTTAAAATATTATTTGGTAAATAAATAATAATGGAATAAAATATAACTAGTTAGGTTTTAAAGATAATTGTATCCTTTTAAATTAGAAAAATAAAAAAATAAATATTTTCATATTATTTTTAATGGGTAAATTTCTCTTTACATGTAATGTTTTAAAGTTATGTTTCATCCTACCCATGATTTGAGCGGCTCATTTTCAATGGCTATAGCTCTTTTTGTTACACTATATTCCACATTCTTTCATGAATTCAAATAATCAATATATATATATATTATAATACAAAGGTATTTCAAGCTGAAATCCTATGAGCCTTGAGCTCTTCTCATTGATTTGAGGAAAAAATTTAATTCATTCACAATGATTATTAAAATGATTATAATGGGTTTTATAATGAATTCATATAGATTTAATATACAACGAATTAATGGCTATCGATCTTAATTATATATCATTGACTACATTGGGTGTTAGTGTTACACTTACAATGAATTCATATATATATATATAGATTTAACATACAAAAAGAGGGAATGTGAAACTCTTCTTAATATCGGGACAAAAAAATGATTATAATGAATTTATACAGATTTAATAAACAAATTGAAGGCTATTGATTTTTTATATCATTGATTGCAATGGGTGTTACAATGAATTCATACGGATTTAATACATAAAAATTGAAGGAACGATGTTAATCTTCTAATAGAGGAAGCTGAAGAAACATAAACTAAAATAAAGTTTGTGGCTATTTATATTAATTTGTTTATGTGTTTTGATTTGGTTAGATAGTGGACAAGAGTCAAGAAGAATAATAGAATCGTTCAAAGACACATCCAGCTGGCTATTTGAGCAAGTTACTTGGTTCTATAACAATTGCCAATGGTGGTGCTCATGCCAAATATTCATTAAAGTTTGTTGCCGAAGAAAGCTACAACCAAGAAATACGAGATTGGATATGTGTTTCAAACTTTTTATAAATTAGGATCTTCCATTTAGAGTTATATTGAAAAAACATGTAATGTATTTGATTTGAGGCAATTGAAATGGGAAACTAAAAAATGTAATTGCTAGCAATAGCATTTTGAAAGTAAGTTTGGTATCAATTTTTAAATTTGGTAAGTATCAAAATTACATACCAAATTTGTGCATCGCGAAAACTCCCGACTAGTTTTAAATATTTAAGTAACATTCCACTCTCTTCATCTTCTTCCATCAATCCAAACATAACCTAAAGGAGCACCGGAGTTTCATAATGCAAAGAACTTATAAATGAGGGAAATTAAAAGAAAGCAGCAGATCCTGTTCTAACAATATATAGCTCAAGCAGAAGCTATATGTAGAGTGCTACGTACAAGAGGATTAAAATGCATGAACTGCATAATAAGATGAAGATTTCTGGAAATGGACAGGAGAGGTGGTCTCCTCCTACAGCTGGATGTTTCAAAATTAATGTAGATGCATCTACGAGAGCAAGTTACCAATTCTCAGGAATGGGGATTAATTGTGATAAGAAATTCTACAGGCAAATCATAATTCTCGATCAAAATTTGAGATTCCGAATCTTTTATTTCATGATATGAGACAAAAAAATAAATTTGAGATTGATAAGTCTCATTCTATCCTTACTGATTATTGACTCTAATGAGAGAAGGCTTTAGGAGTTTATGGTTATGACTTTTGATATTTAAGTAATTGTGACCATGTCATATTTTAAATTGCACTTATGACCGTGTCATATTTCAGATTGTGTTCACTGGTTCAGGTTTCATGTGGAATTTAATTACTTGTAAGTGTTTTTTTTTTCTTTATTTTTTTTCCAGATTAGGTGGGTGGTGGGTGTATTTGAGTCATCTTTTTTTATTGAATTCACACTTGTATTTTGACTAAATCTTTCTTTCTTTTTCATACAAGTTTTATAAAAGATAATAACGAAACTAAGGAGGCGCCCTTAAAGGGTTATTATATATACTCATCATCATGGCAATAATATTTTGTATTAGCAATATAGTCACGGATTGAAATTCTTTTTTCGTATTAGCCATATTTAGTCACGGATTTATCACGAGTCTAAATTCATACAATTATAGTATAATCGAACATAGTTCGGAATCTCGTCCCGAGCATATAAATTGATACCATATACAACAATCTGGCTTCTGATCCAACAACAGCAGCATATGTCAAAGGTTCAATAATTGACAGCTGCAGCTGATGTTACTTGTACCAATATAGCCGTTAATCAGGCTAGAATTTTGGTCTTAATTAATAATAAACTCGTTTGCATTTTAATTACATCAAGTATATGAGACAAATGCTTGATGAAATTAATAATCAAATGACAGAAACAACTTATTGATTATATTTGATATGAATATGACTATATCATTTTCAAAAAGAGAATATATATTGACCCAGACAAAGATATTGAATCACTTGCGACCTCTAGATAATTAACAAGCACTTAATACCAATACCTTTCACAAGTTATGATTCTCTGAGTCAAACTTTTTTTTCCTTAATATTTTGCGCTTATTAATTGCATGTGCAAATTACGTGGATTTTTTTTTTTTTTTTTGTAGTAAATTCTCTAAATAGATATATAGTATGGATGTAATGTGGGTCATGTCCCTTGAGTAGTGCCCTATGAGAAAGACACTAACATGTAGGGACATGTCATCTAATTGAAAGAACACATATTTAGGCTCCAAAGAGTTTAAGGAATGTGTATAATCCTTAGGAGAGTTACACCTCAAACCAAAGGGTGCCCTCAAATGTAACATTCCATGCCTATTTAAAGGAGCTTTTATGTTCATTCTAAGGAATCCATATAAAAAAGTAGAAGTCTCATACATGGTAGAAGTAGAGTCTTTATTCTCTTGAGTTAAGAGAGTTTCCACCATTCTTCATTGTTCAAGTTCTTGTGAAAGAAGTGCCCATTTTCAAGAAGAATTAAAGTAATCCTAGGACCACATTAGCCACAAAATCCGTAGAGCACCGAGCCGGAGCTAATAAGTTATTAAGGACAGAGGCAACTCGACTTGGACTCCAAGTTTTCGTCATCTTCTTCATTTTCCAGATTTTCTCTAAGTTTTAAGGTTTATGTTTAATATTGGTATGTTAGTGTAGATTTGATTTCATTGTAGTGTTCTGGTTTTGATGTTTAAGATTTGTTTGATGCATGTTGATTTCGTTTAATAACACATATTTAACAATATTTTTTTGGAATTGTTGGAAATCTCGCTATCAGCAACGTGGATTTCATGTTATTAATTAAAATCTAATTATTCTCATAAGCTGCCACCAGAAGCATTTTTAATGGCAACACCCCAGAGAATTAAGCCACCATGTATTCTTAGAATAATTTAAACTTTAAAGCATATCGTCGAATGATCAGATGTATTTTATCATAAAACTGAAAATACAATTCAAAGTCACTATTATTCATGGCATGTGGGATGAGAATAAAGTGCACTGTAAAATGAGACAAACAAGGCTTTGTCTCATTTTATAGTTTTATTATTAGCTTAGGGTTGCATTATTAGTTGTTGTGGTGCCAACATAATGTTATTTTTGCACCAAATGTCACAGTCCATGAACCGAATTGGCAGAATGGTCCAAGCTCCAATAACCTTTTTTTTTTTTTAATAATAATTTGTCTTTTGATTAGGCTTACAAAGTTGGTGATTGTGAATTGATAATAATTCACCAACCATCACATCTCATAATCAACCAATTACGAATTTACAATTATAAATACCCTTTAATTTTCCTATATTTACTTTACCACTTTATTGCTATTCTTAAAATTAAAGATTCAATGATTTTCAATCTTATATATAATGTCTAGTGAACATAATTAATTAGGTGAAGTTTTTGGTTCCTCTAAAATTTTCACTTGTAGTAAATTTATAAGTGATATAAATACACATTATAATGCCAATAAATAAGAGTAAGATTGCGTTAGACCATCATTTCTATCACATGATTCTTATTAATAAGAAAGATTTAAAATTATGATTTTATAATCAATAATATTGTAACCACAATCGATAAATGTAAGTCATGTATTATATATGTGACTATATCGGAATAATATTATATTTATTCTCATTAACGCATGCATTTTAACATAAGGAATTGAAATTTTGGATTTGATGTTGAATTTTTGCTGTGCTGTCCAACCTGTGAACAGAAACATTTTTGGATTTTGGTTTTGGGATCTAGAGATAAAAAAGGGCAAATGAAAAAGAAGAAAGGAAGTTTGCATTTCATCCTGTTTACACTTAAACAAAGTAATCATGCTCATAAAGAACTTATAAAAGGTGATTACATTATTATTATTATTATATATAAAGTAAATAAGCTGCCTTGGACAACCAGAAAGTAGAAGGAAGAGGCAAAAAAAAAAGAGTAAAGTTCAGGATTCTTTTTAATTTATATTTTGCCTTTCTGAAGTTATTTATACACATAAATTTACCTTTATTGATTTTGAATATCTCGGGATATATGAGTCTTCAAAAACACTTTTTGAAAGCATTTGTTAACTAAATTCTAATGTTAAATTAACAATTATAAACTTTTTTCAAACATCATTCATCAAAAGATGAAAAAAAAGGGAAAAAAAATACTTGAAGATTTCTAATATCTAATATCATAAATCCAAATATTGTAAACTAAAGTGAGTTACTAGTAGTGTAGAGCTCAAGATTTGACCTTGAGGTCCCGGGTTTGAATCAAATGAGTGCGTTTCTTATAAAAGTTTGGGATAGCCGGATATTTTTCTGATCCGCTTAAGCCCGAAATGGGTGATTTAGTGGTGAAGTTTCCAACAATTCAAAAAAAAAAAAAAAGCGATTTACTGTGATCTAATTTTAATTAACACTTTATTATAGTTAGGCGGTAATAACTAAATTCAAATCCAAATTTTTACGTGCGGATGTTCAAATTAAATAAAAAAAATTCCCTAAATATAGTCTCTTATAATTAGTTGTATGTTGATCGTATATTTTAAATTAATGTACCGTAGTTTATGCATTATATTTATATGGACATTAAGTAACACACTGATGGATTAGCAACCAGTAAGTTAAATAATTACTAACTTTCGGTTGATCCATCCATCAATCAATCTTATGATAATTGAGAAGAAAAGGATTAAACAACTATAGATGCCAATTTTTGACACTACCTTGGCCTGTTATTAGCAATTTGACAATTTTGTAAATAGCCATTAATATTATTGTCCCAATTTTGGGACCTGCGCTGCAATAAAGGTTCGTAGTGACTTTGCACAAAAAGGATATCACCACCGAACCAGCCTGTAAAGTTCCTTTGTCCTTCTTTGGGCGGCCATTGCCAATGAAACTTGCAAATTTGATTAATTAATTTATATGGTTATTTATTGGGTTTATTTTTTTGAGCAATGATACATATACATACATCTTATTATTTAAAATTTTATACTCCTTTTTATCCTTAATATTTTAATAAATATTCAAATCACCCACCCTAAGATGTGTCTTTGAATATGTAATTTGAGTGTATGTTTGATATTTTTCTTATTTTTTCCCAGACAAGTCAATAAATTGACTTTATTTTATGGAGCTGCCTAGCTAGGTGAGTTGCATGCATAAAGATTCAATGAATCAATGGTTATTATGGAAGGGAGATGAAAAATAAATCTTGTCTATTGATCAAGTGTTAAGAATATAAAATCAGTTAAGCATTCAATCTTTATCCAATTGGGATGCTCATGAGTCTTAATAAATTTTAATGAATTTTTAAAAGAAGATTCTATCGATAATGGATATATTTTAGATTAAATTTTAAGACCAAAATGAATCGTCTAAGTATGAAAGTGATCCCCATGCAAGAAAAATCAGTGGCCCATACCGGTGATGGTAGCATTTGCAAGCTAGAGACAAATGATGTGAAAAGTTAAAATTAGGTTTACAGCAGCTAGCTTTCCCATTTTAGTTGTTAATTAGTTAATTTACACTCATAAAATTCCAAAAAATGGAGCCTTATAACGGCAACAAAAACCTAACGGCCTAACTGCTGATAATTAAAACCCACATGCCAAAAGCTTTAAATATTAATTATTGTCAATGAAATGGGAAAACGTTTCGATTGAACGTTACAATTGAAAAAAAAATAAAAAATACTAGTATTATTATTACATAGGAAGCCAGCCGGAGAGGTGAGAATTTTAATACATTGAATTAATGTTAGGGCCGGCCAAAGCCCACGTGGTATCTTGACGTGGCCACAACAGAAAAATACAGCCACTTGTTTGTGAACACGTTTACCAGTCAAGCCCCATTATCACGACTGTACGTTCTTTTCCAAAGGTAAAATTACAAAGATAGAATCATCAAGAGTACTTTTTTTTTTTTTTGCCATTTATATATAATTCACGTAATACCGCTGACTAATAAAGTAAAATTATATTAAATATAATTAATATTAATTTAATTATTTTTTATTATTCATTATAAAAATATTATTAAATTATTATATGAATCACATTCAATCATTATTATATATTAAAATTTTCCAACAAGTAAATATTATGTCTCCCATTAAGAGTTTAAGTTTTGTTTTAAATAGTCCAACATTTGTTAATTATAATCGGAAAACTTACCTTAGTAGAGTAAAGTATATGGTATTTACAAATGAATAATGAGTTTCCATGTAGATTTTATCAAGGTCTAAATCTATATTATTATCACATAGTTTAGATTCTATCGAGCGATTTATCAAAAATCTAAATTTTGTATAACTTAAATTCTATCAATGGGTAAAATCCAAATTAATTTTTTAAAATCTCATATCCCCTTATATGATCCAAACTCGAGTAACCAACAAAATAAATTAACTTAAAAACCACTCAATTAAACCTACTAGACAAGGCAGGATTTACCTTTGCAAATGTAAATACATAAGAACGAGTCTCCACATAATTAATATGAACATAGTTTACTACTCAGCTGTATTACAAGTGTTTAATAGGGAAATTCGAATTTGCGTCTGACTACTGAATCAGATCCTGTTGAGCAGACTCTGACCCTGATGAGCAGACCCACACGAGCAGAACAGACCCTGATGGCAGACCCTGAGGAGATGCGTCTGACGACAAACCCTGAAGCGATGTGTCTGCCTCTGAAATCTTTGTGCCTCTGCCTCTGAATGCAATGAGCCCCTGACGAAGATGGAAGTGAGGGTCTGACGCGAAGGCGAGCCTCTGAGTTTGATGTCTGCTAGGAGGCCCCTGACTCTGATGATGAAGGCGAGCCTCTGAGCGAACCTCTGAAAGCGAGGAAGCCCTGACGAAGCCTCTGACCGAACCACTGAAGACAATATTGAGTCAGAACCGAACCACTGCTTCTCTTTCCCGAGGCTTGTTAATGCCAACAATCTCCTTAAAACAAATTCGTCCCCCACCGAAGGTGCAGTAGAACGTGAGACGATTGTTTCTCAGGATGCAATGGAAAACGAACGAGTACGGGCACCACCGAACTCGTATCCAACGAACCACTAAAGTGTTTGAACTCTTCCAAAAAATCGAAAAACAAAGAAAATCGAGGCAAAGTACCATTAATTCAACTGTTATGGAACTTCAAAAGACTTGGAAAAATAAAGAGACATGCAAAAATTGGTTGGGCCAGACCCGCACAATTTGGTCCGACATTCGTGTACGCAGGATGCGTGGGTGCACATGAGTCAGGCATGATCGGATTTTGATTTGCACTCCCCATGCGCGCACACGTAGAGAGAGCCTCTATCCTTATAACTCTTACCCATCTATATATAAGTAATCATATATAAGCACCACTTCTCTCTATTAGCTTTCCCATGTGGGACAATCACATTTCTTTTTATTTTCCAACACCAATGGGTGAACTTTGAGCAACAATTTCTCATTTACCCAAACACCATTTTAAACATATGAATATACAATTTCGAACTACTCACGGATGAGTATCCGAATCATTCAATAACAACCACTAACACGAAGTGGACCATGCTTAAAATTATGCCTCAAAATATTTACTCTTGCTTGCCTTATTGCCTAACTGGTGGACTCCACATTCGTTAAAACTTCACAAAATTAACCCTAATCCCACTAAAATAAAGCTAAAATAACCCAAAATAACGCCACTCTTTTCTGAGTTTTTCTTTTTTTCCTTTCCCTTTTCATCACTCTGTTAAAAGTAAAATGCGTCGGTGGCATCTTTAAGAAATTTTAGTCTCCCTTCTTTTTAACTCTCATTTTTAAAACACTTTTTTTTAAAAAAAATCTTTGATAAAGGAAAAGGATTCATACGTATAGTATATTTTCCATAAGCTAGTATTAATATATAACTATTTAAAGTAGCATCACCAATCATAAAGAAACACAATTTCAAGCCCCAGCTCTTTTATCTCCATTGTCACTTTACTCCATACCTACCCATCTTTCTCTTTCTAGTTTCTATCAGCCTCTCTCTCTCTCTCTCTCATCTCCTCTTAAAAATTTCTCCAAAGATCCCTTCTTCCCCAATTCAAATCTTCACAAGAAATAGAATGAAGAGTTTACACAAACTCAAAATTTATTTCCTTTGTATTTTCTTGTTACTACAACAACTCTTAGCCTCAGGTGTAAGTAGTACAAGTGTAACAACAACAAAGTACCAGATCGAATGCACAATGTGTTCATCATGTGAGAATCCATGTCAGCAAGTACCATCACCTCCGCCGCCATCACCCCCACCACCTTCTCCGCCGCCGGCTTCCTCCTCCTCTAACTGCCCACCACCACCATCACCACCTTCTAGCTCCGGTGGTGGCGGCGGAGGCGGCACATATTATTACTCACCACCCCCACCTTCAAACCCTACTTACACTTACCCACCACCCTCCAACGGAAACGGTAACGGCGGCATTGGTGGGTTGTATTACCCACCACCCAATAAAGGAAATTACCCCACACCCCCTCCACCAAACCCAATTGTGCCCTACTTTCCATTTTATTTTCACAGCCCTCCTCCTTCTAAGTCATTTTCCTTAAAACAACCTTCTTTATTATTACATTGCTCCGTTGGTTTCGCTTTTGCTTTGTTGCTTCTCTTTTGAGTCCATGTGAAGCATTGAACGAAATGAATTAAGTGAAAATAATAATGTGGCAGCAGATTTGCAGATCTGGGGTGCGCGAGGAAGAGATCAAGAAATTTCAAAAGCACTTTTTTTTTTTAAGAAGCTAGCTTCAAAGGTCAAAAGCACTTTTGCTTTCTCTTCCATTCCACCATCTTATTTTATCTCTTACTTACACTGTAGAGTCATGAATTATGATCTGTAAAATTTGTTTGACAAATTTGTATGTAATTTTGTTCCATTATTAATGTTAATTACCAATTATTAATTAATAATAAGAATTATGGAGTCAGTTTTGTCAATGATTATGCTATAATAAAATTTTATATAATTATATGTCTAGTTATATTTACTATTTACATTTAACTCAGTAATAAATGCTATAAATGACGGGGGGATAAAATGCAGTAAATTGCTTTGCTTCAATTATTTGCTTGATAGTTTACCGCCACGTGCTTCATGGACCGCCCTCATCACCCAATGAACTTTATTTAGTTATTATTTTAAATTAATCATAAAGTACCTTTTAAAAATGTTTTTAAATAATATTTTATAATTAATTTTTATCATCATTTTACCACTCTTTTACTATCCTTATTTTACCAAAAACAATAAAAGTACAAATGAGTTATAAAATAATAACAAACACTAATCATAAAATATATGTAAATATACTATTAAACATTATTTTTAAAATATAATATGAATGCTTTCTAATTAATTTATCCTTGTTTTAATTGAAAAATAGAGTATGATAATGTGTTGACGTGGGAACATGTGAGCTAATGGATGATAATCAGGTAGTCCCGGGAACTTTACACTAGGTGGGCTCGCAGCAATCAGAACCTTTAGAGGTGCCAGAAGATCTGGAAGGTCTGATTTTGTGAACTGACACCGGATTCTGACTGGCCGTAGCAAATACTTCTAATGAGTCGTTGACCATCAGAATCTTTCTCCCTGTTCTTGGAAATTTAAACGGGAATCGTATTCACAGCTCAAAATTCAACGGAAGCCCCAATGCAATGCGGCCAAATATTTCAATATATGAAAGGGAAATGGCTAAGAAGTTATAGCAAATTAAATAATGTTAACGTTATCATTGGTAAATAAAAAAAGACAAAAATAATATTGTTTAATATAAATTATGTTGATCATTAGATCAAACGAACAAGAGTTGGAAAAAAGAATAGTGAATTGTTTTTTTTTTTTAATGCAAATGGGTCGTTTGTATATTGGTTTAAAATTGAATAATTGATCATCTGAAGGGAAACTATTATTTTAGGCAATCTGAAAGGCTTTTTTTTTTTTAAATAAATAAATTTGGCACTCAAAATTTCCTTCAATTATTTGGGTAAATTCATGATTTTGAAAACAAATACATATCTTTCTCTCTGATACTTAGGAAAAAAAACATAAATTTTGAAATGGGTTATCGCAACACCTTGATATGGACTCCTACGATACTTTACAATCAGGTTTGAGAAACTCATCGCACCAAAGTAATATTTTTGCTTTTGTGTTTGTTCATTTATAAAGATAAAAAGTTTTGGTGTCCAAATTTCATAGAAAATTTTGTAGATAGCCAAAAAAAAATTGAATTTCCCAATGAGCTTGAAAATCAAATAAATTGGGCACAAAGGCCAGCTTGGAAACAGCCATATCATGTGCCCAAAATTGAAAATACTCGATAGTTTCTGAAAATGTGCTAAATAGAATAAAAATAACAATTGAAATGAGAATTTATATTTATGTTTGGTATGCACAAACAGTCTGATCTGGACACTAGAGAGTGTGTGTGGTGTGGGGACAATTATTATATTTATTTTTAATTAAATTTTCGTGAGAGGTTGTGGTGACAAAATAATTAGCTGGACTCCACATCCTTGGGCAGGTGGTGGGGCGAAAATTATTCTTTAGAGATAACGTCGACGTCATTTTTTATAAAGCATGCGAATGCGAGTAAGAACAAAAAATAATCAATGACAAGAATTAAATTGATTAAGCTTGAATTGTTTCATAAACCATAATTAACACGAATTCCCACGCAAATTGAGAGCCATATATATGTAGAGAGAGAGAGAGAGAGAGAGAGCGCCATATAGTTTGAGCAACAAAATCCACTAAGCCACGGCAATTTGATTGTGATGTAATAATTGGTATTACCAGAACACTTAAAAAGAGTTTAAAAGCTGGGGAAATTTTGGTTGCTGCTGTTCAATATGTTTATAAAAACTAATGACTTGTGATTGGGCCTGCTAGTTGATTAGAATGTTGGGTCAAGGCCTATGTTGATTAGTTGATTTGCAAGAAGATCCCAACTCAAGAAGTATGATGCCTATATGATATAAAATGAAATTAAGACCTCAAGTCTCACATTTTTAAAAAAATAAAAATAAAAATACAGCTAATTACTTGTAATACACATGAACAAGAGGTTTTGATTACTCTATATATTCACCCCCACAGAGAAACAAATATGCTTAGCCCCCTAGAGACAATGGTTACAAACAACACTCTTACAAACAAATACACATCGCATTCCTCTTAAAGCATTGCCAAGGCAAAAACACTTGCGCCATCATATTGTAGTTAACCCACCCAGCCTCACTTTATTTGACACTCTAGTATAAACTGACCTTTGCCGCCAACTTTTCAACCACAATCGACACTGGACCAACCTGTAACCAGACATGCGAAGCTGCCCTGACCCAATTCAACTTGACCCCAACACACTGTCATACCCTGTCAACCCGAGTATGAACTTCTGCTCCATCCGAACAAATTATGTATCACTGCAATTTTCGTCAACCATATCAGTCAGCATAAATAACACATCCCAAGTTCTAAGGTGAAGTGACTGAAATTACAGATTAATATTAAACATTTGGGTTATAAATCTACCTTTCCACCCCCCTGAACATAAAAGGCCATATTGACCTTTTAACTGAAGCTGAATCCACCAGATGGAACTTGAACCTCATTCTCTGCATTCGGGAAACCTTGTTGAGGACCATCAGCTGCAGCTACTGTATCATCCTCCTCTTCCAACCAGTATGTCTCGAGAATCTTTACTGCCTTCTCATATATCTCATTGTTGTCATGACTTTGTAGATTTTCAATTTTTTCCAACCCCTCAGCCTCCTCAACCAACTGGGCATATTGATTAACATCTCCAGCAGCAGTACCCATATTCTTTTCAGCTTCCCCAACCTTCAAAATGTTCTCTAATCCTTCTAGACAAACAGTAACAATCCGTGGATCAGGGCATACAAAGAGATCACACAATGGTTTTATACACCCTTCGTTCACCAGGTACCTACCATCCATACAAAAAAGGAGTTATGGCCACTTAAATAACAACAAAACGGAGACAAGGGAAAAGAGGAGGTTCAAAAATGAAGAAATAACATACCTGATTTGCTCATGCGTACCACCAGAGGTGGCATTTGAAATTGCCCAAGCAGCCTCCTTCTTTATATCAAATTCAGCATTTTGAAGCAGACTGACAAGGGGGCCAATTAAGCCAGCATCAATTACCGCCTGAATCACATAAAAAGGTCAAAGAAGGCTCTAAGAAATCAACCAACCATCCTTGAAAGGTTCAAAGTCAAACAATTGAATACAGGTTATACTTTTAAGATGGCCTCAGAGCTTACTTCTATAACTTCTAACAAGCCACCCATGACATATCCATACCCACTGCTAGGTGTTAACGGAAGTTACGGAACCAACAAAATGACAACTAAAAGCACCTAAATGATTACCTGAATCTGTTCCCTGTTTCCAGCTGTAATATTTGATATAGTCCAGCAGGCTTCCTTCTTGATGCTCTTTTTATGATTATGGGTCAACAGGCCCAAAAGGTACAGCAGTGCACCATGATTAATTATGCACTGGAACAAAGAAAGCATAGACACTTTATTTTTAAATAAAACATGTATAGTAGTCCTGTGTGCATGGAGCAAATAAAGTGTAACAAGATTGTTCACTTGCATTACGTTTTTATAGGAACTCATATATAAAACATTGAGACTTTTTGTTAAACATTAAATACTAATGCTGTCAAGGACAATAATAAGTAAAGTCCTTGAAAGTACCTGAGTCTGGAAATCATCTCCTGTCACAATATTTCCGACAGTACGCAGGGCAGGAATGAGCACTGTAGGTGATGGATGACTGGAACATGAGTTTTAAATTATTAGGTATACACGCATATATAGGAAGAAAAGAACCAACAAAATAAGTTCAATTAAAATGTCTCACTCACCCAAGGAGCTCAACAAGTCGTGGACAGATACCTGCCTCAATCACAGCTTGAATTTTGTCATTCGTACCATCAGAAAGATAAGAGAGAGCCCAGCAAGCATCAGTCAAGACCTCTTCATCATTTGAATGAACAAGCTGTACAAGCGCTGGAAGAGCTGGTCTCACCTGCACATCAAATTTCAGAACTTAATAACTTATCAAACCAATAGAAAAGCTGTAAATAAAACTTGCATGAACCCAGAAAAACAACCAAACAATAAACCTGGTCAAATGGTGGTTGTGGCTTGCCCCTGCAGAAATTTGACAATGTCCATGTGGCATTTCTTAGCATTGAAAGCTTTGCATGCTCATTTAACTGTGCCAACAATGGAATCAAAGCCCCTTGGCTGAGAACAAGATCACGGCATCTAGGTGAATCGCCAGCAACATTTCCCAATGCCCAAACAGCCTATATTATACAAAGAACATTATATAACCTTCAATTCAGTTTTCTGGATGCATATCAGTCCAAACTTACTAAAACTCCAAAACCAGAAAAAAATAAAAACTTTAATATATACCTGCTCACGAACATCATCACTTGGAGAAGCGAGTAACTTCACAAATATTGGAACAGCACCATGGTCAATTACCACCTTAGTATTCTCCGAAGTTCCAGAAGCAATGTTTGTAAGAGCCCAAGCAGCCTCAAACTACAAAACCTCAAAATTATCAATACACATAACACTTAAAAACACTAGACAAAGACAAAAATTGACAATAAGACTAAACTCAGACCTGAAGTTGCGGAAAGTCCTCCCTCATAAGAAACTCAACAAAGCGCGGAACAACACCGGATTGAATCACTTCCTCAATTGGGGGACTCCTCTCTATTAATAATAACAAATCAATAAACAAGAAAAAAAAACATACAATACGCTAAAAACAATAGCTTCAATAATAAGATTATAGTAATACCAATAGAAAGCAGTTTTCGAAACTGAGTAGTTGCGTCCAGTTGCATATTGTTGTCAGTCGACCAAACCCCAGCGATCATCGACGGCAAACTTTCCAACTAAAATTCAATTATAAACTCAATTCAAAACCCTAATAGAACTCATTTGGAGCGTAATAAAATTTCAAATTTCATTAAATACCTTATTTTGGAGATTGAGATTGGGAGCAGGAGCTGAGTGAGGAAATTGCTGAGATTGAAGACCTTCACGTCGCTTCTTAAGCAAGCTTTCTTCGCGCTTGTTCTTTCTGATCTCCACCAGGTTATCTTCTCTCCGTCGTCGACCTTCGTCGGCATCGACGGCGACTTTGTACCGGTTCCGGCGAACCTCGGTTCTAGCGCTCGGCCTCAGCGACATCGTTGTGGTTCTTGATTGAAAGAAAATTAGGGGTTTTGGAGTGAGAGTGAAGGCAGAGAAAGAGAGAGAGGGAGTGGGAGCAAGAGAACGTACAGGGAAAAAAAAATTGATTCGGTGTGTTTTAACACGTGTGTGTATTTTATTGGACCAAATTTAAAATGGTCAAAATTCAATTTACTCCTACCTAAATATCAGTTTTTACCTTATAAATTATATAATATAGCAGCTATATTTAAAATTTTAAAATTGTTACTTCTAAAATAAGAACCCAAAATAGACTCCACGTCTCTTATTAGGAGGAGGAAAAAGTGAAAATGAAATCAAAGATCTATCTAGCATATGCGATGCTGATCTTCAAAGCTATAATTAATTTGCTGGATCCTCCTCCATATGAAACATCAGAAAATTCTATTTACAAAAATCAAATGTATACATTTTCTTTGATGTGTTATGTGTACATGTCCCAAATGGGCGTGATTTGATGGTGTATAGTTTAGGATCTGACCTAGAGGTATTCGGTTCGAATCCAGAAAGTGCGTTTCTTATAAGAATCTGAGATGTTTTACATGCTCCACTTAAGTTCGGAATTGGTGGTTTGACGGCGAAATTAACGATTTAAAAAAAAAAAAGTGTTATGTGTACATGTTATGATTCCAATTTACTTGCATTACACTAGATTAGAGTTTTACTGAAGGCAAATGATGGCTGCTGCTGCTGCTCAAGTTGATTTTCCCTGCGCACAGGATTCTCCCTGGACATGGTTGTGATGATACCAAGAGGCGGTGACCGTGGCGGGGATGCATAAAGGGCAGAGGCCTCGAGCACCTCTTGCCCCACATGTTCTTGTTCTTGGGAAATTCTTTGTGCACGTAATGCTGTTAAGTATAAACCAGCAGCAAGAAAGACAGTGAGCAATGCAAAGACTCCGGCAGCTGAAAACAGGCCTTCTTTGATTATCAGACAATTTGGTCTTGGTCTTGACCAGTTCTTTAGATGTCCTGATTCCACACTTAGCCCTATTAACAAGAGAATCTCCCCAACAGCAAAACAAATCCTGGAAGAAACTGAAGAAATATTAGAACCCGGGGTTGAGACGTTGTGGCTTTTAATCCACAGCTATTGTGAATTCGTGTATCAAACACTATAGCTGTTGTGCTTTTTACTAGCTTCATTCATAGCTTTGGCTTTCTTTGTTCTTATGCAAATGGTGAAAGTAAAGGTTCCCATAAAACTTATGCCTGTCATTTTCTTGTTTATGCTTAGAGGAACTCAAACTCAAATCATAGAAATGAAATAACAAAATGTAACTGAGCTGGTATAATTCTTCCAAGTTGCAAAATTGATGGCTGCAATACAAAAGCAAAATATTCTAAAATGAGATAGGACTTATCATACCATGTTGCTACAAAGAAAAAACCGGCTTGGAATGTTAAAGACTTGACAGGAAGAGAGTTAGGATGCCAAGAGACCAACGCCGGTGGGGGTGATTTGCTAATTGCAATTAACATGTACATATGTTCAATCACCATGGCAATTGCTAATCCAACAAATGCAATTGCAGCACACAACAATGGAATTTTGCCGCTACCACTATATACACATTGGTTTTCCTCTCCTTTCTTATCAATGCTCTCCCATGTCACCTGCAAGATTTTATGATATGAAAAGTCTTGTAATTTCAAATATGGATATTCATATCAAAAGAAAAAATGTCAATAGCACGGTACCTGGGAACGAGTGGCTTCAGCAATGAGACAAAGAATGAAGCAACATAAGCCACAGAGAATTGTCAAGACTACGAGTACAACACCAGTTTTGCTACCTAATTCTGTGCTATGAGGACTTGGTGCGAGATCAGCATGTGTAACTGCTGTTCTTTTCGGCATTTTTGGAGTCAACAACAGATAGAATTCACGCAGGCTGATGAAGATGATGATAATAGGGGCTTTAAGTTTTTCAGTATTAAAAATCAAGGGGGGAAAAAGAATTGCAGTATTGCTTGGAGCAAAGGTTGCTTAAAGGCCAAAGATTCCCAGGCTCTGGTCTTTACTCTTAAGTATTCACACAGGCATATTTCTTGTATCTCAAAACTTTTCTTAAAGCTATTCTGCTCATTAAGTTGACAAGGAATGGCACATTTTAGTTCCCTTTTAGGTTAAATAACATTTTATTCTTCCCGTTAATTAAATCACTAATGGGAAAAATTCCCAAGGCACTAATGTATTTTGAAACCACATCTTCAATCGCATTCATTAAGATATTAATCAAATGGTATTGGTACTTACCCAGCGCCATTCATGACGATATCTTGTAAAGTTCACTGCTAAATGAGGCGCCATGGAATATTGCTTGCTTTTGTGTGAAATATCAAACAAGTAAGGCCACAAATGCTTAGGCTTATGGCTACTCAAAGCCGCTATCTGTTTGCATATTTTCACAAGAAATTTAGAGGCTTTGTGCCTAATCCATATGTGTGTGGCCTCCTCATCTCCCACGTAGTCATTGACCAATAACCATGTAAGCAGCCGAAGACTTTTCTTGCATTGAAGCTTCTGGGTGAAAGCTATGGGAAGGAAAGCATCAGGCTCAATACAACGAATAAATTCTCTCTCTATTTGACATGATAAAGAGACAAAGAAAATGAGATGGACGGTTAGTATTAAATATTAATTGTCAACAAAAAATGGGCATCTTTTTGCCTTCAAATATTGGAAATGCAAGGCATCAAAATTAGAAAGCTCAAAAAGTGCATTTGTTGGAGGGTCAATTCTAGAAAAGAAAAAGTGACTGTTATGCTCAAATTGGGAATATTGATTGAAAAAAAACTGATACACATATGGGGAAGAATCCGATGTTTGTGAATGCATTGCATCAAAGATGTGAACAGAGATTGGTAATGATTCCATCAAATTCAAATCAAATGGCAACACAATAGGCATCCAGGTGCTGTGCCTGTCAAATATAAATGAAAGAAGCGTAGCAGTACACAGATATTTCTTATGAAGTTCAGATCAAGAGCTGACCTTTCTGCAGCTTATAACAGATGCTTATGTTCCAAAGAATCCACAAAAGATGGTGCCATTGATACCCAACTTATCACTTTATGCCCTCTCCTGTTTGACTGATAATATATTTTTTTTGCACAGTGCAGTACAACTGTAGCAACTGAGCTGATATGATGACGCTCTTCTCAGATATTCTTTCAGTTTCTGATATTCCCATAGTTCATGTATATAGCAAAAGTCTCCTCCTAAGTGATCAACGATCTTTATACTGTCTTAGAATCAGGGAATATTAAAAAGATAGTTGTTTTATTGTCTTTGGTTTCTTAACACACAAGACAGTACAAACTTATTCCATAGGCAATAAATTTAGCAGATTCTTTTTGCAACCCACAAGCATGGCTTGTCCGTGTCACCGAATTGTAGCTTCCCATGGATGTAAAATATCTCCAATTATTCTATAAATTTAACACTAAACCATAACTTACTAACCAGTCGACATTGGCTTCTCGTTCCCATATCTCCCTTGAGTTTCGTGCATCTAGGAAAAATGGCTTCTGAAAAGGCAAATGCCAGGGATCTAGAGGCCAGTACCAGAAGCAACCAAGCAACTCAACCCAACACAAGTGGCACGAGCAACCCTGATATTGGGAAAGCACTGGCACGGAGAGCACTTTCTGGGTCGCACAATCGTCGAGGCCATGGCAGAAGAACAACAAATACTGGTGCCCGATTGTCGCCAAGCAGGCTGAGCAAGGTTTCTTTGGCTGAAGATTCAACAGAGCAAGGAATAGCTATAGAAATATCTGGCGTGTAAAAGTCTTTGTTTTCGTATAACATAGGCAAAGTATTAGATCTTACAATGCTGTGTCATAGAAAGGGTAATAAAATGTAGAGATATATGAAGTATTCATGGCTAGCGTATAGCTTTATGTACAAACATGACTCATTTATAAGTGTTTCTATGAAATAAACAGCAGATAATATCGGAATTGCAGTCTGTATCTGACTCATTTGTATTGAAACCAACTAAGTTCGGATTAAAAACCTTACACAGGTAAATAGTCTACTGAGATATATACCCTTAACAGGGACCAAAAAGAAAACTTGTATGAGAGAATTTGAGAGCTTCAAAAAAATGGAATGGGATGATGAAATACTGACAACTTTGATGATGATGCTTCCTACACCAACGACTGTCTCCAATATCTTATTCTACGAGTATCCTAACATATCTGCATTCAAAGTATCGCTTCCAATGATCGGACAACCAGATGCATCGTGTCCAAAATGCCTACAGCAAGGCTCAGAACAATGCCTTCGCTTTCTGGAAACATCAATTCCATCTCTTGGCCTTCTTTCTTTGAGCTTTCCCAAAGTAAAAGATTCATGAGAATTTCCTACTGTAATGCTCTGAACGATCCCATCAGTTACTTCTACCTCTGGTAGAACCAACGAGTGAGATGGACTAGTATAGGCAATGTCATCCATATCATGTATTGGCTTGGGAAGGCCTTTGATATGAATTAACACCATGGGAACTTGCTCACAAGCAGCATCAAGGCGTTCCTCCGTTTCAGTGATTCTGATACAAGAGTCGAAGCCATGGACTCTAATAACTGACTCTTCTCAAAACTCTCTCTGATAGCAGCTCTTACAGGATTTGAGGAAGCTGAACTAACAGTACGCCAACGCATGGGTAGATATTGGGCTGGAATCTGAAAACAGTTATCAGTTAGGACACGAAGGACAAGCCTACAAAAGAATGCCGGAAAACTCACACTGATGGCAGCTACAGCTAATGTGTTATTGACAAGGAATCCAAATAACTTTGCACCGAGACCTTCATCTAATAGAAGAGATGCATACTGCGGAGCCATCAGGAGCTCCTTTTGGAGTTTACCAAAGGCATAAGGTGTAAGAACGGTAGCAGCATGAGATTCAATTGGGGAACCTGTTTTGAGGCAGATTTTCTGCAGCTTGTGTTGCATCTTTTGCTTTGTTGAAACACGATCATTAAATTCAACAATCTCAGACACCTGCAAAGGGTTGTTTAAACAAAATCAGCCCAAATATTAGTTAAATAATCAAAAGAAACAGAAAAAAAGTAACATACTCGCTCCACAAAACGATCCAATTGAGACTGTGCACTCAAAATCCACACCTTTCTCTAGCTCCATCAATCTTAACATTTGCCGCACAGACATTCCAGCTTTTGCAAACATGCATATATGAGTTTTGTCATCCGGAGTAATGCTGCAGTAAGCAGGATGTAACCGCACTTCCTTCAATTTCAATAGTGTGTGATTGTGCACATTACTAAAGCCCTTAACATGCCATTCAGGAACATCAAAATCCACCCGTTTAACAATCCGCATATACGCTTGACAACCACAACGTGATGATTTCCAATTCCTTTGCATCTTCCCATCATCAGAAGGTTTCATCTGAGGAAATCCACCACGATGCAAGTAAAATCCCTCCTCGTAACTCCTCGACCCAACCCATCATTTCCTCTAGTACAATGTCTTCTAATTGAAAGCCCACATTGCGTAGCAAAACTACAATAGAACTCATAAGCTGCATCTTGAGAAACAAACCTTTGTCCAATAAACGGAACAAGATTGACAGACGTTTGTTGTGACAATACCGTCTCCTCAGGAGTTTCTTCTATTGTCCTGGTCATATTGAGAAAAAATTTCAGAAGCCATACAATTTCCTTCTGACATTATCTCCTCAATACATTTTCTGATTTTCATGACTAATAAAAATCTTCAAAAATAAAGCCTGCCAGCATAATTGATGATGAGCAATAAGCATTGTTATACAACTCATTCAAACTTCACCAGCTTATAGAATACACCACTTCCATAATTTCATTGATTACAAATGCTATTTTATTAACATAATTACTCCTTAATCATACTCATTGACTTAACTTCAATTTTTTATTCATAAATAGGCACCTAAAAGCTATAATGTTAAACAATATTTGGTCTAAAATTCACAATCCACTGATTCATTAATTTTTAATCATCCATTTAATAAAAAATGGGCAAAATTGGATTAAAATTAAAATGAACAAAACCGACAAATCATTAGCATCTCGTAATAATAATGAATAAAATAAAATGAACAAAACCGACAAAGCATTTACTCAATTACTTCTAATATATTCTATGTTAATACATACCGGGTTTTTGTTTTTGCAACGGTAAATAACGAACTGGAAATTAAAGAGAGCGGAAACGGGAAAGTGGCGGGGAGGTTAGAGAGGGGAGCAAACCGCAGCCTGTGGAAAATGATGACTGTTTGCGGCGGAGTTAAGCTATCGTGTGCTATGTGGGTGCTAGAGATAATCAAGGTGACTTTTAGCCGTTGGATTGAAGGGATATGTTTGTGGGGTCCATTTTCCCAGCGACGTAACTGACACGGAACGCCGGCAACATAACACGCATTACAAAGAGACAGAAAGAGATTTTGGAAATTCCCAGGATGTAAGCACTTGAGAGACAGTGCTCAGAAACTAGAATCTCAACTAACAAGCGCAACACATTGTAGTCGTCATATAATTCACTAAATACATGTAATTTTTTTTTAAACACCACTTAAGCGGATACAATTAAATTCTAAATTATTTACTACCAAACTATACTTATTGTTAAAAAATTTATTCGGGCCAAGTCAAATTACAAATATAATTTTAAAAATTCATTATTTGGATGAATTGAATGTAGTTATTAACATCTTCAGTGTAGTGAAGGTAAAAATCATAATATGAACGGATCTATATGGACTTGGTACATGAAATTTGGATAGAGTAATCATTTTTATACATCTTAATTGAACAGATCATATATAAGTATCAACATCATCATACACGGATTATGTACGAATATTGATATTATCATACTATATCATATATCTATTGTCATATTTAATCATATGACATATTAATTGAGATATAAACTTAATTAATACATATAATTTAATATAATATATTCATCCCTCTTGATGTACTTTTAATTTTACACCTTCAGTTGACGAAATTATCGGGTATTTAAATCTCATGTGGCGGGACAAAAAATACAATTTCTTCCCCGAGTACAAAGACATGACTAGTGGTTGATAAATTACACATAATATTGAGCAATTCAAGGCCATCCACACCTCTCTCTCTCTCTCTCTCTCTCTCACACACACACACACACAGAGTTTTGTTTTGCCTTTAAAAAAATATATTATTTTTAAATTCTACACAATATCCAATTATCAAGTCAATTTAAAAAAAATAAAAATCCATATATATATATATATGACAGATACCTATTATAGAAAAAATCCTCACATTTTCCAATTCATAATATCAATCTTTCTTGCTGTATCCCCATAACATCTCCCTTTAAAATCCACATTCTCGTTAACAACAGGAAACTCTTTAAGTTCCCTTAATTACATTAATCTTGCATATGCTTTCCAATAATTCATCAATCTCTGTTGTATATATGTATTGATTAATTTTATCTGCATGCAAAATGAATCATCTTCAATCAAGAGAGATGCAAGAATTCAAATCAGCTAATTACCAAGCATATGGAAGTGAATTATTGAAGCTCGAAAACAACAACAACATGATACATAGTGATTATCGATCATCAGAAGATCAACTGAGGCGACGCGTACCGGATTATTATTATTATCCTCCTCCTCCTTCTTCAAATAAAATATCATCATCGTCATCGACATCAAGCACGTGGAATGATGATGATGATAATAATAATAAAAAGAATTGTCAGATTCAGCGTAAATCTGCTGAAGTGAAGAGACAAAGAAGGGTTGTAAAATACAAGGCTTATGCTGTTGAAGGTAAAGTCAAGGCTTCATTAAGAGACGGGCTTCGTTGGGTCAAGAACAAGTATATTCACCTCCTGCATGGCTATTATTAATTAGGAAATGAGAATATATAGCTTCATAAACCATTTTTATTATTATTAATTTTTTAATTTTACGAAGTTGCCCTTGTGCTCGAAACGCTTTCGGTTTCTTTCTTCCTTTGATTCATATACATTTCTGTCTTTTTCTTCTCTCTCTGTCTCTTTTTTTTTTTATTGTTCATAATACAATAACCCAGAAGCCCTTGTGAAAGATCGATGGTTGCACAACTGGTGGAATATATAAATATAATTGAATGAAATTTTTAGATTTTCAATTTTTTTCCCATTAAAGTAATCAGCTTTTATCTGTTATTAAAAAAATATTGTAGAACTTAAATTTGGGAAATTATAAAAAGTAAGCAAAATTTTTATTTTGCTTCGTTTTCTATCAAATGCCTGTCTCATTCTAATTAATTTATAAAAGGTTTAATTTAATTAAAATGTTTGAATATTTTAATATAAAATTTTGATATAAATTTATACATTAAAATGTAGTTATTGATTTAAATCAATCTAATAATAGATACTTAATGTCAATAAATTTAAACATCATCAAATATTATTTTGATTTTGAGTGAATTCAAACAAATCATTAACTTTCTTTAACTTGACTATTGGAGTTTCTAAAAAAAAAATATTGGAGTTCGAAACTTGAAAAGATTTGGTATAAAAAAATAAATTAAACTTTTCCTACCATTTTTTTTTCAAGCAAGCGACATATCATCAGAATTCTATTTTTTTTTTTAAATAAAAATAAAAATTTACGTGATGGTGAAATTAATTTTATGAAATGAGCAATAAAATAGACCTGCAACTGCAAACATACATTGACACCGACGGCAGACACAAATTGGAAGGAGTTTGTGGAGTCCATTATTAAAAATAGTGGGATCCAAATGATTATTAGATCGTCATTTTCCCCTAAAATGTAAATAAACGGCTTCTTAGGAAAAGGGATAGAATAAAATTCCGGCTTCAAAAAAAAGTTTTGGTCAACTTTATATGAAAAAATAAATATATAGTAGAGATGTTAGTCTGGACGTCTGGTCCCGTTCTGATTATTATTTGGGATATAAACTAGTCCCGAATATTGGTCATTTTTAATTCGAAAAGAATAATCTCGAATATTGATCATTTTTTAGTTCGAGAAGAAAATTAACCTTGAATATTGATCAATCTTTTAATTCAGGAAGATAAATCGTTGAGATTTAGAATTTTTAAGCTAAATTTTAAGATTTATGATGATTTTTCATCCATAATTCTAGTATCGGGATTCTATATATATATTTTTTTATCAACCCTAATATAAGGGGACTCATCTAAACAATTGATACAAATTATTATTTTATATGAAAAACATAATAAAATAACGATCTAAATGATAAATTTTAAACATAATTTATCTTGTACAATTACCTTGTTAACCTCAACACCAAGTAGGGATGGACAAAAAAATAATTGAAATTAGAAAATATAATCGAACCAAAAAATTAAATCGAAATGATAATTTTTTTAAATTAAAAAATAACTATCCAATTTTGTAATTAAAAAAATGTATCAAACCGAATTTGAATAAATTTTTATATAAAAAAATCAAATTGAACCGAATTAATTGAATAATTTAATTAATTGATTTTTTAAATCTAATTAATCATATTATTTTATAATTTATTAATTATATTTGTTATATTATTTAATTTATTTGGTGTTTAGTGATTTGTATTATATTTATTATATTATTTAATTTATTTGGTGTTTATTGATTTGTAATTTTCTTACATTTTAAATAATCTAATGATGAATATATCTTAGGAACAAAAATTTTATTTGTGCAATTATGATGATTAAAAGAGTTATAATATAAAAAAATTCAATAATTACAATTCTAAGTTTTTTTTTATAATTTATTAAGTCGGGACTGTAACCTTGCCCACCCCCCCGACTACAAGGAGCAGATCTGTGATTCAGATATAAAGTAATGTGACACGTGGCGGTCAACAGATCGATGGTGAGTCATCCCCAACGTTACTCTGCTGTGAGTTTAAATAAACCCGAGTAGTCCATCAAACATGAAATGAAACAACCATTTGGAATTTGAAATCTCTCCCTCTACCAAAAGAGACGTTACAAACTTTTACCTTTTTTTATAACACAATTCCTCGAAACATTTTTATTATTATTTTTTAAATACGATTGTCTCTCCTATTTATTGCTTTGAACTACACACACTCTCTCTCTCCAGTCTCGCTTTAAAATCTCTGCAACTATCAGTAATTATTTTGAAAATAAATTGGAAACCCTAACTACCAAAAACAATTTGCTGGCATTGACTGACCCTGAAGAGATCCACAGAGACTTTGTTCATCGCTTTGATGTAAGTTGTTTTCATTGCTTAAAATTTTGATGAAAGTTCATTTTTTTTTGTTCTGAGTTTTTGTGGTTTTTTTTTTTGTTTTTTTTTTCCTGGGGTATGTTTGGTTGCTTAGAAAATGTAGTAAAGGAATGGAATTTGTATTAAATGCTATGTTTTCTTCCTAAGGGTTGTACAAAAATTGAATTTTGCACCAACTTAAGGTTGGTAAATTTATTGAGGATGCTTGAAATGTGTTGGTTATGGAAGTTAATAAAAATAGTTTGATTAATGTAACCTTGTTTGGTGTGTGAAAGGAGAAACCTTTTTGCTCTTTCTTAAAAAAATGAAAGCTTTTTGAGCAATTGAATTGAATGAGGTGAATCCAAGGGAATGTGATATTCTAAAGTAATGATAAAGACCTGAGGTTTTGATGTGAAAGAAGTACTGATGAAATTCAGGTTAAATTTTGAGGCGATATGTTTTGTATGACTAAGTTTATGGGTCTTGTAATGTAGTAAGTTCAGTTTTTGAAGTTTATTTTGTGATAGGAGGTGAACTGCAAGATTGAATATTTTGGGATTAGAACAGATCATGGTTTACGATACACCTAGGTCTGAATCAATAACTTGAGTTGACTTTTTTCAATAATTGCTTCTGTATGGCAGCTAAGAAAATTCAAACTGCACAAAAACGGAAAAACCTGAAAATAGCAGCATTAGAGTAGAGATGCTACCAAACTATTGGAAGAGTTTTCCCTGAGAAATTCTGTGAAGGTGTTCAAATTGTGTAGTGCATTTGGTGAAAGTTTATTGGTTTGAAATGTTAATGGGGGATTGAAGATGCATTGTAATGCTTTCTTCTCACCTTTTTATGATTGTTACAACATATATCATGTTTTAGTAGCACAGCTTCAGATACAGTTTAAATGGAAATTAATAATCGATTCTATTTGCAGATGGAATTTCATTGGCGGAGCACAGTTTGTCTTCCTTGTTTTTTTAGCTTATAATTTCTGAAGTAGCCTTATGTTTGCTTGTGAAAATGGGAATTGAGAAAGAAGGTTCAAAAGGCGGAGGAGGTTATGTGGGCGGTTTCTTTCAGCTTTTTGATTGGACTGCAAAATCTCGGAAGAAGTTGTTCTCTAGCAAGTCAGATTTTCCAGGTACAATCTAGTCCAGGGGTAATGTCATAAATTGTCATGTCTGTTTCTTATAGACAATTGTTAATTGTACATAAGATCAATCTCTTTCGTGGTTGGTCATTGATATACTTCACTGTTTTCTTATCTGTAGAGTGTACAAAACAGGGGAAGAGAAGTGATGGGAACCTGCCAATGACACGGGTCCATCTGGTAGGAATATGCTATGATTAAGTCATTTAATGTTTTTCTTGTTACTCACGACGCCTGAATTAAAGAGTTTTGCATTGGTTGTTTCTGTTGCAGACAGATGAGTATGATACTGCAGCAGGTTCAAGTTTCAAAGGAAGTAGTGAATATAGTTGTGCTTCATCTGTTACAGATGATGATGGGTATGGAGCTAGAGCCCCCGGTGTAGTAGCCAGGCTTATGGGATTAGATTCGTTGCCCACATCTTCCGAGCCCTATTCTACCCCACTTTTTGATACCCAATCTCTTCAAGATGCTCATTCCTGCAGGAAAAACCTTGATTATCGTTATGCCGACCACATAATGTATTCTGGGAACCTGCTCAATAATGTGGAAGGCCATGCCCGGGACTTTGTGGAGTCAAAGCCTCAAAGGATGCTAAGCAGGCCAATAGAGAAGTTCCAAACTGAAATTTTGCCTCCTAAATCGGCTAAATCAATTCCAATTACCCACCATAAACTTCTGTCACCCATCAAAAGTCATGGCTACATTCCAACTAAGAATGCTGTGCACATCATGGAAGCTGCTGCAAAAATTCTTGAGCCTAACCCCCAAGCCAATAATAGTAGGACCAAAATGCCTGTTGTCGGGTCTTCTTCTGCGCCCTTGAAAGTTCGGGATCTCAAAGAGAAAGCAGAGGCTGCACAGAAAATGGCACTGGTTGGCTCTTCTGTACCCTTGAGGGTGAGAGATCTTAAAGAGAAAGTAGAAGCTGCTAATAGAACATCCAGGGTTGCTGAAGCTTCTCAAAGGCCTGTTGACTCCAATGCTGCCAAGTATCTTAAGGGACAGTCTTTAAATAAGAGCTGGAATGGGTCGGTATATACATCATCTTCCAGGGAATCTGATATAGATCAAGATACTTCAAGTGTAAAGAAAAAGGGGAAATCCATTTCTCTTGCAATTCAAGCCAAGGTAAATGTCCAGAGACGAGAAAGTTTAAATTCAAGCAATAACCGAAGTTTGGTTACCCAGAAAGAACAGAATGAGGCTAAATCTAGCCAGCCTTTCAGGAGCCAGCCAAATATTCAAAAAAATTTGCATAAAAGATCTTCTATGCATAATTCTTCTGGAGTGCTTAGGCAGAATAATCAAAAACAAAATTGTGCAATGGATAAAGACAAGGTACCCTCAAAACCCATGGTTTCCAACTTGCAAGGCAGAACAACTCTGTCTAGGGATTCATCTACTGTGCGACAGAAACCTTTGAGTCGAACTGCCGGGAACTCCAAAATTGGAATCAGGAAGTTGGACACGGATTTAATGGATAGTGAAAAGGGAATATCATATTCCAACACAAAGACTGTCCCTAGGAAGAAACGATCATTTGATAGGGGCTTGCATTGTGAGAAAGATCAGGATACTAATGTATTCGTTAACAAAAATCAGAAGATATTTGATTCTAATCCAGTTATGGATAAACATTTTACTTTGGCTGAAGATTGCAGAAAGAAAGGCATGGATGTTGTTTCATTTACATTCACAGCCCCACTTGCTAGATCAATATCTGGTTCGGAAACATCTTGTCAGGTTGGACAGAAAAATGGAAGTCTTTGTGCGGACAACCGGGGTAAAAGATTAATGCTTGACACAGACAGTATGAAGTTGTCTTCACTGGGATATAATGTGATAGGATCAGATGCTTTGAGTGTGCTTTTGGAGCAGAAGTTAAGGGAACTAAGTTATCGTACTGAATCTTCCCTCCATGATTCTTTCAAAGCAGGATCATCTTCGAGTTCTGCATCAATTATACCTGATCTTGATGGAATTGGAGGCGGATCAAGGTTCCAAGATAAGGTGAACCGACACGTGCAGCTTACAGATAAACAGGGTAACCACTATGAATCTGATTTTTCATTCACTTATGCTCCAGCTCTGGGATCAAAACACAAGTTTCAGGTACAGTACACCAATTTTTCAATATCTGAGGAAACACTATTCCATTTTTTCTTTCATTGTGTTTATTTGAATTAACTTTTGCATCTTTTGGAGTTACATATATTGAGGAATGAACCTTCTAACCTTAAAAATGTGAAAACTTATTTAAGATATAAGATATTAAGATACAAGGGTTTTTTTTATTATAAAGTTTGTGTTAACTGGTTTCTCCGAATCCTCTCTGCTTAAGAACTTGTGAAGCGAATAGTCTGCTCTACTTAAGGGGTCAGTCTGGTCCACCAGAGAGCTGTTTGTCTTAGACCTGGCCAACGGCCAGAACCGAATCGGAAAAAACTGGTTCGTTTCCGGTTTAGTCCTTTATTTTTGGAAAGAGAAAAAAAGTGATTTGGTTCAGGTTCCGAACGGAGCTGAACCAAACCTTAAGGTTACGGTTCCACATTATGTGGAACTGGAACCGAACCGAATGGTTTTGTAACCGGAACCTTGGCCGGGTCTAGCTTGTCTCCCCCAATCTTTTCTCTTTCCTTGTCTTGACTACAGGATTGGCAAGTAATTATTAACCAATCTTGATCAAGTTAACTAGGTTTTACCAACTCCTTTCCAACTTCAGTAACTGATATTGGATGCTGATGTAAATGTAATATACCCAGGGATGTGATGAGATGGATGAGTGCAGTACCAACCATTATGATCGCAAACACTTGCTGGATTGTCGACATCCCAGTCCGGTTTCTATACTCGAACCTTCTTTTTCGACAGAAAGTTGCAACTCTTCGGATAGTGTAGATAGTAGCAGTACGGAAGGTAAGACTATCAGCCTCATATACCGATATACGTTTCCCTGTCAATTTTTTGATTGTCCAGAAAAGCTCAAATTTTAAGAATATGCATGCAGGGAATAAGCAGTGTGCATCTGTTCAAGCTCAAGAGATTAATGGTTTGAGTTCTTTGAAGAAGTTCCGCCCATTAGAAGCAGATATGGAGTTGTCAGATTCGGCGTCATCTACATCAAGTGGATATGTGGCTAGAAAGAATGCAAGTACAATTATTGTGACTGATCTTGCAGGATCAGCCAAGTGGGAACTGGAGTATGTAAAACAGATATTGTGTAACGTGGAATTAATGTTCAAGGACTTTGCACTGGGTCGAGCACGTGAGATAATCAATCCTTACCTCTTCGATCTGTTGGAAAACAGAAAACCTGGATTAGAAAGTGGTGGCGATGAGTCTAGGCAAAGCAGGAAAGTATTATTTGATTGTGTAAGTGAATCCATGAACATAAGATGCAGGCAGTTTGTGGGTGGAGGATGCAGAATGTGGGCGAAAGGGGTAGCAATGGTGAGGCGAAAGGAGTGGTTAGCCGAAGAAGTATACAAGGATATTTCTGGATGGGGAAGCATGGGAGATTTTATGGTGGATGAACTTGTAGACAAGGATATGAGCAGTCAAAATGGAAGATGGCTAGACTTTGAAGTTGATGCATTTGCACTTGGAGTAGAGGTTGAGGGTCAACTATTCAATTCTTTGGTAGATGAAGTAGTTGCTGATATTTTGCAATTTTAAAGCCTTTCAGCTTGGTAATTTACATTTCAATATGTGGGGGCATGTATTTTAGGATTCTTATTTTTAATCAATCATTGCTTCAATGTCAAGTCTTTGTGAATGAACAAGTTTGTTTCTCTACAGATTATAGCAACCTGCAACAATATATAGAGCAAATAGTACATGTAATGTTTCATATAATGCAGATACATAATAAATCCATTCATAAGACATTTTAGTATTACAAAACAAACTTAAACCTTTTGAAAATAAACCAAGTGCATCTCAATCAAGCAATTTGACTAGTAATATTTTGAAGCTCTATGACAAAAACTTACATGCTAACAAACAATAAACTTATTGACACCCTTCACCATTATCACTATCCCATAACCAACAAAATAACTTGTCTCCTTCATCCCATAATTCACATGGATTATGGCACTCAACACCATTTGTTGTACTGTCAAAGTCAAGCCATTCCACATCAAAGCTTGAATAATTCATCATTGGTGAAGCACAAGTGCTGAACAACAATTCATCCTTATTAGAACCCCAAAAACTGGTTTCCTTTTCATCAATTTTTGTCATTTTGTCTTGGTCCCTCTCCTCTTCTTCTCCTTCTCTTTCCTCACTTAAACTCACCATCCCACTTGCTTTTTCCCTATTAAGGCTATTATTAAGGCGCTTTATTTCACCATCAAGCCATTCATATGGTCCCAAAACTTCCCCCTCTGTGTCCTTGCTGTGACACAGTTCAATTGCATGATCACCACTTGCTTCACCACAGCAAAATTCTACACTACTTGTCATGCAAGAAACTTGTCCAATGCTGCTATTATTTTCTTGTGCTGAAGAAACTTGTTGATCAAGTACTTCACTATCAATGGTACCACTTTTAGTTTTAGGCATCCCTATTGATGCCAATGCGAGCTTGTGTTTTTTTGAGTTCAATCTGCTGGTTCTGCCCGCCCCTCGCTGGCATATTCCGGCAATCTTGGCAGCATTATGATCCAAATCATCACCACTCGACATTGAATTATTTCCAGATCTTGTGAAGCTGTAAATTTTTCTGCTTAAATGGGAGTTCCAATAGTTCTTTATCTCATTGTCTGTTCGGCCTGGTAATTGTGCTGCTATCAAAGACCACCTACAGAATTAAATACATACAAATACATTTATTGTATATAACTTACAGTTTAATTATGTATTTAGTAAGTGGATTTTCTAAATACTATCGACTCTTAAAAAAATTTAAAAATATTAATTAACCAACGTTTGTGACAATAAAACTATATATATTATGCAAAAATGACCGAGCACGTAATTTCGCTCACCATATAATGAATAACTGCATGTGATGTGTGACTTTATAACGCCTCAAAAATAAGTTTGAAACTGTAGGTTAATTAGATAACATCATGTAACAATATCGCTCACCATAACACGAATAATATTACCAACTAGATCATTGCTAGTTTTGTAAAACTAGATACAACTAGAGCCAGTAATCAGTGGCACCCTTTTTTCATCACCAACCAGTAAATGTGCAAAATGAAAGCTCAAAATGCAAGCTAACAAGTTATATATATTTTGAAGTGACCAAAGATGGAAAATATGTGAGTGAATATTGAAATTACACAGACCTGTTACCCAAAGTAGAATGAAGCTTAACAATGGTTTCTTCTTCTTCAGAAGTGATGTTTCCTCTTTTTAGGCCAGACCTTAAGTAGTTTATCCATCTCAGTCTACAACTCTTGCCACACCTTAACAAACCTATTGAAAAGAAAAAATGAAAACATGCATATGAACTCAAATATAAACTCTGGCCATCAAAAAAATATATAGTAAAAACTAAAAACAAACAGAACATTAAAAGAATTGAGTGATATGGGGTACCTGCATTTTTGGGTAATGATCTCCAGGAACCTTCACCATTGACTTGAATGTATTTGGTCAAAATTTCATCTTCTTCAGCTGTCCATCTTCCTTTCTTTAACCCTATTTTCTCACAACAAGGTGCCCTCCCCATTACACACACTCAGAGGTTTACAGACTTGTAAAGTGATGTCTTGTAAGCTTGAATGATCAAAATGGAGGGCAGAGAGATTAAATAATTAAAAGAGAACCAAAGAGTTGAAATACTTAATTGTATGAGCGGTTGCTAAAGTTGCCACGACTGTGTTTATTTATTATTAAACGTTGATAGATGTGTTCTCTCACACACTCTCCAGTCTGCTCCATTTTTATGTGAAGAGATGACATTAAATTCACTGCTATGGCCTATGGGTGTCTATGATTTCTATTTTGTATAATAATGTTTTTTTATTTATTTTTTTGCATTTTAATATCATAAATTCAATCCAATATATTATATATGTATCTTCCATATATATATATATATATATATTCCATACGTCTTATCGAATCTCAATCTACTTTATAATCAAAAATATTTTTATCGAGTCACCATCATTGGGAGGATCATACCGTACAGCTCTCGGTCCGAACCCATATTAGTCAGGCTCAATGTGGCACTGGATATCGGGTGGGGAACCAAAAAAAAATAAAAATTTTATCTCATTTATAACGAAAAATATTTTATTTAAAATTATTTTATTTCCGGGGGTCCATGTGGTTCTAGACTCTGTCACGGTTCTGGTTCAGAATCGAAACCGAATCGGAACCGTACCGAATCAAATGGAACCGAAAAGTTACGGTCCCTCCGGTTCTGATTCCGGTTCCAAAATCAGAATCGAACATAGACCCATTTCGGTTCGGTTTGATTCGAAATAGGAACCAAACCATTTTTTTTCCTTTTTCCCCCCAAAAAAAAATGATCGAATCGGAATCAAATCGAATTTTCCAATTTGATCCGACTCTACGATTCCAATTATCAAAAACCGTAAAACTGGACGGTTCGATTCAATTCCAAAATCGTGGCCAGGTCTATGTGGTTCCCTTGATCAAGCCCGTCTATAAGTTGCCGTTCTCATTCTTAACATGCACGCTGGTCGGAGTCTCAGACTCCTCCCGTTAATTGAGAGCTTATACTATTTCATATTTTATTTTCATAAGGCAAAATTAAGGTAGATTTATTGACTCAATTTCAAGTTATAGTTCGATTCAGAATTTTTTAAAACTAATTAATTTTGGCTTAGTTTAGTATGTGAAAAAATAAACCGATTTTTTTTAAAAAAAGGGACAATATTTATTTATTTAAATTTCGAGCTTGAGAGCTAGTTACTTAAAACGATTAACATCTTTCTCACATATTAGGGCAAGCGACAGGGATGTGAGTTGTCTACGTGTGATTATTGCAATCACGAGCAGCTTCGATATACTAATTAATGATATCCTTCAATATTTATTTATTTGTCCAAAACTGGCAACGTATGGCTAGTCAGGATCGCTCATTCAGTCTTTGCTTTTGCCTCCGAATTTATATCTTTGTCCAGAATGCACCGATTTTATAATCTCCTTTTATGATCTTCAACTAAACTCATTGAAATGAAAAAATACCTAGAAACATTGGGTTTCTGCTTATAAAAGCTCATCCCTCCTTTTTGTCTACAATTAGCCGATGTTGACTGTTTCAGGATTATTCCACATCTCACTCCTTGTCCGAATTTCATTATTTTTTTTTAAAAAAAAATGACCTAATTTAAAATATCTCCTTGGCCTGTGTGTATATATATGTTCCTCTTTATTTGCCTCTACTATTCTCCTCGGATAGTTGCTACTATAACTGTCGGTATGGTTTCTTTGCTCTCAGTAATCATGGACATGGACTACTACCCTTAACTCACAAACAAACACGTTCCATCCTCTATTCTATTATCAGTTATTTTCGGAGATACAATAAATTTGTACATTGTTGATTCTTATAAATTTGTTCATCACACCTTGGAGAAGTGAAAAGTAGTTACTATTCTGGGGTGAAAAGAAAAGAAAAGAAAAGAAAATCCTCTACTTTCATCAAGTGTCTACTCGGGGAGTTGAATTTACATAAATATTATGTTGGAAGGAAAATTTACTGTTGACATGATTCCCCTCTGTGAGCAAATTGTTTTACTGAAAAAAAACCTCGTACACGTCAACGAATTTTACCGAAGATCAACAACATCAAATTGTAATTTCGCATTCATAAAGACGTGAGAACAGTGCTCGTATATAGCGCTTCCATCTTCGGGCTCTTCATGGGGATGGAAACCCCGTTGCTGGCAATTACGTATCACAGAAACACCGCCTGGGTCGGACAGATGAAATATACCATGTGGGCTGCAAAAGCATAGAGGATATATTTGCATACATTAAGTAAGATAATCATACTACATATACAAGGCAGACATTTTTTTTAATCTATGAACCATTAATGATTAATCGGACATTTTCCATAAGAATTATATCAGTTTTGCAAGAAAATTCATGTGCTGTGAATAATTATTGCCATTTTCACTTGCAATTGAATATACTCATCATAAAAATCATTCTGTCAATGTCCGACAAATTGGATTCAATGCAATGGTTACAGGAAGGAAAAAGCAATGTACCTTGATGTATCAGTTGGGGCCATGACAATAGAAACTGCTTCAGGCAACATAATCTACATAGAATTTATGAAATAATCCATTCAGTGAAACATAAGAATAGTACAATATTTTCAAACAGGACGCTGATGGAAAAAATAAAAACAAAAAAAGACTCCATGCTTTTATATCCCGAGTTGTGAGAAATGGCTAATGACTGCCAAAAGTGCATAAGCTAGTTCAAGAAATAGATATTTAGTATCACAGTCTGTCTTACCTGATAAGAGTAATGAGTGTGCAGATCGACTGATGACATGAAACAAGTCTGTGATGGGTGTGTCTGAAAATAAACGTAAATCAAATAACATAAATCTCCATAGATACAAATTATAGAATATAAAAAATCTACACATCCATGCCATCAGGACAACCTGCCAAATAAATTTAAAGATGACATAATTTTTATTAGCACCGACTTCATTGATTTATCACTTTCACAGGAAAGCAATCAAAGAAGTCATCAAACAGTTCAGCACTCTTTATGTTTTGTCAAGATATCACAACTAGCCGCCATTAGTAGACAAGAGCAAACATATCAATAACTTAAATGGTGCCTCATATAAAGAGAAAATGGGCAATAAATTTTAGAAACAACTATATTGAAAAATAGCTGAGAATTACTTGCCACCTGGCTCTCGAGAACTTACATGAATCCAGCCAAGAGGAAAAAGAGAGAGTCTATCTTGAACTTCGAAAATTTCTTCTTCATTCAATGTCTGACACTGAACATTAAAATAGTATTAAAAGCATATAAAAAAAACTGCAAATTTTTAGATGAATGATATTGCAATAGTATTAAAGCATATAACAAAAAATTATCCCCAAGAGGAGTGGCTTGGTGGCAAAGGGCTTAGGACCTGGTACAAGGTCCTGGGTTCGAGTCCAGGGGTTGCGTTTCTTGTAAGAGCTTGGGGCAGCCCGGGGTTTTACCTGCTCCGCTCAAGCCCGGGTCTGGTGATTTGGCGACGGGGTTTCCAACGTTTCCAAAAAAAAAAAAAAAAAAACAAAAAAACTGCATATCGAAGTTGAGGCACACAATTAAACTCCGATACTGCTTGCGTGAGTAATTTAGATTTACAAAATACACATGCATTATTTTGAATTTCAACAAAGCTTGAGTTTCATAACTTGTAGACTAATAAATGAAATGGAAAGACTCGCATTTACATCTGTTAGAATGCAGATGGACCTTCGAAAGAAGTAAAATGACCATTTTTGGATTTAACTCAAACGTCCAAGAATTGTAGATTCTGCAAAATCAGATTTAATTTTTAAGAGTCCAATTGCTACCCAAATTCCTTTTTCTTATTGAAAAATTCAAATTTCATGGAGTCACAGCAAATGGAAGCGATGGTACCTATATAAACAATAATAAATACACCAAAAAGTAAAAACGAAAAAGGAAAAGAAAACTAAACACCAAAATGAATCTTAAAAACTTTTAAATAATATTTTTACAATAAAAAAGAATTAAATTAATAAAATTGGAAAAAAAAGGCTATCATACCGAATCAGAGGTTGATTCCTGCTTTGGGATAATGAGTGTAGTTATGTGAAAAACCCTGTTTTTCTACAGCGATATAAAATATTCAAGAAAGAATGTCAGCCAACACTTGGTAAAAATATCCACCCCTCCCCCATCCACCTAGAATAAAGAAGCAATGTTTTATTTTCTAATGTAAATTTCAGTTCTCTTACCAATGAACCAGCAAGAATGCCACAGGTTTCTAAATTTTTTTCTGTATTTGCCCGAGCCAATCTCAAGAAATCTTGCATCAAATTTACTGGCTGCAAATTCAAAAGAGAGAAACTAGAATCATGCCCCTTAAGTGTAACAAACATCATAACTATAAATCAAAAGGGGAAATGTGTCATGATAACCAAATAGCAAGGAGAAACAAAGAAATAAAAACACCATATCAGCATAGAGACTCTTACAACATGTAAATGTTGATATTCATTAGAGTCTGCTGATCCATCCAAAGAAGGCTTAGCCAGACCAGGTCTTGGATCTGCAACTCTGGATGGAGATATTGGAGCTTGCTGCACTTGAGCAAGAACAGGAGGAGGAGAAGGTTGCTTGATACTGACAAACTGGAAAGGATCCTCCCTCACTTCATGAACCATCGGGGGACACGACTCCTCAGCCGGATGTAACCATCTACCATCATCCAAGGAAAGAACTGACTCCATAGTCGATATGGCTCTTCCAGGATCACCATCTTTTATTGGCACAATACCATTTTGTCCGGACTGATTCAGGCTATTATGATATAGGTGACACCAGATTTAGCCAATATTTAGCAACAGAAACTTAAGAAGACTTATGTTGAGACAAACAAACTTCCAAAATGACAAGGTAAAAGAAACATATTGGAAGATTTAATATGATAAGGCAAAAGAAACATATTGGAAGATTTTAAGAACAAATAAACTTTGCAGAATGAAAAGTCATACCTTGTATCTTCAGTTAGGGTTAAGTCGGTGCTGCTTGGATATTGAACCTTATCATAAAACATAATAGATCAGTTGATACACTTCTTACATAACATGACAAAAAAAAAGTTATAAGTTCAAGTGAAATAAAATACCTTTATCTCTGCACTAGGTCCAAGCCATTGGCCATGAAGACCATTTGGGCCTAAAAATGAGTGTCTGGACAAAGTTTCTTTCTTTGGAAGTGGAATGTTAACAGATCTGCACATATCCGGGAAAACCAGTAAGTCAATTATACGAAACTGGCATACCAACTTTTATTCTTACAGTTACTATCATCATACCTAATCTAGTTTTCGCATATTATAATCCAAAATTGCCATAACAGTAATACAAAACCATCAAGATAAACAAAAATATATGCTCCATGAAACAAAAGAATGGCAATAAGAGCAGACATACGACAACACTGCAGAACATCCATTAATATACAATATTATAATAGATGCTAGTGACTAGCTCACTTTTAACTGCAATTAGCTAAAAAACAAGATATACTCTTGCAGGTCCCAATCCTCTAATAATGACAGTATCGTCGGGGAATAATAAGGTACTCACAGCCTCTGGAACTGCTTGTCAATTTGCAAGGTATTTGAAGATAAAACTTGTGTACGATCATTACTAATCTTCCATGAAGGCTGGATTGCCAGGTTAGAAGGCTGCAACAAATTAAATAAGGAAAAACAAAATGAAGAAATAGAAAAACCTATACTAAAGAGCAACAGAAATTACAAAAGCAGATTATCAAGAAAGAAAGAAATAATGAGGCATCACATGTTCTTCATAGAAATAAACACAAAGAGAGACCAATATTATAACTGAGATTTCATCCTCAAGGGAAGAAGAAAAAAAAGGGAAAACCAAAAAAACTAAACGACTGAAAGAAAGCTTTCTAAGCACTTAATTATCAAATAAAGACCACTAGATCATATTGGCAGTTGGCACAACCACTATCATTTCAAAGTTTCAAATCATCATATACCGACAATGCTGATGCTTTGATACCTGTTTCACATCCACTCTTGGGTTTGATTTTTTATTAGCAACGGGCCATTCCAATGCAGATGTTTCTGCACCATTTGAGGTCCTATCCAGTTCCTTCAGTCGATGTGGAACTCTGGCTTCAAAGCTTCGAGCTCATCTAGTACAGCAATCAATCTCTGAAATAACAAATATAACATCACAATTAAACAATTATACCATATATCAGGAAAACAACAAATAATAACTACAAAACCAATATGGCTCACCTTCCTATAAATTGCTCTTTCCTTTGTATGCAACACCTGATAATCCTGATGGTATGGTATGGTTTCTGATACCAAACTGTGAAAATATCAAGAATAATAAGACTATGTAAAAAATATCAGATTCGGATGCCTGCATTTTCTTAAAATCCTCACCATGAACTCGCTCTCAGAGAGTTATAAAAAAAATTGCCAACAACTTTTACAGAGAGCTGAACAAATTCTTATCTTTCAGAAATTTTCTGTGCCAATTGTTGCTATTTTGGATTTTAATAAAATGCAAACGTCCCTAGGGGATAAGAACTCTAAGCTTATGTGTATGAATTTTGCAGTAAGCATTAAGCAACATGATCTCAAAACAGTTTTCTACAAATCAAAGTTTTTGGATAGTATTTGATTACAACTAAAATTAAACCCATATATCATAATCAAAAATCATTTCTACATCGTGAACCAACATAACCTATAACATTATGCAGTTCTTACCTTGAATATCTAAGAAGTATTATATACAAATCTACAATATTTTTCTCCTCTCTGTAAATACTAGCCTGTACATTTAAAAAATAAAAAAAAAAAAAAAATCAGTGCATATAATTAATCAATTAATATAATTTCAGTTAACTAATCGCGAGAAAATGAACAAAATTTACAACCAAGTTTAAAAGCATAATTGTAAAGATAAATCAAAGAATAGAAACGGCGATTAATTAGAGAGTTCTTAAAAGAACAAACCTGCTTGAGGATATTATCGGCAATTCTGTAGTAATATCGGAGAGGAATTCGATTATCGACGTCGATTTTTCTCGTGAGTGAGTTCACGTTAATCTTCATTTCGTAATTTTCTCTACCTTATGCCGCGATTATTGTTTCCGGTTAATTCCAACTCCGATCGTCTTTTTTTCTCGGCGATGGCACAAGGATCAAATCCTCGACGTGATGGTGAAGGCAAATGGAAAAACACGGTCGTTTTGAGCAACAAGCGACTAGAGAGGCCTTCTGTTTCTATGTCGACATGGTTACTGAATTTCTCAGCACGTGTTCCACTAACTTCCTGCCAATTGTAAGGGTAAATTTGTAAATTACTGTCTTCTAGCAAATAGTTTGAAAAATATATTAAAATGAAATCCAGCCAATTTGTAAAATTATACCATTTACCATTTTTCTTATTTTCGGTATCTAAAACGGGAGAAAATCTACAATGCAATAGTGCTACCACGTCATCCATGCAACAAGTCAATCATCCATTGCCACGAGTGCTAAAAAATTAAAAAACAACTAAAAAATAGGTATTAAATTATACATGTCATTTTCTTATTCGTTGGTGGTACCATGTCACTCATACCTCCGTTGCACCAAAGAATTACTCCTAAAACGGAGACGGAGATACATAAAATATTTTCAAATAATTAGTTACATTTATTTTTTTCCTTGAGATAAATAATTAGTGACCTAAGCATGTTATATTTATAGCATATTTTTCATAGATTTATTGGTGTTTGTAGTATAATGGTTCTATTCAATTGTTGTCTTAATCTTTTGTTTACTATGTATATTGTTTTCCTCTTCTAATTTTAAAATTTGTATTCACCAACTCATATCGAGAGATTGGAAATCAGGCCGAATCTATAATTCCTTTAAGACTTTATTAGACTTAGGTGTGAATTCGAGTTTTGATTAATTATGGAAACTACATGATGTATAGAGTTTTATGTTGTCAACTGTTATCCTAACTAGGCTTGAGATTTAGATTTTTCTAAGTATTGTACTCGAGTTGATATGGTCGTGAATTTACATCATCTGTGGCGTTTATTATGAATGAATTTCATATTAAAAAAAATAGAAGCATATTTATCACTTATATAGTGGAACATACTTGAGGGTATTTAAGTCTAAAATAAAAATATTTAATTTTCGAGTGACAAAAATAATGATCCAAAAAAAAAAAATATTTATCCTATTGAAAGCTTGAAAAAAGTGCAAATGATACAAGTGTCAATTTCCACATAATAGCTTTTAATTACAAAATGTTATCTTATATATGAATGTTTCAGTAACAAAAGGGTGATAGGTGTAGCTGATACACAGGAAAAAATTATTGATGTTTCTTTTAAGAGGTTAAATGAGTTGGAATTGAAACCTTCAGTAAATGTTAAGATCAAAATGCCTACAAGGATACTACAAAAACAGATTCACAAAATGCAAAATGAATAGAAACTTGCTTCTCATTTGCCTGGCAAATCATGGTGGGATATAAGCAGAGTGGCATAGAGAAGCTCATTCCAGGAATCTGGAACACCAGGGAGGCACCAGTGGCTGCAGTCCTGGAACATTCCAGGGCTTCTTGGGATCTCACTTTTCCGGTAAATTGAAGGATGACCGTCTTGTCTGTAATCTGTCATTCTTGTAATGTTGAGATAAAACACTGGTGTCTTCATTTCTGCTATTACAGATTCAAGCACTCTCATCATCCATGGATATGTTGCAATGTAAGTGTCATTGGTTATAGGCTTCACTTCGCCATCACAGGATCCCCCAGTATTCCATTGCCCTTTCCTAGAATTCCAACAACAGAAGTTAACAAAGCCTATGCCTATGATCATACTAATACACAAAAATTCGGTATCACAGCCGGCCTCATAGTTACCTGAAGTGAGAAGCTGAGTAGCCGCGAAAGAAAACTCTGGTACGGTTGCTGTCAATATTAGCATCAACCCATTGAGCCCATGTTCTTAAGGCTTTTTTGTATGCTTCTTTCACTTCTAGTTTGTTATAGACATGGCTGCCTTCCTGGAAGTAATTATAGCTAAAATACAGAAACAAAAGTGCAGAATCAGTGTATATAAGCTGGAACTGAAAAACAGAATTAAGAGTTTTACCCTTTACAGGTTTTGGAGTGAGTCCACCAGTGACCAGTGTTGAATATGATTATATCTGCATCACAATACTTTGAGGAAGATCCTTGAATCATGTCAAGCCTCAGCGTTTCTCTTCGAGCTCCAGACTTCCCGGAAAATTTCCATTCTTGTACTAGGAATGGTGATTTTATAAAGTCTATTGAACATTCATAATCCTACACCAGTGCAAAAACACAAACAAATGTGACCAAACACTTCAATTGTCTGCTAAAATTTCTAACATCCAATACCCTCCTAGAGGCCTAATAAACTTTACGAAAAGCAAATCAACCCAGATTTCAGAATTGCTTAACTACACACAAATCAATAAAGAAATGACAATATTAAAGGCTTACTCTGAACTTGAAAGAATAGAATCCTTGAGTCCTGAACTGGCGCCGACCTGAAACTTCATAGACTTTACTCTTGTCCTTCAAAGAATCTCTCAAAGCACAAACCAAAGATTCCCACATATTCCTATTCAAAGAATCACCAACAAACACCAATCTCTTCCCTCTTAGCATCTCCAACATTTTCACCCCATCAAACCTGAACAAAATAAACCAAAATATGAACAGAACACGTAACAAGAAACAAAAAAAATCAAAAAAATTAAAAAAAAATCTACAAAATCAAAAATCAAACCTTGGAAGCTGGCACCCATTAGGTCTCCACTTGTAATTAAGGTAATCTGAATCAGGCCTTCCATTCTTGAAACAATTAAAGGCATCGTCAATAAAAGGGCAAGAACCGGGTTTATAAAGGGGCTCAGAATCATCAAGTACCCATTTGCCATTAAAGATATCACAAGAACTCAAGTTTTTTATTCTGTTATAACGTTCTTGATCTGTTCTTGAAATTGCATGAGTTGATTCAGCTGCAGTGACTGAAGAGAGGGTGCAGTTGCTTTCGGAGTCCAAGACAAGGCAGGTGTTTGATGAAGATACCGAAGAGAAAGGGGATATGTAGAAGTTTGCAGCAAAGAGAAGGCGAGAGGTGAGAGCCGAGGCTATGAGGGCTAATGAGTGACCGGTTTGTGAAGCTGAGAGGAAGAAGAGTGAAAGAAAAAGAAGTGAAATTAGTAGAATGAGGAATCTTGCGAGGTTCATCGAAGAGGAAGAGAGGTTCTTGAAAGACGCCATTGGAGAGTTAATAGAGAATGGAATTGAAAGGATTTGGGCTGTGTTTGTTCTAAAGTATTTTTATGAATCAGTTCATTAGATTAAAGTCCGTTTGATTGTGAAGAGAGAACAGTTTTGGAGGGAAGAATAACTGTATTTGTGAGGCTGTTTGGTTGCGGAGAAACTGTTATTTGGGATCATTTTTTAGTCGTTAAACAGTGGCCCAACTTATAACTGAACTGTATATTTTCCATAATAACAAAAGGATATTTTGAAACAGCTCTCAATTTTCAATAAAAACTAGAGATTCTCAAAGGAGATGCATTTGTAGATATTCCCCTCAATTTATTTCTGTTAATTTGGTTCCAAAATCAACATGATATCTTGTAATTTTAGTCTAGCTTCATTAGTCTTAATTAAGTTTGATGGTTACTTTTAAAACCAACTTTGGCATTAGGGCTTCCCATCTTTTGATGGGCACTTTTTCGTCTCCAAATGTTATGAGAAAGTTGATGCATACTCTGAGAATTGGCAATATTAATCTCTAATGTCCTAATCAAAATTTTTGCTGTCTTAGTGTTGAATACACTAAGAAAAGCTTGAACCAGGGCAAATCAAAGGCTTCTTGTTAATGGAAAGTACATATTCTGCAATTATTTGAACCAAATTCTCGCAGCTAATTATGCAAAGACATACATTCTGGTATTATTATTTCATCTCACTAACAAAAGCATACACTATCTTATGTGTTTCTTACATTATGCTGACAAAGTACCATGAGTAATAGATAGCAAAACAAGTCTATTTCACTGGCGTAGCTATATCAGTCTACAAATCCGCGAGCAATAAACCACGAACCATGATCATCAGTCCAAGTCCAAGCAGAATCTTGTAGGCAGCCTTGTATGCACTGTTTTCTGTAGCTTCAATATGCTCAGCCACATTGAAATTGCCTACACAGATCAAAAATTAAGGTTGAATATCAAACATTTGCTAGTAAACAAAAGGAAAATACTGTCTTCATAAGCTACCTCTTTTGGGGCCATGGCTGCATGCTGCCTTGATTGTGTCTCTAACATCCTGTATGGTTGCCTTATTATAGAATTTAAAGTTTGACAAAATGTTTTCTATGCATTCGAGCATTAAATGTGTCTCCGTAAGGCAGGGGCCATTGCAATATAGATCTGTGTAGTCATAAGACACGTTGAGGTTTCCATTCTCGGTCAATCTGTAGGATTCTTCACAACTCCTGTAAATCTGAGACATTGTCCAAATTATAACCAAGAAAATAAGATAATTTAAAATGAAACAGAAACTCTTTATCTAAGCTCTCATTTACTTGTTTATTACTGAAGCATATCAAGGCTTTCGCGACAATTTGAGTTGGATCACCACTTGCAACACCTACTTCAGGCAAGTCCTCTTCTGCCTTCCCTGTTAAGAATTAGTACAAAATATCAATACTATTACAATGAAAGGATAGGTATGCGTGCAGCGGATACTTTGTTTTTACTTATACCTATATTGCAGCAAAAGATGGTGATACAAACAAGAATAACAGCTAAAAGCAAGAGCTCAAGTTTCACAATGTATGCCATTGTAAAAGCTATTAGAAGAGTACAAAATTCTGAAAGAGAGAAAAAAAAATCAGGCTAATTATATACATTACCAATGCAGTGTCACTGTTTCAGTTAGTAGCTAACCATACCAATTTCAATGCAGTGATATGTACATTTCTCATTCCATTGGGATTTGGGCATGCCCAGCAAACTGAATCATCTAGAGTCTTATTCATGTTCTGCAAATGGTTAAAAAGAAATTCAAAAAGTTTGGTAAGTTCAATTTGAAAATGAATTAACTACAAGTTTAGTTTGTATATTGGGTATAAATTTGGAGGAATAAAGAGGACTAAGAAGGAGAGAGCAGTTGGAGTGCAAGTCACCTACTATTACTTTTTGAGGACTTTTTTCTATAAGGGTTAAAAACCAAACCTACAAAAAAAGTTAATTAGTTTCATTGATACACTCATTACAAGTCAAGTTGCTTTAGGTTAGATAGGAAGTTAGTACTAGTTTCATTGCTTAAGTAATCTACTGCAGAGAAACATGAAATTGGTACAATGAAGACGTGTGCAACAAGTCAGAATGAACAAGTGGCACTTTAGAGACATTTCTTGAAGAATTCAACAATGACTCCATTTCTGCAACTTTCATCCTGATCCGGTTTGAGGTTGAAGCCTCAGAACCCCTAAACATTATATTATGAGGTGTTTTAATGATACATGAATATATAAATTTTTTGGTTTAGATGGGCATCAGCATCAGTACATATGATGAGTGGCATCATTGCCAACTCCAAATTTAAGTGATATTTATTGATATTTTCAAAATATTGAAAGAGTCTAGTTTTTTTTTTAATTTTAAATTGATATTGTTATTGTGTTTTCTCAATTCCAAACTTCAATACTCAATCATAAGTTTCACTCACAAGATTTTAATAAGTTAATTTTGTTATAATTTTTTTTAAGCAGACTCATTTACCAACCCTAACCAAAACTTTAAAAACAAGAGTGGCATTCAGTTCACTGACAGGAGATATGGAGGCATTTCAGAAAAAGAAAGGACAATGATTTTAACACAAATTCGTATAACTAAAACTCCCCCACTACATATATTTACACAGACGAACAAACACATAACTTTATTGGTAGCAGTAATTAATATTCAGAGATTGAACATGGTGATTGGCAGAGAAGATGCACATGTATGTAACAAGCACGAAAGTTTTCAAATTGAGCGAGAAGCTACCAAGAAGAGCATTCTCAGACTGCATGGGCCTTTTAACTTTCTCAATCCAAAACCACTTCTGTACAAAGACGCCTGGTCAAATCGATCGGATCGGAAGCCCCTGATTCCCTCTTAAAATCACCACTTCAGGATTTTCTCTTACATACAGATTATTTTCTCCCTGATTCTGCATATTTTTTTAGCATCACAGATTTCTAAACAACTTTTTTCTCACTACCACTTCTCACCCGACGACGGATTGGATTTGGAGTCAGATCTCAAGAGGCCTCCCATGACTGTAATATCTGTCGATGTTGACAGAAGCAGGTGTTATATCATTGGAGGGAGGGATATATCATTTGGATGGTATCTTATGGGAAGAGTATATATATGTAGGGATATGTCCCTAATTGAGTAAAACATGGTTCTAGGATCCAAAGGGTACTTGGGAGGGGTATAATCATTTGAAGGGTTGCACCCCGACCCAAAGGGTGTCCTTAAGGCACCCTTCCATATCTTTATAAGGAGTCCTCCATGTGTAACTCTGTATATAGAAAACCCATCCGAATTTTTGTGTCACATTTTTCATTGTTTTGTAAAAGAGAGTTTCCCCCATATTCCTAGTTCAAGATCTTCTTAAGGAGTGCCCCTTGAAGAAAAGGAATTCAAGTTATCATGTGAGAACATTAGCCACAAAACCCGTAGAGCACTGAGATGTGGCTAATAAGTTCTTAAGGATAAAGATTTATCTCGACTTGGACAGCAAATTCGTCATTTTCCAGATTTTTCTTGATATTTCAAGTTTTAGGGTTTTGCATAGATCTACTTTTATGTTCTGGATTTGATGGTTTAATGCATGCTTGTTTTCCGTTTAATGACACTATACCAACAACAATCTTAAGAACTTATTAATTTAGTGTTGTTAGATATAAATTCGCATGCTTAGATAAGAAAATTTTCTGGAAAATATATTATGTGCATGAAAAATACGTAAGGGCGTTCGAACGTCCGACGAACGCAAAGGCAAAAATCTGAAATTTCGTAAGAACGTTCGAACGCGTTTTCAAAAGCAACTCGAATGCAAGCCTTCTGCCTAAGAACGTTCGAACGCGTATTCAAACGCACATCGAACGTAAACCCTCTGACTTAAAACGTTCGAACGCGTCCTAAACGCAACACAAATGTAAACTCTCTGGAATACTTCGTTCGAACGCATTTCCAGACGCCACACGAACGTAAACTCTCTGGAACACTTCGTTCGAACGCGTTTTCGAACGCAACACGAACGTGCACACACTGAACAGTCTCGTTCGAACGTAGATACGAACTCGACACTAACGAATTAGTCCTGGAATTGTTTATAAACTAAATAGACTTAGATTATTTTAAGTAATCATAATATTAACTTAGTAAATCATATACTGAATCACAATAATCTTGGTAGTATAGATTTAAGTTATTATTAGGGTGTTCAATTATCACAAGCATACACATAGTGATAAAGTTGAAAATTACTTGTGTGTTGCATACTTGAGTGAGGATTTAAAGTGTAATCATACACAAGTAATTTCATCTAATCTTGGTTGACACATACACATATATCTACACATATCGAATATTGTATTGCAAAATTAAAAGTGTATTACTAAGTTTTGAATCTCTAAGGGATTCTATTGAGAAAATGTTTAAAGAATATTCTGTCAAAAATGCGATAAGAGCCTAAGTGGTCAGGGATTTAAGTGGTTACTCCGGACCCCCCTCTCGTCCTCTGGGAATATTCATTTATTTACTTTTAATAAGAAACTTTAGTCGAAATTCAAGGACTTATGTTTATTGGTACTACTGTACAATAGAACAACGAGTGGATACTTGGTATATCGCTTTGAAGAAGATCATTTGTTTATCGTTGTGCGATTTTTCTTTTGTAGACTTATTGACCCTTGTTGGTTTTCCAGTTACACATGGCTAGCAGAAACATCACAGTACCGGTCGCTCATGGAGAAAAGCCAGAAAAGTTTGGTGGGGCAAACTTTAAACAGTGGCAGAGCAAAATACTGTTCTACCTGACAACTCTCCAGTTGGCTAACTTCCTCAAAGATCATCCGGGTCATGTGGAGGATGAATCGGAAACAGCCAAGGAACTGCAAGAACAAACATGGTTGTCTGGAGACTTCCTGTGAAAGAACTACCTTTTGGGTGGACTTGACAATACCCAGTACAATGTGTACCAAGACATGAATTCTGCGAAGATTTTCTGGGAATCTCTCGAGAATAAATACAAAACAGATGATGTCGGTCAAAAGAAATTTGTCATGGGTAGGTTCCTGGACTATAAGATGGTAGATTCAAAAACAGTGATATCTCAGTTGGGTGAACTGTAATTGATCATTCATGAAACGTTGGATGAAGGAATGAAACTCAGTGGGACGTTTCAAGTTGCCACTATAATTAAAAAGTTGCCTCCAGCATGGAAGGACTTCAGGATCTATCTGAAACACAAGAAGAAACATATGAGCCTTGAAGACCTTGGAGTTCGATTGAGGATCGAAGAGGACACAATGAAGTCCGAGAAGGCCAGCTACAAGACTATGGAATCTAAGGCCAACATCGTCGATGGTGTAAAGGGTAGCAAGAAGAGAAAGAACAGTGAATCTGATTCTTCCCAAGCTAATAAGAAGTTCAAGGGGAAGTGCTACACTGTGGAAAGAGCGGTCACATGGCAAAGGACTGCATAAACAAAAAGTCTCAGGACAAGGGCAAAAAAAAGAAAAATGAGGCCCATATCACTGAAGATGAGCAGCTGACTGATGAGATCTCAGAGATGAACCTATCAATAGTGGTAATTGAAGCCAACTTGGTTAGGAATCCGAGAGAATGATGGGTAGACACCGGGGCTACTCGTCATATATGTGCAGATGGCAAGATATTTTCCTTGTATCAGAAGGTCGATGATGGCGATCATCTGACAATGGGAAACTCGTCTACCTCCAGAGTGATTGGACAATGCACAGTGGTTCTGAAGATGACATTCGGAAAGGAGCTTACATTGAAGAATGTATTGCATATTCCAGATATTCGCAAGAATTTGGTCTCGGGCTCTCTCCTTAGAAAGACTGGTTTTAAGCTTGTATTTGTATTGACCAAAAATGATGTGTATATAGGAAAATGATACCTCACTAAGGGCCTTTTCAAATTCAATGTAGTGACTATCGATCGACACAGTGCTATTAATAAAGCTACAACTTCTGCTTATATTATTGAGTCACACAATGTATGGCATGAGAGGTTATGACATGTTAATTATGATATCATGCATAAATTAATTAACATGGACCTTATACCTAAATTTGCAATTGATAGCCAACATAAGTGTGAGGCATGTGTTGAAGCAAAAATGCATAGAATATCATTTCATTCTATATAACGAAGCTCTGAACCATTGGAACTTATATACACTGATGTGTGTGATATTAATATTGTGCAAACAAGAGGCGGTAAAAAGTACTTTGTCACTTTTATCGATGATAACACAAAATTTTGTTATGTGTATTTGCTGAGGAGCAAAGATGAAGCTATTGAGAGCTTTGTACACTATAAGAACGAAGTTGAAAATCAACTTGGCAATAGAATCGAGAGTGATAGAGGTGGTGAATATGTGTTACCATTCGGTGAATATTATTCCGTTCATGGAATTATTCACGAAACCACTGCTCCTTATTCGCCTCAACAAAACGGGATTGCTGAGCGCAAAAACCAAACGTTGAAGGAAAAGATGAACGCCATGTTGACAAGTTCTGGTTTACCCCAGAACTTGTGGGGGCAAGCCTTGCTTTCCGCGAACTAAATTCTAAATAAGCTTCATCACGGAAGATTGGACAAGACACCATATAAGTTGTGGAAAGATCATGTATCTTCCTACAAATACTTTAAAGTGTGGGGGTGTCTTTCCAAAGTAATGGTTCCTAAACCTAAGAAGGTAAGAATATGACCCAAAATTGTTGACTGTATATTCATTGGATATGCTCGCAACAGTAGTGCGTATCGATTCTTGGTACACAAGTCTGAGATTCCTGACATCAATCCGAATATGAGAATTGAGTCAAGGAATTTGACATTTTTTGAAGATACGTTTCCTTGTAAGGAAAAACAAAGAATAGAGTCTCTCAAAAGAACGATTGATATTGTCAAGGACAATGATCAGGTTAACCGAGAGTCAAATCAACACGCAAATATTGAGACAATCGAACCTAGACGTAGCAAAAGAGCTAGAACGTCTAAGTCGTTTGGTCTCGATTTTCTGACATACTTGTTAGAAAATGAGCCTCAAAGTTATAAAGAAGCAATGTCTTCACTGAATGCACCTTTGTGGAAATAGGCTATCAACAGTGAGATTGATTTCATCCTACAGAACCATACTTGGGAGTTGGTTGATCTTCCTCCAGGTTATAAGCCATTGGGCTACAAATGGATATTCAAACGGAAGATGAAACCGGATGGATCAATAGATAAGTACAAGGCGAGACTTGTCATAAAAGGTTATAGACAAAATGAAGGCCTTGATTACTTTGACACCTGACCGGCGTGTAAACACACACGTATAACGCAAGCGCACGTATCGTTCAAGTAGTATAAAAATATCGATCCCACGAGGACTTAATTCCTACTGTTGTTATTAATTGTTGAATCTAATTATTTACAAATATCTAATTAAAGGGAGAAGAGAATGATTGTTTGATTGGTTGAAAGTGGTTTTACAAAATAAATAAATAAATAAAAAGACAAAAGAAAATACTAAGGAAAATAACAAAAGACACAAAGATTTAAGGTTGTGATTTCTTTTAATATTATTTTAAAGATGAAGTGGTTATCTTAAAGTTGGTAATATATTGATTTATTAACCTGGAACACTAAATTATGTGTAAGCCTCTGTCGATGGTCAGACACAAATACCCAGTTTAACCCAATTGAACCATATGTCTATGTCAACCAAATTATCTGGATTCATTAAGTTTAAGTTCCAATTATGGCTACCCCCGCCCGACAGGTATATTCCTATCCTGTAAGGAAATCTATTAAAGGGTTATCTATCTTCAAGGAAGATCGTGGGTTATTAAGTCTAAGGCTGAAACCTAAAATCCCTATGTCTAGTTCATTTTAGATTTACCATATCAATTTATTAATGGCCAGTTATTAAAAAAGCATTAAGATTAAGACTTAATAAATAAATCTTTATATTACCCAAATTATAATTTAACCCCTTATAAACCGGTGATATTAAAAGTCATCACAACCTCAGAAAACTAACTCATAACTAGGACTAGTAAAAACATAAAAGTAAAAGACATAAAGTAAAAAGCTGAAAAATAAATTACAATAAAATAAAATGCTAAGGTAAAAGGAATTACTTTTACTACTACTAATTTAGATATCTCCCATAAAATAATATATAAACTTGTGATAATATTACCAACCGACCATTCTGGCGGTATCCTGATTAAGTCAAATTAAGTCCAACCAGCCATTAAGGCGGAACCAAAAATAAATTTACCAACCGACCAGTCTGGCGGTATCCTTGATTAGTCAGGTTTAAAACAGATTAAAATTAAATTACCAACCGACCAATATAGCGGTATTCCTTATTAAGTCAATATTTTAAATAGTTAATATATTATTTTTAAGGGAGATTAATCTAAATAGCAATAGTAGAAGAATTACCTTTCACCCTAGCTGGGGAAATTATTTCAACATGGTGAATAGTAAAAACTGTAAAAAGTAAAAATTAAATTACTATTATTACAAAACGTAATTAAAATAAAAAAAAAACTAAAAATTCTAGAGAGAGAAACTCTCTCTAGAGAGAGAAATCAAGAGAGAGAGGAGTGTTCTAAAAACTGAAAATTCGCGGCCTATTTATAGCAAAAAATTTTACTATTCAGGAACTGTTCGCGCGTCGCGACGCCAAGGAACTGCGCGTCGCGACGCGCAATTTGTCGACGTGGCACGCTGAGGAGACGACACGTCATCAAGGCGGCTGACTGTACACGCGACACGTGTCAAGGCGGCTATAATCTCAATTATTGTGATGACGTCATTGATGACGTGGCGATGACGTGGCGCTGACATGGCGTAGGCGTGTGTTGCATTTGTCGGCACAATAGGATTGCGACACGTGGCGACACGTGTCAAGTTGTGATTGGCTGAGGCTGACGTGGCAAGTTGACTCGGTTGACCTGCTGACGTGGACGATGATGTGGCACGACATGTGGCAAGGTTGACTTGTTGACCGATGACGTGGCTGATGACGAGGCGACACGTGTCAAGTCTGAGTGTCGGCAGCATATGATGATGACACGTGGCACGGCGCATGTTAGCAGATGGGATGTGATGGTGACACGTGGCACGGCGCATTTTAGCAAAGTCAAAACTTCTCAAATTGTTGACCGTTGACCAGGCGCATGTTAGCAAATTCGGCTCACGCTGGGCGTCGCGACGCGGAATGTCTGGGCGGCGCGACGCGCAGAAGACGAAAATAACCCTGTTGACGCATTTTTGTCCGGTTTTGCCCCAAATTGCCTCCAGTGCTATCCAAACTTTATTTATCTGCAAAATAACAATAAAACACATCAAAACATTCACAAAACTCAAGAAACTATACAAAATATTAAGTTAAATGAGTGGGAAATTGTGATAAAATACCACTCATCACACCCCCAAACTAACATTTTGCTAGTCCTCGAGCAAAATACAAAATAAAATAACATAACAAAATTTAACTAAGCCACTTCGTAGGGATCACGGTTGCATTTAGCATATGCAACAAGCCTTTAAACCCCTAGGTGTCCCTAGTGGACGAGTTGTAGTCTCGTGAGGGCTTACAGCAATGATACCCACAAACATTTTACAAAAGTAAAAAGTTAGTAAAACTAATGCACACAAAAGCAAAAAGACAAGAGAAAAGAGAATAAAGAAAGTTAGTGACTAATCAGGTGAAAATTCTACTCCAAGTTATTAGTTGTTTTGTTTCTTTCTAAATTACCGAATAAGTAAATTCTCCGATTATTTTTACCATTTCTCATATATACAACCAACAGAATATTAATTACTCATTTTTGCCCACAACAGTCATAAGTGCAGTTGATAAGAGAGTAATATTTTTGTCCTAAAGTTCTATCAGATTTCACACCTTTTTGTAGCAATGGAATAATTTTCTGATTTTTCTGATTTTTCTTTGATTTTTTTTTCTATTTTTTATTTATATACAATATCTTCCGTCTATATAGCGAGCTTTGGGTCGGTGGCTCCCAAACCAGTTGGCTTAAGGGCACCAGGTGTTAAGACACCCCTACGAACTTAATTACTCAGACTTCAGATATTTATATTTTTGCAGCATCTTCGATCCATGTAACGAGCTTTGGGCCAATGACTCCCAAACTAGTTGGTTTTAGGGCACTAGGTGTTAAAACACCCTTACAGACTTAATAACTCGGATCTCGGACGTTTTTTATTTTTATTTTTATTTTTTTTTTTTACTCCATCACTTTTTAGAGATGCTTCCTCCAATTAAACTAGAGCACTGAATATTACAAACTTTTCAATTTTAGCTCATGTCCGTATGTTTCCATGTAAGTTCATAATACCTGTCAACTGAACATAAGAAGATTCATTTTAGTCAGTTTTATGGAGAATTCACAAATTAAATAATTCAAAATGAAATAAACAAAAATTAACTTATTTCAAAATAGGTTTGAGATACGTCTCAGGAGTGGAAATTCCTTACTCGGCTATCTTTTACCAATTTCACCTTTTAGTCAAAATTAAAACACAAAAAATGCAAAATATATTTGTAATTTTGAAAATTTTTCAATTTTTTTGTATTTTTCGAAAAATTTTGAACTAAAAATAAAAACAACATAACAAAAAAAACAAGGTACTAATCAACTAAATCCCTCCCCCAAACCTAAATGAGACATTGTCCCCAATGTCTTAAAAAGTGGAAGAAGAGTGTAGAAAATCTACCTGATTAGTTGAAATTTTACAGGAAAAATTACCTTTTAAGATTTATGCCCAAATTACGGTTCTTACCATAATTGCTATTTGACCATTTTTCATTAAAAATTTTGGCAGAATCACCTTTAAAAACTCAAACTTTCCCCAAAATTCACCCTAAAAAATTATCACCAATCAAATCCCAATTTTGGTTATTTTCAGAAAAATTCGACAGAGTCTCCCCTGAATTTTTGATTATCCAACACAACCTAAATCTATCAAATGCCACAAACAAACTCCAAATATCAAACTCAATTTCTTCGCCCCAATTACTACGAATCAAATTCAACCATCCAACACTTCGTAATCCAATCCACAGTAACCAATTCACAATTCAATTTTTTTAGTTTACCCAATTACCAAATCAAATTTTTATCAAATCATTACCGTAAAATTAGTTTTGATTTGGCAGTGAGGATACGGATTGGTTGTGACTTGGTGTGGGGTTGGGTCTAGGTGGCTCGGCTTCTGGTGACTCTCGGTGGTGAGGTTCACGGCAGATCTGGCTCGGAAAGGTGGGTTTCTGGTTTCTGATAGATCTCGTCTTGGGTTTCTGGTGGGGTGGCTGAACGGCAGTGATGATGGCTTGGTTTTGACTCGGCGAAGGAAGGCTCGGTCACGGCAAGGGTGGTAATGGTTTCAGTTCAGCTTCGGTCGTGGATTTTGGCGATCTCACGGTGGCTGGACGGTTTGGTTTGGCGATGGTTGCGGCTGTGGATCTCGGCTGGCGAAGATTGCTCACGGCAAGGATGGCTCTCGGTGGGTTGGCTTGCGGTGGTTGTGATGCGGCTGGTGGATCTCGGTTTTGGTTTGTGGTTGAAGTGGCTGTGATGGGTGGTGGTTGAAGATGAAGAAGATGAAGAGTTAAAGGAGATACTGCCAGCACCATGTTTTGTGTCTCTGATTTCGAGTCAGCGTCGCGACGCTGAATTTTTTTTTTTTTTTTTTTTTTTTTTGGCAAAACCATGTCTTGCGACAGATAAATCCATAAGACTTCTTACTCGGCCGTCTTTTCTGGATCAACTTTGTATCTTCGTGATTTTGTCAAATTTTTATTTTGTAAAAATCCCGCTTGTACTGGCTTGTTTTGTCCTGATAAATTCCATTTTAAATTTTTCCTGCAAAACTCACACAAAATATAAAAGTTCACAAAATATGAAAAATAAATTAAAACAAATTGCATGGGTTGCCTCCCTGCTAGCGCTAAATTTTTCGTCTTCAGCCAGACGTGACTGAAATTATCTGTTAAGGAGGTTTCAGTGTCGTTTTGGATGTCCTATCAAAGACAATCCCGTGAGCGTTGCTTTTGAAGGGTCTCTTCCAACGGTAAAATGGTAAAAAGAATTTTGTCTTATTCAATGATCGTGCCACTTTTTAATCCTTGTCGCTCCAATAGCCCTGCAAAGAAAGAAATAAAATTAGGAGGTCTCGTATGGTGCTTGACTTGGAATGGAAGTTCCATTCTTTCAAGCTTCTGGGTGATATCTTTGATTTGTACTCCCCAAAACAGCGATGTTTTTCCTGAATGCTCTGGATCTTTATTAAGTTCTGACAGTTGCTCCTCCATTTGCTCTGTTTCTTGCTCCACCTGAGGATGAAAAGATGAGTGAGACATTAGGTCTTCATCCTCTGATTCGGGTGAAATGATTGGCTCAAGTTGATCTTCTTCAAACATTGTGAAATGAAATGGAATCTCCAAGATCTTCGTTTTGAGGATACATAATTCCATCCTCAATTTTTGATGCAGTTGGTACAAATATATCAGCTTCCTCATCGTCAGAGTCTGAATAATAGAAATCAAATCGAGACTTTGCCGGTTCAAGTTCCTGAACTGATACATCTGGTTGTTGATACTGCTCAGCCTCCTCCTCTGTTGAAGTGTCATTGTGAAATGATTGGTACTCGAAGGCTTCATCAGTGTCATCTGAGAATGGTTCTTGAGGTATATAGTTCTGATTTTCTGTGAATTGTCTGATCTGATCTGTCATTCTCTGTATGGATTCTGTTTGACTCTGAATTTGTGCATCAAATTGAGCTGTCTGTTCCTTGAACATGTGAATCAATTGATCTTCCTCTGATGGTTCTGGTGTTGATAAGGATCGAAGGAAGATGGTGGATAAGATGGAAAATGTGATTCTGTGAAATGTGATGGTTCTTCGTACCATGAAGGATCTTGATAGTTCTGCCACCCTGGATGGTAGTTGTATTCGCAATAATCGTTTGGGTGATCACCATTACATATGTCACATCTCCACATTGAGTTCTGTTGAGCAAATGTAGTATTGCTTGGTTCTGGCATCCAGTGATAATCATTGGGCTGGACAACAGGCCTCAGAAAACCGGACTGTTGCTCCCAGATTTGGGGTGTATCTTCTTGTAAAGCACATAGTCTCTCAATCTCCCAGTAGTGTTCCATTTTTAAGTCACCTGAAATCAAAAGAAAGAAAATAAAATTACATATAAAAATAAAGAAAATTAGATACAAGTAAATTAGATATCTTCAAAATTAACAACTCAAGAAATATAAGTCCCCGGCAACGGCGCCAAAAACTTGACCGGCGTAAACACACACGTATAACGCAAGCGCACGTATCGTTCAAGTAGTATAAAAATATCGATCCCACGAGGACTTAATTCCTACTGTTGTTATTAATTGTTGAATCTAATTATTTACAAATATCTAATTAAAGGGAGAAGAGAATGATTGTTTGATTGGTTGAAAGTGGTTTTACAAAATAAATAAATAAATAAAAAGACAAAAGAAAATACTAAGGAAA